>OZ024898.1:25390250-25795250 GCA_964017195.1 Siderastrea radians
AGAGGGTTTTTTGCCTTTATAAAAGTTTCCTTTCTCACTCATTTTCACCTTGTTTGAACTATTTTAATCATATTCCCACCGAAGGAAGACAGAACTGATCAGCTCACCTTCACAAGTGAATCCGTTACCCGTGAATCCTTGTTTGCATATGCAACTGTAGGATCCGTTAGTGTTATTGCACACCGCATCTACACTGCAGTTGTGAATGTTTGATGCACATTCGTTAACGTCTGAAATTTGAATGTTGAAGATGAAGGCGAAAAAAAAAGCTTGAGGCAAAACGAATTAAAAAGACAGTTAAATTAAAATGTAAATGGTAGGAGGGGATGTTCACTTACTAGATGAAACAATGTAAATTCAAACCGTTTTTAAGTCGTTCTCACTCAGCGATAACACCCTGAATCCTCCAAGCTAGCAGCTAGCAGGAGTCAGAGCCCGGGGGAAGGGTGCTCTCGAAAATTTGGGTGGGGGTGTGCGGCGCACTTCTTAAAGCCTAGATACCCTAATTTTTTCACCAAGATATGAGATTTCTTGTACTTAGTTCAGACGTGTCCCAGTATTAGATATCCTTCTTCAGACCTGCCATATACTATACTGTTTTGGGAATGTGAAGGGCTTCAAATTCCCGATATTAACCTTAACGCAGTTCTCAAGAGTTAATAACAACAAAAGTAATAATAAAGTACCTTCATGTAAAAACTGTACTTAATTCAAGACCAGAACACTCAGACCTCACTATATTTCAGATCAAAATGGGCAAGATTGTTAGCCAATTTCAGCTCAAAACAGCTGTAATAGCTATAGGAGAGCTTTTTTCTGGTTAGGGGGGTTAAGCGGGGCTGGGGGGGTTGGGGTAAGACCTATCAAGCGCCCGTTTCATGCGCTACGACTTAGCTTCGGGGAACTTGTGGTGAGATGGACTATTCACAACTACGTGTTTTTTTTTTAGAATTCAGCGCTTTCCTGTTGATATTTGTTCATATCTTACTTCAGATTTAGACTCTCCTTGTAAAAATGTGCATTAGTATTTTCATAGGGCGGTCGTAGTTAACTCAAAGCTTGACAATCGGCCAAAAACTAATTAAAACTATAAAAAACAATAAAATGATCTAAAGATGGGAAATCTACCGCAATTAAGTAATCTTTTTTTTCATTAAAAAACAAAAAAACAAAATCCAATCTGAAAAACTGTCCATCATTCGATAAGTCACGGCAAATCGTTTACGGATAAATGTGAGCAAAATCCACACAATTTTGTGGCTTTTGCTTGGATATGAAATTAAAAAATGCTTAACAGGGTAAGCGAGTGTGGAAGGCTTCTTTACAGACAGAAAGGCTCAACAATGTCCAGTTTTTCAAATACAAGATCCTACATCCTGGAACTGAACCGTTTTAGATTAAAGCAAAAAAGCTCATAAACTAGAATTGAATTTAAGATTTACGAAAATAAGTTCTCTTTCACAAATATCAATTTGTTAAGCAATAACTGAACGCAAGCTAAAATGATGTTTAAACTTCCATTCAACTACGGCCCTGATCGCACTTGTAGACTACTTTTGAATTATCCGCAACAATATTGGAGAGAATTTGACGACGAAATTTGTCCGAGACAATTTGCATTTCCAACATTTGCTAGCCATTTACATTGGTTAGCGTTGCATTGTTCAATTGTTAGAATTTATTAACCCGAAAAACTGGATAAAGCAAAGCGCAAGAGTACCCCTGCCTTTTGCGAATTAAAGGCAGTAAAACTTAAGGGTTAATATTTTCGCCACTGAGGTCGTGGTCGTTGGCTTGTGGAGCGCATAAGACACTCATCTGTTTACTCCAGATCACTCCAGGAAAAAAAGGTGACCAGTACAGAGCTGGCGAATTCCTCCCTCGATTGCCTACTTAAGAACTTTCCAGTCAAGATTTCGAACAACATTGAAATATGCGCCACCAAGTTAGAATTAACTCGCGTTACTCTCATGCGCACCATTATGAGATGGTAAATTTTGAAAATATGAATAAAATAGCATGAGACTTAAAATTCGAATTCAACTTTTTGAAGGACAGCACAATGGTCAATCAGAAGAGCGTTGTTATCTGGAGTCATCCTTGTGCTAGAATGCAGTGAACAAACGTGCTGTCCTGCTCGAGGGCAGAACTACGACTTCTTTAAAGTTTCGCCTGTCTTAACGCAAAAAACTAATATCCTTGCGACAAATGGAGGTCGCGCATGCCTTTGCAATGGTTTTGTCGAAAATCGTGGCACGTGCAACGCGGACCAGTAATACTTGTTCGTTTTGTCAAGATGTTCGTCCAACAAAATTTGGTCGCACTCACCTTTGCTAACTTTGTCACTTAACTAAAATTGTCCCAAGTGCGATCCGGGCCTTAACAGTGCCAGTTACAAGGCATCTACCGTCAATGGATAATAAATATACAATGGTAACGTTAATGATCCAAATTGACATCCCTCTCCCGAAAAAAAAAATGCGAAATTTAGCAGTTGTAACAACTCCGGAAGAAAGTAATGACCTTGTAAGGCCTCAGTCTTGTCTTGAGAAAGATTATGCCAAATTAAAATAGTGTTGGAATATTCTATCTCGCACCTTGCTTGCAGTGCACAAACATAAAACCAGGAGGGCACACGCAACGATAACCTTTGTCTGTAAATCCAGATTGGCAAGTACCTCCGTTCTCGCAACGTCGCGGGGAATTGTCACAAGCACTCTATATAGAGAAAGAGAAAGAAAACATAAAAGTTAAAGAAAGCCATTTAGAACTATACATTATTTGAAAAAGAAATGGGAGGAAGAGCAGAAGGAGGAAGAAGAAGAAGAAGAAGAAGAAGAAGAAGAAGACAAGGAGGAGGAGGAGGAGGAGTAGGAGGTGGAGACTTGAATTCTATACTTACATCCGCTCCATGGTAAAAGAAACCCTCTGTGTTCACAAAGTCGCCATCGTGCCCTCGATGAGTTGCATTGTTTAATTCACATCTGTACGTCCCCCCTGCAATGGCCTGACTGTTAAAATTAACACTGACGCAGTTGTTTTCTTGGTAACAAAGCAGTTCGCAGGCATCCAAATCAGGGACACTGACATTTTTTATGGTGTGGTTCACCAGACGTTTGTCGGCGAAGAAGAAAAACGATGGGAATGCCAGTTGACGACATTCACCTAGAAAGTAAGAATAATTTAAAGTTGCCTTGAAACCAGTTTTACATTTGAAAAATTACTAATTAAATTAATTTTTGAACTAATTTGGAGTTTTACTCGCTCAATTGTATATTAATGATAGAGGGGACAAAAAAAATATTCTCGAACGGAATTTACTGAATTTTTCACGTTCTCTCTTAACTTCGCTTTTATCAATTTTTATTTCGCCTACAAAAGCCAGCTACCGTTGTACTAATTATAGAACTAAGAGCACCCAGAGCCTAAATTAAGACGAGGTAAACTTTCGTTGTTTTTACACTTTAATTTTATTTTTTCTTGTCGCGTTTTGAACTGATACACTCAGTTCGCAAGACTAACAATTTAATAGATTTAATTTTTCTATTTATCTCTTTACTTATTTTGTTTTTGTTTTTTTTTTTCTCTTGACTAAAAATGTCAGGGAACGTCAGTGAAAGCAATATTTAACCTGCTGGTAGTTTAAACAAGTCGGTGTATAATTTACATTTTACTTTAAAAACACAACGATGAAAGTCCGCGTATTTAGCCGAAAAAAACGCACTGCTTTTTCTGATTGTTAGTTTTAAGTCTAAATTTCAAATTACTGTGAAAAAAATAAAATAAAATAAAATAATGGTAATAATAATAATAATAATAATAATAATAATAATAATAATAATAATAATAATGACATTTTGTGTTAAAAAGGCTTGGCTGACCTTAAGGGCTTGCCTCCTTGTTAACTGTCGCTAAGGGAAACTAAACAAGCAATTACTTGATAAAAACATTTACCTGCCTCTTAATAGAAGTCTAATATGATCCGTTTTAATTAAAAATTTGGGAAAACAGTTAAGTAAATTAGCATACAAAAGTCGAACTCGTTCAGTACTCGTTCGAACTCGTTCAGAAAAGCACTAAAGTTGTAAAAACTAAAAGCGCTGTTAGCGTTAATACTTGTATCTACTAGAACGCCTACCATTTGTTATGGGAACAACGGTTAATCCGATGGGATATTAAAACTGAAAAAGAAATTGGTATTTTTTTACCTACTGAAAAAGAAATTCGAAATGAGAAGTAGAATAACTACTTTGGGAGATGTTCCGGGGTTTTTCTTCGTTTGTAAGTATGACCGAAATATTAGCGTAGTACTTGGCAAAAACCAAGGAATGATTTGTCCAAGGGTAAGAACTTGTTAACTGTCGCTAAGGGAAACTAAACAAGCAATTACTTGATAAAAACATTTACCTGCCTCTTAATAGAAGTCTAATATGATCCGTTTTAATTAAAAATTTGGGAAAACAGTTAAGTAAATTAGCATACAAAAGTCGAACTCGTTCAGTACTCGTTCGAACTCGTTCAGAAAAGCACTAAAGTTGTAAAAACTAAAAGCGCTGTTAGCGTTAATACTTGTATCTACTAGAACGCCTACCATTTGTTATGGGAACAACGGTTAATCCGATGGGATATTAAAACTGAAAAAGAAATTGGTAATCTTTTACCTACTGAAAAAGAAATTCGAAATGAGAAGTAGAATAACTACTTTGGGAGATGTTCCGGGGTTTTTCTTCGTTTGTAAGTATGACCGAAATATTAGCGTAGTACTTGGCAAAAACCAAGGAATGATTTGTCCAAGGGTAAGAACTCTGCAGTCTGACCATGGGAGAGAAAATTGACATAAATCGGTCCCAAGTGCCTCCAAACTTCAGCATGATAATTGACCAAAACAGACGTTATCGCTTAATACGGTTTACTTTTCTAAACTTTCTGCATTCCTTCAAGAGGATAGCAAATAGACTGGAAATGTTGAATTAGTTGATAGCAATTCGACGGCCCCCACTGTTTTCTAATATGGACAACTTTTCCTTTTACGCTTTTCTTTATGGGAAAACTCAATGCAGTCCCCTTTGTCGGTAAATCCTCTTTTGAGACTGCAAGACCCAACGTACAGAATACGTCGCATGCATTATGTAAACAAAAAAGAAGCGTAAATATTTTTTACGACTTGCAAGACAGCTTATGATGTAGCGGGAAAGTAAAGGATGATAACTTAAAGCTCCTCTGAGGGATTTCAAGTACACAATGGGTGGTATCGAAATAGAATTCTTCTTTCTTGGTTCAACTTGCATAATTAGCTTGCCGAAAATGTTTTACCACAGTATATATGTCTTTCAATAGAGTAGAAAGAAGTAACTTTGGGAATAGTTTTAACGGGAACGTGAATTTACATAAAAACAGGAGTTTTCGGGCATCATAAAAATAATAATTAAGCAAAACAGTAAATCTTTAAGCAGCAAAACGCTGCGTCTTATTAAAAACCTTTGAGGAACTTAATTTCAGTCTCCTATTTCGCCATATTAATTTTCTTTTACGTAATTATGGCTTGTCGCCGGTTTCTGCTGGCATTGTGACAACAGTAGATTAACCCTGAAAGCTTCTGTTGTCAAAGATAAGTAGATTAATACAATTATCAAGTTATCCTCGAATTTTCCTTGATCTTTGTGCTTCTTTCGAAATAAGTCGATGGGATTATCAATTTCATAAAACTCAAGAACTGGAAACAACCAATAAAACAACTTTTGTATCAGCAACGTTGAGCCAGGCAACTTTTGAGAACTTCAATAGCTAAGTTGCATTTTCGCTAAGGTTTGAGCAAAATTGGAAATGGTCAAAACAAACTTCCCTTCATTTTTTGTGTGAAGTTAGTCCTTCGGGTGGAAGTAATCATAATGGCATTTTTTTCGTTTCTCGTGATAAACCGAACTTGGTATCAGGGGGGGGGGAGTTCATGCCCAAAAATGTATTTTTTTGGATGTTTTAATCCCTGAAAATTGACTTTTTGTCAGCTAATTTTATCAAAGCACAAGAGACTGGTTGAAATTCTATTCACATCCTAGCAACCTATCATCCTTCCCCTTTACAAAAATGTTATTAGATTTTTTCTTTTTTTCCCGGGGGGACCCCTGGCCCTCCATTCTTTGTAAGGGAGGGAACTCTACTTTTGAAAAACTGAAAATGAGACATCTTTGACTAAAACAAACTCTAACTGGTATTCACATTTTGATTAAATTCAAAGTTGTAAATTAATATTTGATCCTTTCGTAATCTTTTGATGCTTAAAAGTCCGCGGGCACTCAAGTGGTTTTTGCAGGTACCTTAGGCAAAATGACAATTTTCTACTATTTTAAGTGGCCACTTGTTAGAACTTATGGAGTGCTACAGTAGTTATATACCATCATGCTGTTTCTTTATCATCTATAGATTGCTATATTATTTCCCTTTTGTAGGATAATATTACGCGAATTGAGAAATATTACTTTTTCAACATCACACCATCGTTGGGGACTGTTAATTTATGCGAAAGCAGTACTCACTTAACCGGTTGAGAAAACTATAAAAATAAACTGGACAGTCAACTAAACTAAAAAAAATGAGCTTTACAAAGTAAAGTAATCAGTTCAAGAGCGGCCTTAGAGCCAACCCCAAGTCGCGCCGAATTCAGAGATCCTTGAAGGTTCCATTTCGGTCATGACGATTAAATCGCCAGATCAAGAGTTCAGTTCTCATCGTTGCAGTAGCCGCAGATGGTTTCATTTACAAGGATCTTCTATCCAGTTTGCTGCATCCGCCAACAGATCAACCAAAGCACTGCAAACAGCTCCCAGAGAAGAAAACATCACTCGATACTCCACCAATCGATTCTGCTCTCGCCGCCATGCTGGATTTCGTGATATGAGTACTTCGGGTCCTTCCGGTATCCATTTTTGTCACGCCGTTCACAAATACTGTTTAAAGTCGACTGACTTGTTCTTTCGAATTTTAAGCAAGTTCAAAGTATTAAACTATCACATTATTTCATAACATTCCTCTTACTCGTACACGAGAATTGAAAGATTGAATGTTTACGATTGTTTGGTGTACCGCTGACCGGAATCTCATTGCTTATCGCAGGTGGTGAAGGCGTGCTCAACTGCAGCTTCTGCGAAGTCATTTTCACCCAAGTCTTAAGTCCGATGCAATCTCTCCCAGCTCTCTTCATTCGTCATTAAATGGAGACAAGTTGGACGTTCTGCTAAAATAGGAGACCACTTGATGGGGAATTAAAAAATCAGAAAGTTGAAACGCGCTCATGGTCTTCATTTTGTTGCGTTCCCGTCATCGCCTTTGCAACATTTTCTGGGTTTGCTCTCATCTCTGTCTTCTCCTCCTCTTCGTAAATTCTATTTAGAAAATCTTTCTGCTTTTTGTTAGAGGATGGTCTTGACTTATATTAGACTTAAGAGACCATCCCTGTGCCAACGTATGTTGGCCTGGTAGGGTTCATTGGGTTTTTTCAACAATGGGCTTGCTTTAAGACTAGTTACTGCAGCCTGCGTGCGTAGCCCTGTTTCACTATATCATACAGTGATTTTCCATCCGGTCGGATCTTGTGATCTCCGGTTTCAATATGTTCAGTGCCGTGGCCTCAGTGAGGAAGATCGGAAGTACGTTTTCACACATCCATCCACTGGACACGAGAACAATGAGGCGACCTCAGTGGGAGTTGTTCCTATTATGGTGGTCACTGTCCTGTCCATGTTATTATTCATTCTCATCTTCAGGATCGGCTTCTTCGTGATTTTTCTTTTGTTTTGAGAAGGGCACAAAATCCCCACTTGCCGGAGAGCTTCCTCGATGATGGCGGAGTTCTCTGCGGTCTTCTTACCTTATTCTTACCTGATCAAAGCACAATTTTAAATCATAAGCGAGAGTAAGCATGCTTCCCTAGTAGTCCGCTAACCAGGATTGCTTGTATACCACGGGGGGGTGTACTCCCTTATATAAGCTATATAGGTATGTGCGGCGCCAAAGGGTATGGTTTTTGAGCCTTTTTGGTCTGAAATAGGGTATAGATTTTGCCCATTTTGGTCTGAAATAGGGGGGGGGGGGGGGTTGTGCACTATAATAAGGGATCTGGTATGGTTCTTACAAGACGCTATCTTTTTATTAATTTTCTTCTCCAAAGAACCGAGGTTTGATTAATGTTGCGAATACGGAGCCTTTCTCAAATGTTTATGCAAACGAAATAGGTTAGCGTCTGGTCTGAAATAGGGTATCAAATCTTGGATCAGGTCTGAAATAGGGTATGGAAAATCACATATTTTGGTCTGAAATAGGGTAAGGGTGTCCAGAAGCGCGCTGCACACCCCTACCCAATTCTTCGGGAAGTACCCCCCAGGTTGTATATGTACAATAGCCAACATAAATAGATAACTGCACTTAAAAAGGAGATAAGGATAGGAGTTTTGTAGGGCCTGGTAAAGCAGTACTGCACATGTAGTATCCCTTGTTATAAGTTTTATTTTCAAAGTGGCAGACGTTTTTGTGTTGCATAGAAGCGGTGTTATTACAAACGTTACTATCTTAACATTTTGGGTGAAGTCGGAGATATGTATACAAATTTACATTCCTTGACACAATCCCTACAGGTTCCTAGTCCCGGTTTTACACGGGGAGGCTCCGCACGGAGGTTCAAACACTCACCTTTAATATGCTCATTTTTACCAAAAGGGTACCCCTTTCATATACCTACAGCAAAATTGTGCCCCTTTCTTATACCTCAAGGATAAGCCAAAACAGACATTTATCTTGTACTGTATACTGCTTTAGTTGAACAGGAATCAAGATTATGATGTAAATTTAAACAATTGCGGCGAGCGTCATACCATGCTGTACCTAAAGACGTGTTCTTTTCGGCATTCAAATAAAAATATCTTAAAGCAGAATTTTTAACTTTTCTCAAAATCACGATGTATTGTACTAGACCGTGTGCCATTTGAATTTATGTATTAAAAAATTGGGGTAACCGAGCTCGTTTAGGAGCAAACGACCATTTTATTTCTCTGAACAGCTCAGCTTTCATAGAAAACCTATCAAGTTCCGAAGGTGCGCGCACTCGTGCGCGCGCTAATCCCGCAAGAAATGATGCGCAGAAAGAATGCGTAATGCAATATAATGGAATCACCTTAAAATGACAATTTTTTCTACCCTTCAGTATACTGCGAGCTTAACAAGGCACCACTTTACGGCCGGGACTCCCCGTGTAGCCCACTATAGGGAGTACCCCCTTTCTCCCGCCCCGCCCCCCCCGGCCCTAGTTCAAAGTTAAAGAGCCGAAGATAAAGTTCCGGTCACCGTTACACCAAACAATCGTAAACGTTCAATCTTTCAATTCTCGTGTACGAGTAAGAAGAATGTTATGAAATAATTTGATAGTTAAATACTTTGAACTTGCTTAAAACTTTGAAGGAACAAGCCAGCTGACTTTAACAGCATTTCTGAGCAGCGTGACAAAAATTGATACCGGAAAGACCCGAAGTACTCATGTCACGAAATCCAACATGGCGACGAGAGCAGGATTGGTGGAGTATCGAGTGATGTTTGCTTCTCTGGGAGCTGTTTGCAGTGTTTTCATTGATATGTTGGTGGATACAGCAAACTGGATAGAAGATCCTTGTAAAAGAAACCATCTCCGGATGCTGCAAGGATGAGAACTGAACTCTTGATCTGGCGATAGTAATCGTCGTGACCGAAATGGAACCTTCAAGGATCTCTGAATTCGGCGCGACTTGGGTTTGGCTCTAAGGCCGCTCTTGAACTGATTACTTTACAAAATGGTATGTCAGACAACAATTTTTTCTTAAAAAGCTCATTTTTTTAGTTTAGTTGACTGTCCAGTTTATTTTTATCGTTTTCTCAACCGGTTAAATGAGTAATGTTTTTGAATAAATTAACAGTCCCCAACGAGAGTGTGATGTTGAAAAAGTAAGATTTCTCAATTCGCGTAATATTATCCTACAAAAGGGAAATAATAGTAATCTATAGATGACAACAAAACCGCATGAAGGTATATAACTGCTGTAGCATTCCTTAAGTTCTAACAAGTGGCCACTTAAAATAGTAGAAAATTGTCACTTTGCCTGAGGTACCTGTTTTAAATCACGTGCCCTGAAAAAACCACTCGAGTGCCCGCGGACTTTTAGGTATCAAAAAATTAAGAAAGGATCAAATATTTATTTACAAATTCGAATTTAATCAAAATGTGAATACCAGTTAGATTTTGTTTTAGTCAAAGATGTCTTATTTTCAGTTTTTCAAAAGTAGAGTTCCCCCCCTTGCAAAGAATGGAGGGCCAGGGGCCCCCCGGGAAAAAATTTAATAACATTTTTGTAAATTGGAAGGATGATAGGTTGTTAGGATGTGAATAGAATTTCAACCAGTCTCTAGTGCTTTGATAAAATTAGCTGACAAAAAGTCAATTTTCAGGGATTAAAACATCCAAAAAATGCATTTTTGGGCATGAACTCCCCCCCCTGATACTAAGTCGGTTTATCACGAGAGATGAAAAAAATACCATCATGATTACTTCCACCCGAAGGACTAACTTCACACAAGAAATGAAGGGAAGTTTTTTTTTGACCATTTCCAATTTTGCTCAAACTTTAGCGACATTTGCTCTTAAAGGCTTCACTGGAGATAACAGTAGGTAAATTGAACCCTATTCTGCCTGAGAGGGGGGGGGGGCACATTGTGCCCACGCTGACCTTAACGAATCATAACTCTTAAACGGCTGGACGAATAATCACCAAATCTCCTGGCTTTTCCAAAGATTTATCAGAGAAAATTTCCCTGTGTCAATGACGTGTCTATGATGATCGACGTTTCCATAGCAACCGTCTACTCAGAGCTGTATTTGACTATTTTCTGTCTGTTTTTCAGTCTTTTTTCAGTTTTTCACCTTCATTTGTAAGAAGAAGATATTTTTCCTTACTGTTGTGTGCTTGATTTGACTAAGTATGTTTCTTAGAACAAAATCATATGTTTTTTGGTGATGACATGGTCAGCTGTATGACTGCGGGCTTGGAATTCAGAATGGCGGCCTCAAATTCAAAATGACGGGTTTGTGACGTTATTGTGACGTCACGACACGTCTTAATTGACACGTCATAAGCCTAATCTGATAAGCTAATGACGTGCTAAAAACGTGCCAAGTTTCATCGCAAGAGCTTTAATACTTTTGGAGCTCTATGGGGGGGGGGGGGACTTTGTGCTACTCCCCCAGTAGTTAAGCAAAACAGTAAATCTAGCAAAAAACTGCGTCTTAGTCAAAACCTTTTAGAAACTTAATTTCATTTTCCTATTTCGCCATATAATTTTCTTTTACGTAATTATGGCTTCTCGCCGGTTTCGGCTGGTATTGTGACAGCAGTATTAACGCTGAAAACTTCTGCTGTCAAAGATAAGTAGATTAATACAATTGTCAAATTATCCTCGAATTTTCCTTGTTCTTTGCGCTTGTATCGAAATAAGTCGATGGGATTGTCAATTTCATAAAACTCAAGAACTGGAAATAACCAATAAAACATTTTTTATAGAAGCAACGCTGAGCCAGGTAGCTTCTGACAACTTCAATATGTAATTTGCGTTTGAAGGCTTCACTGGAGATAACAGTAGATGTATTTAAGGCTACAAATACCCTTATATGTTCCACTTGTACAACAAAGTAAGTTTGAAAGCTCGAGAAGGTCAAATCAGTGGACTGAGCCCATAATTTAACGGAACTTTTGGATTTTTGAGTGACGACAACTGCTGCTTAACTCATTCTTTGTTGCTAAGGTGACCAAACAAAACATACCTTGGGAATAAAATCTGAACACCTGTTAAAAGACTTGCCTAGAATTAAATTATCATGGTTTTGGGGTTGATATTTTCTATTAGTTTCATGTAAGCGGCTTACATAGTAAACTATGAAATGGTGTTGATACCATAACCTTATCAACTAAAATCCTGAAAATAGTAGAAGAGAAATCGTCATCAAAGTCTGCGTCTCATTTACAAGCTCTTTTGGAAATATTGAAAGTTCTCCTAAGACTAACTAGAAGTCAGGATAAGACAACCTCAAACACAAAAAGATTGTGTGAATTGTAGAATAACTTTATCCTGTCATGGTAACAGCCACTATTTATCTAAATACTGTATTTACAGTAGAGGTTGAAAATACGAGCACTAAGAAGCACTCATTGATACGCTGAGTAATTTTGTTAAGGTTGCCATTCAAAACTAATATCAAACCAGCTCTCCCAAACTTACTCAGTTGTTAAAGGTCGGTATTGTTAATTCACCTAAGAAGAATTGGTATTGGTTATTATTAATATATGGTATCCATATAAGGCAAACGCTACCGTCAAATGACTAACTTTACTTCTTAACGAGGAAATCTATCTTGTAGGAATATTTTTCCCTGAACGACGACTTTGTTTGGGGACTGTTTCTGTTTAAGTTTGAGCAAAACTAGTTTTTTTTTGCACATTCAGAATTAAGGAAAATAACCTGCAGAAACTTCTTTTCTTTATATAAAGTGTCTTTTTAGTGACCAAATCATCGAGTAAAGTTGCAGAAAACGCAAATGCTGCTACTTGGCAAAACCGTTGTCCAGTAATAAGGAAGAAGGAAAACAAAAGGAAAAAAGACGAAAGAAAACAAACAAAAAGCAAGGTGTTTTCTAAAAGAAAATTAAGCTTACCATTTGCGCAGGCTGAGGCATATTTCAACAGCGTTGTGAAAATACAAAATTGAAGAAAAGAACCCATGTTCTCCTTCGATCACAGTTGCATAAAAGAATGCAAATTGTTAGGTTGTCTGGAGTAACTTATTACATGAACCACCAGTCACGACTTGTCTGCAGTTTATTAGAACTTTATAGCTGTCATTTTTCAGCCAATGGAAATACCTTTTGAGTAAGTTCCCGTCTCATATTGCAAGCTCAGCTGTTAAATATTTTTAAGAGCTTATTTCACCAAGATCGTTATAGTTTTCTAAAAGCGATGGCTCTAATTTTTTTAATAAAACAAAAAAAAAGAGTAGTTGGCCTAAAATAAATGTTTTAAGACACTTAACACTTTCAAGGTTTTCCAGGCGCCGGTGATTATTCATTTAATATGATGGGTGACAAATTACTCCTTAATTTTGGCGCGAAATTTCAGCGTTAATTTATAATTTCACACGTGAAATTACAAAATTGCCATGGCAACGGGTCTATAGCTCAGCGCCAAGATGGCGTTGAGGTTAATGATGAAGATGTTTTGTGCAGAACTACAGCAATTCTGGAAATATTCATTGAGGACACAATTGATAGTCTGTAAATTTTGACTTTTAATTGACTGAACTTCTCAGAAATCACCTGCGAGTTAAAAAGAAGCTAAGAGATTATTTTTGATAGTGTGACAGCGAAAATTTTTGAACGGCGAGCCAGTTGCAGCGATCGAGTGATTGACCGCGAACTCAGAGAAGTAATTCAGTGGATTTGGGCACTTCTTCGAATGGAATAAAGGTCAGTTTTTAAATAGAAATTTGCTTCCGAAGTTTACTTTCGTTAAAACAAGTTTGCTGTGCGTATTTTGAATGTATTTGTGAAGCCTTCTGAGCCTTGCTCGATGGAGCAACGTAGTGCACGATTCAGTGAATTTGCTAGGCTCAGTCTCCAGCCGTGAGTGTCTCGATGCGCCCGCGATTCTCGCCACTTTCACGGCTGGGCGCACGGGTTTGGTTATTGTTTAGACTGACCAATCAGAGAAAAGCCCCCTGAAATTTGCGGGGCAGAATGCGCGGCATAATTTAGCGGGATTTCGATAATTATCCAAGATGGTCGACGCTGCGAAGGTTGACCGTAAATTTGAGAATGCTTGCTCATACGCTCTTCATGAGTTTGGTCTTTATCATTTCAAGGAACAACAGCGTCTTGCTATGAAGGAGCTAATTTTGGGACGAGATGTATTTGTCATTCTACCAACGGGTTCGGGAAAATCCTTAATTTTTCAAGCTTTTCCGCTGGTGTTGGATTACATTGAAGGAAACCACGGTCGGCATCAGTCTATTGTTGTTGTAATTTCTCCACTTCTTTCGTTGATGAAAGATCAGGTGAACTATCTTCAAAGCAAAGGTGTAAAAGCAGCTTACCTAGGAGAAGGACAAGAAGACGAAACGGTGAAGGATGGTGTAGAGAAGGGTGAATACCAAATTGTGTATGGCTCCCCTGAAACGTTCCTTGCTACTATTCGCTGGCGAAAAATGTTGTCAAGCACAGTGTATCGACAAAATCTGCGTTTAATTGCTGTAGATGAGACACACTGCATATCTCACTGGGGATTTTCACTAAAGAAAGGAGAGAGGGCGTTTCGAATTTGGTTCCGAAGAATCAACGAACTGAGATCTCTCGTTGGACGCGTTCCGCTGTTAGCCCTAACAGCGACAGCAACGAAGGAGACTCGCAGTAAGATCACAAAGACATTGGAAATGGACAATGCAGTCCTATTTTCCGCCATTCCTGATCGCAAAAACATTGCTTATGCAGTTCAAGTGACTGGCAGCGACCCTCAAACCACTTTCCAAGCACTCATTAATACATTGAAAGAAAAGAGACAAACTTGTGATAGAGTTATAATTTACTGCCCAAGAATTAAAACGGTGGCAGCACTCTATGGTATTTTTAAGGGAGAGCTTGGAGAAGACATGTATGTCAACAGAGATTGCAACCCACAAGAAAGGCAAGTAGAGATGTATCATGCAAGGATTGATGAACAAAATAAAGACACAATTTTGAAATCTCTTTCTGATGAAAATGGGTCCATACGTGTCCTTATTGCTACAATTGCTTACGGGATGGGGATAGACTGTAAAGGAGTAAAGAATGTTATTCATTATGGGCCACCACAAAACCTGGAGAGGTATTTACAAGAAAGTGGGAGAGCAGGACGGAGTGCAGACCTTAGTTGCAGGGCTGTTATTTTGTATTCTAATGTCATGTTGCAGCAATGTGATGAGGGTATGGTCAATTATATCCGCAACAAGAACTCAATTTGTAGACGTAAACTGCTCCTTGCTCACTTTGATGTTGATTTGTCCGAGATGGAGCACTACAGCAATCCTCATCAGTGCTGTGATGTTTGCAAGCAGAAATGTAATTGTGATGGGGATTCCTGTGGTTTTGTGTTCTTTGACAATGTGCTTCCACAGGACAGCAGTAAATCAACAATTGAGCGGTGTGTAACAACTGATCAAATGCAAAAACTAACTGACAAACTGAGGTATTTGAGGACCTCCTTCAACAATTACTTTATGAAAATGGCAATGGAGTCCCATGTACCTCTGCTAACATCAGTTGATTTGTTGTCTGGATTTGGTGACTCACAAATATCTCAGGTTATGGAACATGCTTCGAAGATTTTCTCCTTAGCCAATGTGTACCAATTTGTGGATATCTGGCATCCGGATGTGGCAATCGAAATACTATTTGTGCTTAATTTGGTTTTTGGTGACATTGACCATGATTTCGAAGATCATGATATGCAACAGGATTCGTTATGTTCAGTTCCAGACTTTGATTTATGGAGTAGTGAATCTGATGACAATGATGCAATGTTTGTTCCTAGTGATTTTTTTTCTGCAGAAGATATGTATGGATACCCAGAAGAGGAGGAATCTTTGTAAGGTACATATACATTAAATTATGTTTTGCATTGTACTCTTTACAGTTTTTTTTAATCTTGATAATAATTTCCAGACTAAACCTTTATTAGCGTTGAAAAACAAACAAAAAAAAAACATGAAAAAAGCACACATGGTGGCTAACTAGTTTTCTATTGTGTGAATACATTGTAATGGTCAAAACCAGTTATTCACTGTACAGATAATTACATGTAACTGCATGAATATCGAAGCAAATTTGTCTGCTAAAATATAACATACAACATAATTTATGTTGTTATACTAAGCTAAAACTTGGATTTTTAGCTTTTATATTTATATGCTACAATTTGACTTGGTTTTTTTTTTCCAATTCTGGAAAATCCATTTGAAACATTCTGTCCATTGTTTGCCTAAACTGAAAACTGTTGACACACACACATGCACACCCACACACACACACACACACACACACACACACACCTGTATTTACATTGTTGTGATAAAAATCAATGTTAAATGACTGATTTTAGTTATCCATGTTTTATGTTTTCTTATTATGCTTAAGATGGGTTGACAATGACAAAAAATCAGCAACATTACATGTAAATCACTGTTTAATACCAAACTGTCATTTTTTTTTTCATTTTACCTTGGCCTTCTTCCTTCAGCAACATTCTTTTTGTGGTCATTTATCCACTTAAATAAAGAACTGGTGTCCAAAAGTTGTAAATAGTCACGTGGACAATTACGGAAAAACTTCAGAGGTTCCCTTTCAGGCTTCTTTGAGAAGACATCCTCTGTGACAAGTTGATCAACAATTGTCATTAGATCCCTGTGCATGTTTTTCTTTGTGTGTTCCACAGAGTTGTGGCGTACATTCATTTCAACATCCAGCCTTTCAAGCAAATTTAAAATAAGATAGAAAGCTTTACAAATTCTATTTACACTTGTTTCATTTACATTTGCACCTAAGGCCTTGAGGAGTTCTGAGACAGAGTGATTGTCATGCTCTAGGTTAAGATCCAGGAAAACATTGTTTCCTGCACCTCCTCTAGTGTTGGCAGTACGGTTCCATGTGAGACGCTCTGCTTCACGTGGGGTCAGCAAGGCATGAACTTGAAACAAGTGATATAGGCACTCAAGGGCATACTTTGTGCTTCATATAATGACTACATTTTCCATGTGGTTTATTGGTATAATAATCAATAGGTATTGACCAATCACAGTGCATGCATTATCTTTAGTTATTGTATAAATTATTACAGACATTCAATTTTGTGTATTTTCATGGTCTCCAAAATATGTGAGACAATTCAAAATGAAGGAGGCAACTATTATTTATGGATATTTCTTTGTATATTTGTAGCATATTTTTTACATTTCCAAACCTGTCTAGTTTATCTCAGGTTGTGATAATGAATCTTAGACAAAGGAAATTACCAGTTTAAGTGGTTTGGAAATTTGCAAACAAAACAAATTAATACAAACTTATGAATTTACCTTGTTTGAGGGCTTTTTCATTTCCTCTGAATATTTATGCTTGATATGGTTTGGCACAATATCTTTGAAAATTTCAAAAAGCAGGAAAGTGTTCCACAAAAACTCTTGACACTAGCACCACAAAATCATTCATTATTTTAGTGTGGTCCTCTAATGCTGGCAAAATGTCTCTGTTTGGCAACTCTAGAATGTCTGCAAGTGGCTTGTCATCAGAAAATTCAACAGGATTTACTCTGTCAAAAACTGCGTTGTGATTACACCAGTGATGATCTTTGTTTTGATTTTCAGATGTCATTTCAGATGCCTCAATCTTTATGTCGAGGTTGTCCAAAACGAGACAGTAACTTGAGGGTCTCTCCTTTGCCAATGCAGCCAGTTGGTCTGTTACATTGTGAAGTGTGACTTTGCTCTGTTCAATATCTTGCACCAAATCTGCATGTGCAGAAGTCATAGCATCATTTGTCTTCAATATCTTTTCCAGCTCCAACACCCTCGAGCTCATCTCCTTTCTCTGCTGTTTGAGCTCATCTTCTTTTTTCAAGTAATCTGAGACCTGTTCTTTCTTTTGGATCAACTTGGTGCAGTAATCTTCACCAACTTTGTCCAGTGCTCTGTTGATGCTTTTAGGGGACATTGAGAGGCCCAAATGATTTAGTCTGATAAATCCCTATGAAAGAAATGCATGTTTAAAACTTATGCTGTGTTACTGTTGTCACTCTCTTGATGAGTGGACCAAATGCAATCATAGTAATGTTCTAGAAATGTAGGATGGTGAGACCTACGTAATGGAGCTGAAGGGCTAACTTTTATTACTAGCTAATTCTCCTCATTATTAGTGAGGGGTTGTATTGCCATTTTACAATTTCTCAAATTGCTGGGTTTTTTGGGTAAGGATTGACATGTATTATATACAGCATTAATTTGATATGGAAGAGAGGTGTTGAGTGACATCTCTTTCCCTTTCTTTTGTAAAAGGGTAGCTTGTGACATCCATGTTCTTTCTTTAAGACAAAAAACAACTTTAATATTTGACTTGGGATCATTTACCTTCTTTGCCAGTCCTCCAGCTTTCAGCATAAGGCTAATGACGTATGGAATTAAGCTCATGGCTGGATCTCGAAGTTTTAACAGGATTCCAGCTGTAAGGCAAATGCCTGGATACCTATGCACGTCTGTCTGATCACGTACAAATTTTGGACTTGCAGCAGCGTTTAAAACCTTGTGTAGAAAGGGAGCTTTTTCTTCAATCTCCTTTCCTGCCATGCCCCAAGAGAAATTTAGCATCAGTTCTTTTGTAGGTGTCCTCAAACAAGAAGGTGATTTCGCCGAACAAAGCGTCTTGGCTTCACTGTTTATCACATTGCACATCTGCTCTTCTATACCCTCTCTGAGCTTTGGGGAAGACAGCATTGCGGCGACTATGGATTTGAGATCACTTCCTCTTGCAAGTGCTTTTCCCAACTTAGTTAGCTCTTCTGGCAGTTCTCTCGATTTTTTCCCGCTTGAGTAGTTGACAGTTACCTATTTAAAACCAACAATATCCTAAGCTTCATTTTGAAATACCTTATTGTATCAAAGTTAACAATATAAACATTTTTCTAATTTCGACGAGAAGGGAAGCTTTTCTTCTCCTACCGACTGGCTTGCTACATGTTTTGACTGATTCTTTTTTAATATTACTTCCTCCTAAACTGTTCTCAACAGTTTGTTCACAAGATACATCGAAGCACCACTGTTAGACACAGGCTTTTTAACACAACAGCCGTCAACTGAAAGAATTCGGCTATATTTCAACCACCGACAGAAAAGAAATAGGATTGCGCGCGTCGAAATTTTATCTTTGAATAACAGTTTTTCGAAGAAAGACGAACGTATTCAGCTTTATAAACGCAGTTATGAGGTCGTTGGATTCTCTTCTTAAGCATTCTAAAAATAGAGCCAAGGGCGAAAGAAAAGTGTCAGGTAAACGGTCCTCTTAAATTGCTATTTTGAAGACGAATTAAAGACGGAATTGACTTCTGGCATTGTTTCCTAAGCGGTCCGCATTATGTTTGTTTTGGTTTTGCTTTTTTTCCCAACTACTATAGGTATATTAATCTGGCAATTGCACGTATTTTTTAGGGATAATAACAACAGAAGGAATTCACTTCCAAAGTACAAATCTGTATAGGCATAACTTATTTAATTTTATGATTAACTTTTTACACGTTTGGAGAAAAAAACCCGTTGAGTTTTTATAGTAATATTCGCGTAATTGATACTCTCTTTTTTTAGGAAATAAAGCACTTCTGTTGAAGTTTTAAAAAGGATATGAATAGATGAATAATTGAAGGAAATCTTTTGCTCACTTGAACATCTCATTTAGGGCAATACCAGCGACTCACGTTCAGATTCAATTTCGTCTCCCACAAATTTCTTTCAAGGCTTAAAGAAAACGAGATGACCGGACTTTTTAAAGAAAAGGTTTATATCCATTGCTCAACAAGAGTATTTTTTTCTTGTCGAAGTTTTCATTATTTAAGCACTGAAACTAACCTGAACAGTAACGCTGTCGTCGTTGGCATTATTTAACTCTTCTGTAGGACTAAGCTCATAAAGCGGCTTATGGCAAAATAAAAATCCAGGAGAAAGCGTCTTTGCCACGGACGATAAAGGCCAAGGTCCTAGCAGCCGCTGAACTGTAGGGTGTGGCGATGGTTGTGGTGTTTTTGCTTCTTTATCTTCAACATTGGTAATCTTTTCACAGCTTCCAACAGCGAGACCAAAATTTAAACTACTAGCAACACATCCGTCAGATAAACCTGCTCGAGACTGTCTCTTCGGGTCGGGCGATTGGTGAGGAGTAACATCGGAAGGCAGGCAGCGTTTCGTACGTTGTTGTGCTCCTTCAAATCGTTTTCAATATTGGCTTTAAGTTTGAAAAACTTCTCAAGGTCCCTATAACAAGGGGTTTCGCAGACGTATCGATGAGAGTTAATTTTTAACAAGTCACTCGTCACTGGCAACAGTTGACAAACTTTTTCCAACAATTCGTTCTGCGCTAATGAACGCCGTTTTCGGGAATTGGCTTCTTCCCTTCCACAGAGAAAACAACCGTCTTTCTCTTGAAATTTCACACTTTTAGGAGGCGTTTCAGGCATACTTTTTGCATTTCGCTTTTTTCAAGACGATACAAAAAAAAAACTGATAAAATTTATGCAAATGACGTGTGGATTGTCTGCATAATTATTAAAATTGTAATGACGTCACGGACAAGCAACCAAACCCGTGCGCCCAGCCGTGAAAGTGGCGAGAATCGCGGGCGCATCGAGACACTCACGGCTGGAGACTGAGCCTATGAATTTGCCGGATAAAACGCGGATAACCTTTGCCAAGCGATTTGCTTTGGTACTTTTCAAGTAAAAATTCAGAGTCTGGTGTATTTTGCTGTCGGTTACAAAAAACATGAAATCGTCAAAGCGTGGTAAAAACCTGTCACAAGATTTTTTCATTATTTCACTCAGAAAAATGTGAACTTTAGCCGTTAAACCGTTTCAATGCTCAAGGAGTTCTTGATGCAATAAACAAGTCAAAACCCCACGATTGTGAGTGTAATTTGTCACCCATGATATTAATAGGTAATCAAATGGTATACTCGTGAAATTAGGAAATAATTTTGTCAAAATTTTAATAATTTCCCTCGCCTAAAGGCTCGGGAAATTATTAGAATTTTGACAAAACGCGCGTGAAATTATTTCCTAATTTCACTCGTCACCATTTGATTACACATAC
The DNA here is from genome assembly GCA_964017195.1 of Siderastrea radians. Taxonomy (NCBI): domain Eukaryota; kingdom Metazoa; phylum Cnidaria; class Anthozoa; order Scleractinia; family Rhizangiidae; genus Siderastrea; species Siderastrea radians. The sequence goes on from OZ024898.1 coordinate 25,411,185, forward strand.
TAATCACCAAAATCTGGGTGCAAATTCTCCTCTCTCGCCTAAAAATGTTTCTTACGGTACTAGTTAAGAGAACTTGTCTGAACATCAAGATGGTTTTAGTTAATTTGCATGATCGTATGGACCAGTTATGTGGTGTTTTCTCTTGGTAAAACCGTTTTCCAGTAATAAGGAAGGAGTGAAAAAGAAGGAAAAGACGAAAGACAACAGAAAAAAGCAAGGTGTTTTCTAAAAGAAAGTTAAGCTCACCATCTGCGCAGGCTGAGGGATGTTTCAACAATGTTGAGAATATACAAAGAACCCAATGTTATCCTTCGATCACAGTTGCATTAAAAGAATGAAAATTGTTAGGTTGTCTGGAGAAACTTATTACCTGAACCACCAGTCACGACTTGACTGCAGTTTATTAGAACTTTATAGCTGTCATTTTCAGCCAATGGAAATGCGTTTTGAGTAAGTTCCTGTCTCATATTGCAAGCTCAGTTGTTAAATATTTTCTAAGAGCTTATTTCACCAAGCTCGTTATCTTTTTTTAAAGGTGATGGCTCTAATTTTTAATAACAGAAAGTCTCATTTTTTTTTCCAGTATGTGAGATACACAAGAAAAACAAAAAGAAAAGAGTAGTTGGACTAAAATAAATGTTTTTAGACTCTTACACTTTCAAGGTTTTCCTAATATAAAAAGGTGCACGTGATTATTCATTTAATCAACAAAATCGTGGTGCAAATTCTCCTCTCTCGCCTAAGTATGGTTCTTAGGGTACTAATTAAGAACATTTGTCTGAGCATCAAGACGGTTTTCGTTCATTTTCAAGATCGTATGGACCAGTTATGTGGTCTTTTCTCGTCGTAAAAACCCCTCTAGACATGTTCCACTTGTACAACAAAGTGAGTTTGAAAGCTGGAGAAGGTCAAATCAATGGACTGAGTAGATAATTTAACGGAACTTTTGGATTTTTGGGTGACGACAACTGCTGCTTAACTCATTCTTTGTTACTGAGGTGAAAAAAAAAACAAAACATACCTTGGGGATAAAATATGAACACCTGTTAAAAGACTTGCCTAGAAATAAATTATCACGGTTTTGGGGTTGATATTTTCTATCAGTTTCATGTAAGCGGCTAACTTAGTAAACAGTAAAATGGTGTTGATACCATAGCTTTATCAACTAAAAACTTGAAAACAGTGGAAAAACCGTCATCAAAATTTGCCTCTCATTAATTAGCTATTTTGCAAACATTGAAAGGTCCTCTAAGGCTTAGTGGATGTTAGGATAAAACATCCTTAAACACAATAATATTGTGTGAATTGTAGAATAACTTTATCCTCTCATGATCACAGCCACGTTTTATCTAAATACTGTATTTGTGGTAGAGATTGAAAATACGAGCAATAATAAGCCCTCATTGACATGCTGGGTAAACATTTATAGGTTGCCAATCAAAACTAATATCAAACCAGTTCTCCCAAACTTACTCAGTTGCAAGGTCCGTATTGCATGGCAATTCACGTATGAAGAATTGGTATTGGTTATTGTTTTAACAATAACCAAAAATAAAATATATGGAATTCATATATAATAATATATTAAAATTAAAATATATGGAATTCATATATGACAAACGCTACTGTCAAATGACTAACTTTATTTCTTACGGCGAGGAAATCTATTTGTATGAATACTTTCCCCTGACTTTGTTTAGGGATTGTTTGTTTGTTTGTTTGTTTGTTTTTTTGCACATTGGGAATAAAAAAAATGTAGAAACTGGGGGGTTGGCGTATTTAGCCGAAAAACGCACTTCTTGTTTTTTTTCTGAGGAACTTTATTATTAGTTTTTAGCCTAAATTTCTAATGGCTATAAAAGAAAAAAATAGACATTTTGCGTTGAAAAAGCTTGGCTGACCTTAAGGGCTTGTCACCTTGTTAACTGTTGCGAAGGGGAACTAAACAAACATTTACTTGATAGAGACATTTACCTGCCTCTTAATAGAAGTCTTACAAGACATGAATTGTTTTAATGTATTTTTTGGGAAATAATTGGATAAATTAGTTTGCAAAAGGCGAAATCGTTCCTGACTTGGAATGAAAAATAAAGTTTTAGCTGGAGAACTATTCTGCCATCAAGAGTTCAGAAAAGCACGGAAGTAGTAAAAATTAAAAGCGCTGTTAGCGTTAATATTTGCATCCGCTACTACCCGCCTACTATTTGTCATGGGAACAACGGTTAATCCAGTGGGAGATTAAACGATCCTAGCTAATGAAAAAAATCGAAATAAGAAGTAGAATAACTCTTTCAGTGTTGTTTGGGGTTTTTTTTGCGTTTAGCAGTATGACCGAAATATTAACGTAGTATTTGCTGAAAACCAAGGAGTTGGTCGAAAGAACCCTGCAGCGGGACTATGGGAGTGAAAATTACAGTTAATCGATCTTAGGTGCCTCCAAACTGCAGCTCGATAATTGATCAAAAAAGACTCAGTTATCGCTTAATGCGATTTACTTCTCTAAACTTTCTCCATTCCTTCAAGAGGAGAGCAAATAGACTGGAAATGTTTAAACAATCGATAGCACTTCGACGGCCACTTCAGTTTTTTATTCCAACGGACAACTTTTCCTTTTACGTTTTTCTAGACGGAAAACTCTGCAGTCCAGTTTCTCGGTAAATCTTCTTTTGAGGTTGCAAGACGTAACGTACAGAATACGTTCGCATGTAATATGTCCAAAAAAGGTTTAATATTTTACACGACTTTCAGGGCAGCTTAAAATCTAACGGTTACGTAAAGAATGATCATACTATTCGTTAATTCGAATAAACTTTTCAAGCTCGTCCGATGGATGTCAAGTTTAAAGCTGTGTTTTGTTTCATACGCGATGTGTAGTATCGCAAGGGGATTCTTCTTTCTTTGTTCAATTTGCGTAATTAGGCTGCAAAACATGTCAGTTTGTTTTAACAACCTTTTTTTGAAACATTGTACTGAAAAATGATAAAGGGAACGGTAAAACTTAAAGTCGCAAAAATGGCGTCTTATTGGAAACCGTTTAGGAACCTTAAATTTCAGTCTGCCATTTCGCCATATTTATTTTCTTTTATGTAATGGCTTGCACCTGATCATGCCATGGTGACACTGAAACAGTAAATTAAGACGAAAGCTCCTGTGATGTCAAAGTTAAGTAGATTTAAACAACTGTCGAGTTATGTTTTCCTTTCTATTGATGATTTTTTCGCAGTAAAGTCGGTGGAATTGTCAATTTCATAAAGCTCAAGAACTGAAAAAATAGCTTTAAGAAATAATTTTAAATAAAGAAAGAAAAACGTTTGCAGGGCAGCGATGTCCAGCTAGGAAACTTTAAACAACTTCAATATTCAATATATTCAATATTCACTGGAGATGACAGTCGGCATATTTAAAGTACAAATTAAACAACAACCTACAGTAATGATAAGACGTGCTAGTTTCACTTAGACAAAAAAGTGAGCATTGAAGCCTATGAAAGGTCAAATTAAAGGATTGAGCCGATGATTAAACAAAACTTTGGGATTTTGGGGTAAAGAAAAACTGCTTCTTAAGTTACTCTTTGTTGCTAAGGTGACCAAAACAAATAATACCTCTAAACATTGCACACCTGTTAACAGACTCCCTCAAAGTTAAATTATCAGTCTTTGACGATAATTATTTTTATGTCTCATGCAAGCTGCTACAAATGTAATTAATGAAGCGAAAGCGTGGATACCATGAAATTATAAACAAAAATTTGAACCAGCAAAAAAAACAAAAAACAAAAAAAAAATCGTCCTCGATGTTTACTTTACCGTAATTAGTTATTTTGTTCATATTGAAAGATCCCTAGGCCTAAGGTTACTTAGCTGTCAGAACATAACATCCTCAAACATTTATAATGCTGCAATGTGTTATATAGTAATTTTATCCCCTCATGATAACAGCTAATAATCATTTAAATACTGTTCTTACGGTAGAGAGTGAAAATATGAGCAATAAAAAACACTCATTTATATGATGGATTAACATTAACAGGCTGCTATTCAATACTAAAATAAACTCACTCAGTTGTAACGTCGGTATTGCTAATTCCCATATGAATACAAGAATTGGTATTGGTATTATCTACGATGTTGTTAATTCATATATGACAAACCGTAGCTTAAAGTGAATAGGTTTTCTGTTTAACGAAGTAATTTATCATATAGGATTTTTTTTTCATGACAACGTCTTCAAAATTCCAAAACTCTTACTTTTTTATATTTTGAATGAAACATGGTACAATTTCATTTCTTTTTATGTTGGTATTTAGGCCACCAAATTTTAGAGTGATGTCGCGGAAAACGCAAATACTGTAACTTGGTAAAACCATTGTCCCGTAACAAGGTAGGAGAAAATAACAAAATAAAATAAAAATAAAATAATGTGAAGAGTAGAAAAGACAAAAGAAAGAAAAGACAACGAAAAGTGTTTAAATCAATTTAAGCTTACCATTTTCACAGGTTGAGGCATATGTCAACCGCGTTGAGAAAATACAAAATCGAAAAAAGGAACCCATGTTCTCCTTCGATCACAGTTGCATTGAAAGAATGCAAATTGTTAGGTTGTCTGGAGAAACTTATTAAACGAACCACCAGTCACGACTTGACTGCAGTTTATTAGAACTTTATAGCTGTCATTTTCAACCAATAGAAAGACGTTTCAAGTAAGTTCCCGTTTCAAGTTGCACGCTGCTGATAAGAATTTTTAAGAGTTTATTTCACTACGCTAGTTATGGTTTTTTAAAAGTGATGAAATAAGAGAATTTAGTCTGTTTTTCCAATATGTAAGGTACACAACAAACAAATAAAGAAAAGAGGACGAGGACTAAAATTATACTTGTTCTAAGGCTCTATTAACACTTCCAAGGTTTTCTTGATACAAAAAAGTTGCGGGCGATCTTAAACCATTTGTTCGCCCAAATCAAGGTGCAAATTCTCCTTACCAGTGTACATATACTTCCGTATGGTACTAGTAGAACTTGTGTAAGCATAATGACGGTTTTCTAGGTCATCATTTCGTTAATTCTCATTGCCTGTGTGGTTGTTTATATATTTACGTTATAAAGAGAAATATCTTGTTGATCAGTTGTAAGGTGTTAAGGTAATTCAACATCTGCAGATGTTTTCAAAAATAATTGTTGAAAAGAGAGGAAGTCTTTAATTCTTGGAATTTTATTAGTATATTAGGACGAATCTAAAATGCCTCAACGTCCACAGACCGTTTTGATATCAAAAGGGAAGGTATTCGTGCAATGTTTTGAGCTATTTGTGGTTAATTGACTGAATGCAAAACTATAAATCAATAAGGCTTATTTTCTGCAGAGAATAATGTGGGGAGGAGCGTTGCGTGACGACCCTGAGAATGGCTGCGTAGGAGACTAATAAATCAAGAGCCTTGTAACACAACTCGCCTGATAGCACAGATCATGTCATGAGCTTGGGCTGCCTGTGGCTGAATAAATGATAATGCCAGTTTTCTTTTAGACATCGATGGCAATACACGTGTAGATGCTTTATCTTCCATCTTTTATTTTTATCGCACCTTAATAACCATAATCTCCTTTAATTTCGAATTGTAGATACGAAGGCGTGAAAAGATTTCACAAGGGACGGGTTCCTAGGCCTCAGGTAACATGTCGATTCCCATTCTGATTGGTCAACGGGCCCCTACGTCACCTACGAACACCTTCCTGAAGATCTACTCACGCACACTGCCGTTTGCCATCTTCTCTCTTCAGCGACCAAACACAAGCCACCCAAAATATAGAATAAAATTATCCCGGTAATTTTTTCCGTGAAAATCGCTTTTTTGTACCCTGACGGCTTGGATGCTTGAATTGTCTTTGCTTCGGAGCTAGCCTAGCCTAGCTAGTGCAATGGTTTTACCCAAAATTAGTAATAAAAAAAAACGGAGGAAATTGAAAAGTTTTGATGTCTGACATGTAGAATAAACGTAATTAAACATTTTGGTGCTTTTTTGTCAGAATTTTGTGCTTTTTTCAACTAAAAAGGGTTAAAAAAACACGCATTTTTCTTCAAAAATGGCTTGACTACCTGCTACTTATGACGTCATATCTCGTAACCTGAACAGCTGATTCTCACCAAACTTGTGTCAAAACGGTTTAAGGAATATGCACACAGCTACTGAAAACGGCAAATGTAGACGATAATTTGTCTTGGAAAACATTAATAAAAGCCTTACGGGGGGGGGTGGGGCATCCAAACCCCCCCAACCCCTCTTGTAAAAGAGGTTTACTTGACACCAGAGGATTAACATCTGTGCAAGTGGCGACACCTTCAACAACAACGAAAAAAATAATAATCCTTTAAAGGAGAAGGTCACTCCAGAAACGGTGTTTTTTTTTAAATCGCCAATAGAAAGATAACACTAAGTTGAGTTACTGACCTTGGTTTTAGCTTCTAAAGTGCATCTGATCACACTGAAATTCCTCTCCAAAGAGGCCAAAATTCAACACTGCGCGCCGCCATTTCGAATCATACTGAGCAGCCTGGCCGCTTATCCGTGACGTCAATTTGTTTAACGAGACCAGCGGTCGGGTAACGTGGGCTCTGGGAACGAGATTGCCCCGAGGGGGGGGGGGGGTCTTCTCCGCCTTGTCAACATAAACAACTTGAAACTGGCGGGAAATTTAAAACCCAGCTGGAATAACATAGCTTATAGGTGGTTGGTACTGTTACAAATTGTCTGCATGTGTTTCGTTTTTATGTTGCGAAGAAAACATGCCATCGTGTTCAGTTCCGGGTTGCCACAACAGGTCCGAAAAAGATAGAGTGAGAGGAGTTAGTTTTCACAGCTTACCTGTGAAGAAACCGCTAGCGGCTCAGCAGTGGCTTGACCAGATTCGCTGTGAGAAGAGGTTCGGCCTGCCGGAGCCTAAATATGTGTACGTATGTAGCGAGCATTTCACTCAAGACTGTTTCGAAACGGGGTACCCTTTTCAGCTTCTCGGTGGAAATACCCACATAAGGTCTCTGAAAACTGGCTCCGTTCCAACAATATTCAAATGGAAGGCACCTGTAAAAGTACTGGACATCAGCGAAGCTGAACAAGAGCGAAAGAAGGAATGCTAAAAGTAAAAATAAGCAGTATTTTTTTCGTCGCGTTTTCTCATCTAAAGTAAAATAAAGTCATTTAAATCCTATATCTGTGAAAGAAATCATTCTGCGCTAAAAGGGTTTGGTTTGCGGGTTCCCTTTTCCTCCACCCGTCGCATTTCTTTGCCTGCAGTGGAGGTTAATGAAATTTAATTGTAAGAACAGCAAATTCTTTATAAAATTAAGTTTAAAATTTCTTCTCAGAAAAAAGGGTCTTACTTCGAGTAGAAGACTCAGAATTTGCAAAACAATTAGTGTGTTGTACTTTCTATTATATTGTATGGTAGGGCATTGTTTTCCCCTGTTCATTGTTTTGAGTTTATGTGTTTATTGTTTTGCAAATTATTTGTCTTCTACCTGAAATAAGAGCCAAAAAAAAAATACCTCGTGCGGAACATGCCTCAAAGCAACTTTCCGTAAAGTTGTGCTGTGCCTACTTTTTGAAAACTACAGGTTCTAAAATCGTTGTTGGGCCCGAAATCTTCCACTGATGCGACATCGAACGAAGTAATGGAAGCTGACGACGACGAAGTGGAACAAAAACTCAGGCTCAATTTGACCCTACTGTTTAATTTAATTTACAAAGCGATTTACAGGCGTTAAAATAATTTTCTACTCAAACTTTGAATACGATTACGATGACGTAGTGCCAATGTACCTTCCACCTTGTTTTCCGATTCCGGATGCTCAACACAACAAATACACTCTTTCAGCGTTGACATTACTACACATTTTCGGCAAGAACACAAGAATGTGCTCTCCAACCGCTCGTTCAATTCATTATCTTCACTGCTTTCATCATCAGCTACATCGTGGACACGTTCTGGCTCAAAACAGTAAGGTTCAAGAGCTGCCATTTTTATGTTGACGAGGCGGTGAAGACCCCCCGGGCGCGACAGGTCTCAAAAACCGCTGAGCATGCGCGAGCTGTTCCCGCCATCAATGTTACAAAATGGCGGACGACAAATAAGGTTTTGCCACGTAGTTTAGCGTCTCGCCAGTCTGCTTGCGGAGAACTTCTCGTTAAAAGCATGGGCTCAGTGAAACGAACAACTCTTCTTGTTTCTCTAGGAGTATGTTCAGAGAAATCGGTAGTCATTATCCACATGATAATTCCATTTATCTTGCTCCTTTTGGTGAAAATGTTCGCGACTACTCGAAGGAGAAGTGGGCTTAGTTTTTCGTGTTGATTAAGGTCACCAGTCGCTGGATAAGCCTGAGATTTGGACCACGTTCTCGTCGTTTCTTCCACGAAGAAATGTCAAAAATGACTTTTTTTTCGTTCGAATGGTCTTGAGAAAATGCTGTAGGAAGGTTTATTATCATTATCGAGCAAAGGAAGCCACACTTGACGCTGTAAGAGCTGGCGAGCATAAAATAGGACTCCGAAGAGAAATGTGTGAGTACCTTGATTCGTCTTTTTACTCGTTTTCTCGACACGAAATCAAGCTTACCTTGAAAATCCTACTTGATCACTTACAAGATTGTTATTTCCAGTAATTTACTTTATATACGACTGTTGTATATAAAGCAGTAATATTGTATGTCTCTTCGTATTAAGTGCTAAATAAACAGTTTGGTTGTTTTCATAGTTTGAGTTTATTGTACTGTCTTGTAATCGTTCTCACTTCTCGTAGCGCTGCGGCCGAGACCGACAAGGTCCGCTAGAATTTCCCGCCATTTAAAGTTGCAGCCGACAGCGGCTTGAAAAAATTTACGTGACTTGAAACAAAACGGGGAAAACCCCTCTCAAGTTAACACCACGTTTCACTTTGTGTGTTCATGACAAAAGTGTTATGCGCCAAAGAACGACGGGTGCTCCGAAGCCGGAAAAAAACAAGAATATTTTCCACAATACATGTGCTGGCAAACAAACAGCACTACAAGATCAGCGGATTTATAAACGAGCTTCTATTTCAATAGTCGCACCTACCTCGAGGAGTCGTGGTTGTAACTCTGGGAGTGAAAGGGCTGAAGAAAAGCGAAGTGAACTTAAATTCTGCACCGTTTAATGTAAACCTCGGACAGTACCTCGCACAGAAAACAAACGACCTCCACATATTGAAGTTAATTGGCTTTTTCGGTGAAAGAGCTTGAAGACGTTTCCCAATGAATATTTTTAAGTGATAAGATTTCTAATAAATATTTTTCAGAGAGTGCTTTGTTAGAACTATTCCATCTCAAATCACTGCATTTGAAATCAACCAAACAAAAACGTCTGTTTTTAACACTGATGGTGAAATGTTTTGCTATTTGGCAGTCATGGGAATTGTGATGGAGCATGAACAAAAAATCTGTCAAACTGAGTTACTGAATACACGAACAATACAAACACCAAAAACACCTAAATGTATTTTATTAATGAATAAAACGTGGAAAAATCATGGAAAATGCCTGATTTTAACAGATCTGGAACAGGACAAAATGGTATCTTTCAAACACAAAGTACACCCCCCTTAGCAACAAAATTGTCAGTGCAGCATAACTTCATTTAAAACACACTCGAAAATGTTAAATTATAATACTAGTATAATAGTAAAGTGAAGTGCATTTCCTTGCCAATACAAGTGTACTCATTGTTTCTGCAGCCATCTTCTTTAGCTTGTGACATTATAGAGGTGGATCTTGAAGAACTCTTTGTTAAAAATTAATAGAAAATGCACATTTAGGAATGTATCGGATGAACCCTTCATTAATATTCCAACAGCAGACAGGTGCAATACCTTTTTTTAGAACTAGGCTGACAGTTGTCAGATGAATCAAAATTCAGAAATTTTCATTTTTTTAGGCTAATTTTAGTCAAGAGTAATTAATGAAAGAAATTGACTGTATTGCAAAAGGGTATTGTTGAGCAGTATATTAACCAAATAATCTAAATGATACCACACAGAATTTAACTTTGAATTCAAAAAAATAATTGCATAGAAACACAAAACACTGAGGTAAGTTGCTTCAGAATTAAGTTCACTGATGAGGAGCATATGCTGCATCAATTAATGTTCAATGCTTCAAACGAGTAGTATCTGAAAAGTGCAGACAGAGCAAAGACTTATAAAAAGGGACATAATCATCATTCATGCCCCTCTCACACAACTGCTTCTAACTTCCTTCTAAAGAAAGGTGGGCTACAAATGTAAGATGGCTTGCAAGATGGGAAAAAGGCACAAAGATGCTGGGCTTTATTTCTCAAATCTTTATATACATGCTTTCCACGCTACCTTTCATCAGGAACATTACAAAGGCGTCTATTTCAAGACAGACCTCTGGACTGATTCAGTATCAATGAAGAATGTTGTACAGCCAAAGTGTGCAGGGCAAACTAACATTTGAAAAATCAATTAGAATAACAAATATTTGAATTGAACACTAGTGACTTTTATGGCTGCCACTCTCTGCTTTCTACCAAGAACTTAACAGGCTGGATAAGAACATATCACTGCAGTCAAAAGCTGTGATAACCTGGAGAAAAAAATGTAAAACATCAATTTTACTTCATGTACAATTGATTTAAAACTTCTTGGCAAAAAAAGGAATCATAATTCTGGCACTCAACAAATTTAAACATAGCATTTCAAAAACATTCTGCAAATAGATTAAATCTATTTTGCCCACATGACCTCGTTTGGTCACACAGGTCTTGAAAGTACAATGTACAGGTGAAACCCTATCTTACCAACCACTTTTTTACATGCGAACATTTTATGACACTTCTTTTTAAGCCCAGAAATTAACTGATCCAGTTATTTTTCTGATTGAAATACTTGCTGAATGCAACACAACCATATTGATCAGAGATCATATTAGTGGAGTTCCCCTGTAAACATCAATCAACACTCTATTCCAGCTATTTGCAAAAGGTTTTTTGCCCAAAAATTAACTAATACAGTTGTTTCCTATTACTAAAATACCTCCTAAATGCAAAAACCAGTTATAGCATAAATATTTTATCCACCATTAGCAATCATATTAGGGTTTCACTTTAAAAACTGTGAAGTGATATACTGGTTCAAGCATACAAATAAATTGCAAAACAAGTAAAATGCTGACAAATAGATGGTATGGATCTTCATGGGAACAAAGTATATGGGTGAAGCTAACAATACACCAATCAATGAGCACAAGCAAAGCTCAACAGGAATTGTCATCATGTATTGATCAACAAGTGTGTTGATTAAATATGTTAACCAATGAATAAGGCAAATAAACATGTTCAGTGTTGCTGATCTAAATAGACTAAGTAATGCAGGGTTCAATTCTACCTGTTACCATCCCCCCCCCCCCCCGCGATTTGGAATTTTTTTCTTTCTTGGTGGTCTATTCCCCACCCCCAGGCAGGTAGAAAGAGACAATTCCCCACCCCCGACACTCCTCATTGACCACAAATACGTTGTTTTGTGTTCAAAATATGGGTAACCAATAGCAAAGCAGACGTTCTGACAAGAACTTAAACGCTTTTCTAGAGTATACTGAACGAAGGATACTACATGAATAGTATTAAAAAACATGAACACTACACTGAAAAAGAAAACTGAAGAAAAACGTCTATTCCCCGCACTGAATACGGTCAGAGGTCCGGTGAACAAATTGATGGCAGCATTTTAAAGGAGTTTTTCTTAGCTTGTTTCACAAGAACACTGGACTGAGATCTCCGTTTAATATAAAGCCGTGCATCTGTTTTTATATAAAGTCTATTTAAGTCATCTTATTATCTGTATAAATACGCTGATTGAAGAAATATTTCTAGGTTTGTGACGAACGCCATCCATTCGAATACGCATCAAACGCACATTCGTTTAACAATTTATAATAAACGTGCCTTCAAATACAGATTTTAATTTTGAGAGATTATTCTTCTCCAACCAGTCTGCTACAAATTCTAGAGATTTTCCCTGAAAACAGGCAGTCTTCTCTACGTGGTCCAGCACCATTGTGTCAACTGAGAAGTGAGGTGCTTCTCAAGAAAATTTCGATTTGCCCTGCCCCCCTACCCCCGGAACAAGACTGCTTCAAACAATTCCCCACCGTCGGGCCCGAAGGGCTGGACTTGTCCCGGGGGTTGCCCGGGGGGGGGATGGTAACAGGTAGAATTGAACCATGCATAATTGCAACGAACAAAATTCAAAAATAATTATTTGATTTGCTTTCTTCAGAATTCAACACACGACATAAGGCAGCATTTGTCAGTTAACAAAATCATGCATCATACGTGTCACAGTGTTGGCTTAAAAGTATCAAAAACACAAAGTACAAAAGGCTTTTATCTGACCTCGAAAATATTAAAAGGGCACTTTTGAAGACTGTTATAGCATTATTTGAACATCAGGTAACACTATCTTCCGGCTATTAAAGCACTTGTCAATTGTAAAAGAGTAGCACTCCACGTCAACATACTCGTACATTAAATGTACAAAAACATGATCAGCAAAGGGCTACATAGTAACGACCACTGAGCGCATTCAGTACGTTTCACGATGATCAGTTAAGAAATAGTACATCAATAAATTACTGACCTGCAACCATGAGATCACCCCTCTTCTGCATGCCTTGTCCACGAAAAAGTATTGACGGAACATAAAATTTTAAACAACGAAATCGATCAGAAGATGCAGTTTGATCCAAAATTGGACTGTCGTTAAGTATATTCAGTTTCTCCAGTGTACGGAGGCCAAAATGGCTTCTTTGAAAGCCACTGAAGTCAATGATCGATTCAAACAGCATTTCCGATTAAAAAACTATCTAACGTAACCTCGATCATCCGTTGAAAGTGAAATAATATTGCAGTTCCCGTGCTAAAACAACAACAACTCGTCCGCCATATTGAATTTTTCAAGCCCGAAAAAGCAACACGCATGCTCAGTAGCAATTCTGTGACGCTTTTGACGTAATATCTTTAAACCAATAAGCGGTTTTTGAGACCTGTCCCCGGGCGCAATCTCGTTCCTAGAGCCCACATTACCCCACCGCTGGTCTCGTTAAACAAATTGACGTCACGGAGAAGCGGCCAGGCTACTCAGTATGATTCAAAATGGCGGCGCGCAGTGTTGAGCTTTGGCCCTCTTTGGAGAGGAATTTTAGTGGGATCGGATGCACTTTAGAAGCTAAAACCAAGGTCAGTAACTCAACTTAGTGTTATCTTTTTATTGGCGATTTCACAAAATACACCGTTTCTGGAGTGACCTTCTCCTTTAAGTGTAGAACTCAAAAAAGTAAAACCCGATGTTTCTAGCGAAACTAGAAAAGTAAGGATAAAATCTGACGTTAAGTAAATTCCAAACGAATGACCCACCGGAAAAAAGCAAACTTACGAAAGTAACGAGGGGCATTGGCCCCGGCTTCGCCCTGTGTTCTCGATACGTCACCCTTCCCCTGATCTTCTTAAGTTAACGAATGCATAGGAGAACAAGGAGACAGCTGGCAGTCTTGGCGTTACATGGAAGTATTCCAAATCGAATCCCACATCCAGAAAAACACCAATTTGCGACTTTAACAAATTTGGGGAGTGGAGAAAGGAGGAGCAGGAATAGGAGGAGGGGGGATGCAGGGATGTTTGAACTCAGCACTTCCCGTTATCTCGTTCCCGCCTTTCTATTGATAGCCGGCCCTCCTCTTTGTGCTGCTGCTGTTGCAAAATATGACCACATTGTGCCAATTTGTATTACTTTTTCCCGTTTCCCTCTCGAAGAATTCCGTTGATTCCGGGTTGCTGCGCGTATTTACCCTGTGTATCCTTACTCCTCCTTCTCCCCCCCCCCCCCCTTTGCCCCAATGCTCGGGTTTAACACTACTCAGAGTTTCCTTTACTCCACGACAATTAAACGTTAAACACGGCTATATCAATTTTAAATGGCATTTTATTTGTGCATGTTAAATACTTCCACATTAACGGTTTAAATGCATGCAATTACACAAGGGTAAGTAATTGCTACCTTATAGTAACATGAGTAAACATTTGATAAATAATGCACCTATCAACGTTTCGCCCAGGAGATGTGTAGCGATTGATGGATTTTCTCATCCATTCTCTTGGGCATTTCAGGAATGCCTGACAGATGTCCAACAAGTATGGATCCAGCATGTACTTAAAAGGAAAATAAATCCCTCAAAATGGGGATTTGATCTGATTTTGGCTCCGCTTGGTGATCCACATACGTGCTCAACATTGCTATTGACCAGCTCGTAACGACTCAACTCTCAGTTTATAGAGCATTACGTTTATATCAAGGAGGTCTTCCCTACGATTCTGTTACAATAAACAATAGAAAAAAAAGTAATGATATAAAGTGTATGTACGAGTGCCAAGAAGTGAGCAATACTGCCCTACACAATTTTCTCCCTATATGCTAAGGGATATGTGCCGCAATGGAGGGGATGGTTTTTAAGCAGTTTACTCTGGTCTGCTATAGGGTATAGACATTTAAAAGTTTCGTCTCAGATCGGGTATCATTTATCAAGAAACTGATCCGTGGTATGACGGATTTAGTCTGGAATAGGAACTGACCCCCGACGAGTTTGGGATAAACTAGGGATTTTGGTGTCTAGTCTAGAATAAGGTTTGAAAATACAGCCAAGCATGGTCTAGTATAGGGTAAGGGACCCATCGGCACATCTCACCCAACAATTCTCAGGGGTCTACAAAGGAGGTTTGAAAAAGAAGATTACCTGTGTAAACGTTCTCTTTAACATGTTTACGACAGAAACAAATTTTCGGTGCGCCGAATTTTCCACCGCGCTGACCACTCGCTCACTGTGCGTCCACTAAATGCTATTGATGGCAATATAATAAATCAGGTTTAACAAAACTAAACTGAAACGCTTGGTATACATGATACCACTCTAATGTCATCAGTTTGTGCTCACTGGAATACCTGTCATTGAATAGATGTTTGTATCCCACCTCAGCAAAAAAAAAAAACAAGAAAACAAAAAAAAAAGGATCGTAGTGATACAATGCGCTCATCAAGTCATGCTCAGTTTCAGTTCGTCAAACTGTTCTAAGGGTGGAGTATGCGTAGATAAAGCAACCACCGCTGCGGTGTTGTAGTGGGCTTAAGGAAGATAAAACACTTCCCATTCATTAGGTGAGAACTTGTAAGTCCCAGCCAGGACTGTGCGCCGGTCTTGTACTACACTTGGAACAAGGTAGGAGACGCCAAAGTCTGTGAATGAACGTTGGTTGCTCTTGGCGTTATCCGAAATTAAGATGTCGAACCATTCAAAACCAAATACTGGACCTAAATAAGAGTGCCTGAAAATTGCGTTTGATGGCAATTTCACCCAGCTCTTAAATGCACCAAGGCTCTCTTTGTTGCGAAGAGAGAAAATAAACGAATTGGAAGTGTAACCAACGCCACCACTGGACTCTGAAGAACAATAAAAATAGAAACAATAATATAAATTCCAATACAAACATTGTTTGGTCTTCCTTTTCAATGGAATTAAAAGGAAGTGGAGTGAAGCCGGGGACTTATCTGAAATGAACTTCGAGGATTTCATTAACTTTGAATCTTGCGCTTTTTAATATTTCAATTGAAACACTTTTATTAGTGGTTTTACTATATATCTCAAAATCTTATAATAAACAACCTAAGCTTAGGGATAGAGGTAAGTGCCAGCATTACGCAAGTGTCCGTATTATAGAGGTAAGTAAGGAGAGTTCAACTGCGTTTACAAATTTAAAAAAAATCCACAACCCTTGGTCTGGTTGGGTTGAGGAAAAGATGCATGCACTATGCCGAACTGGTTTCTACAACAGCGGCAAAGTAAACTCTTGTGCGTGGAAGGTATTTTGTAGGCGTAGGAGGTTGTTATGGGTGAGGTAGGGGGAAGTCGGCGGGGGTGTTATTTGTGGAGCACTTACAGAGCCTTCTCATCTCACCAACGTTATATTCAATACAAAACTTTATATTTACCCCAAGGTATGTCCGTGTATCCGCCGAATACGTAAACACCGACTTCTATTATGGTGATCGTGTGATTTTTTCCGTCACACCTTTTGTGGAAGTTACTGACATTCCAGCCGTGCAAAGAGGCGCGGTAACACAGCCGCCAGTTTGTATGGTTCCCAACACCAGGTGCCAGGAATTGAGCAAGGTGACTTTGGTAAACAGTATTGTTCGCGATTATAGTGGAAGCCATCGAGAAAACTGCAATTAAAACAAGAATCTAGTACAGTGTGTGGTCCATAAATTTGAATGTCACCTCAAGTGTAATGCGGTGTACGTTGGCTACAAAAGCAAGGACTTGCACCAAATGAATGCTCGGATGAATACAACCGCTCTTCAACTTGTATGTGCAACCACACAACGAAAAATCATCATAGCAATCCAAAGGACTATGACAAACTGTTTTTCGTACTTTAGCCCATGCATTGAGACATGGGTGGTAGTGGCGGTGGTTGGCGGCACAAGGTACCCACGCTGAAATTGCATCTTTATAACGTTTTAATATGCAAGCAAAAGCCACTGAACTTTGTGATTCTCTTAAAATTTATCTGGAAACAAGTTAGTACGACATGCTATTGTTCATCGAATTTGATGTCGTCATGGCAACTATATTTTCACATCAAGTTCTTTCAGAATTTTGAATTTTCCTGCTTTTTAAATTAAAAAAAAAACGAATGTAACTAAATTGCGGCTATCGTCAAGGAGTTCAAATAAGAATCTTCTTTTGTCATTTTTTCAAGCCAAAATATTGGATTATGAACTTTCTAAGACAATGAGTTTTGCGTAAAATGCCCAGTTAAGAAGTATGCTTGTTTTGAATTTTACGAAGGCTCAAATAGCGATCTTGGCGAATTCCTATTCTATGAAGAAGTGTGTCACGCTTGAGTGTGAACAGTGACCATTCTAAGAGAACTTAGACTTCTAGCACTCTCTTCCTTCTCCTAATTTGTTTAGCGCGAGAAGAACTCGAGAAGAATCAAGCAAGCGGAGAGCGGCGAAGCCGTGAGTCGAGAGTAGCGTGGGCACGCTAATCCAATACCAAATCTTTGTTCGTTTACCGTTGAATTGCGTAATTTATACATTTCTTTTCTCGCTTAGGATCTGAGGAAAATAGGACAACTCTTCGCAGTCTAAAGAGAACTATTGAACAGTACGTATACTTTACAGTGGTAATGGTTCTTTTAAGGTCTTTCCAATATCAGAATGAAATTTGACAATTGAGAATAAAAGAGCTTCGAAAGGAAAAACGGTAACATAAACGTGAGCCAATTCAAAGAACAAGAGAGAGATGCTGCACACAGGCTAGGTTACCCGGCATTGTGACCCATGTGGTCGAAACAGGATCATATACATGAAGATCGAAAAGCAAGGATAAGCAAGGAACGAAGCTTATGTGAATAAGTACAACGGGGCAATAAACGTATATTTGCAGATAACGGTCTCGCAAGTCGATAACTACACTTTCTATATGTCCTTTCCAATACTAATCGTATCCTTCGCGGCGACCTAATTAAATCGCCCATAAATTCCTTGCGCGGCTTTATCCAGTTCGTCTAAATGGTTTTAGTTATTTTAGTGATTTCTTTAATATTGTAGGTTTTGAAGATTAACGAATGAAAAAATAAGTTTGTATTTTAAACCGCTCTATCTAAAACGTTGATATCCAGTACCTAAGAATTTCACTAAAGGGTAGCTGTGATGATTGTCCTGTAGACGAAAGGGAGAATAAACTGATGAAAATGTCTAAATTGTCTCATTTCTTACTTGACTTAAAGTTTAAGCAGCGACGTACTACTTGGTAAGTAGGCTTGTTTTAGGTGGTTTTTATTTTGGTAACTTAGATTAGGATTTTGGCTTTCGCTCCTTTTATGGCCTTATCTATTGTTTGAAGGAAAGGGTCTCTATTGTTCGTAAGACAAAGGTTAGGAGTCATCGACGCTTGGCCAGTTCATCGAGCGCGAAATTCAAATTTCTTCGGAGGCGATAAGTAATACAAACTCGGCCTCTGTAGGGGAGGGTGTGGTAATGATTGTTGTACCTTGGAGACATCTAAAGGAAGTGGGGTGGGAAAGTTTGTGACAAGAAGAGCGAGGTCTGGAAAGTAAGCATTTTGGCGCATTATCATGCTGCAGACGATAACGCGAAAAACAATGTGCCTATCAAGTTCAAATTATACTTTTACCCACAAAGAAAGCCACTAAATCACAAATAATGGGTTTTTAGCCTTGCTCTTTGCATTTAAATGCTTAAAGCGTCTTTAAAATGAGAGTGTTATTAACTATTGTCCCTGAGGCTTTGTCTCATTAAACGTAAACCAACAACTTAATAAATGCAAATATTTCAATTCCGCTAAACAGTCCACGCGGTTTTGTTTCATGAAATATCAACCATCAATTCACGATCATTTACGAAAATTTCAAAATGAAACGCGCGTGCCGCTAAATGGTTTTAAATCACCACCCCGCCATCGCGACCACAACTTTCAAGTTATCATTCTGCCCGCAACGTAAACTAGTAAATTAAAAGGCATTTTTTCAGCTTGCTAAGTCGCGCATCATTAACCTATTGTCTATTGGGATTTGTCTTATAAACCGTCAACTTACAAATGAATGCAATCATTTCAATTCGGGTGAACTACACGTATCCACGCGACTAGACAATCACAGCCTTCGACGCTCAGTGCAGAGATGTTCTCAAAGTTTAAATTGTAGAAACCCGCAAATGTCCGCAAATGTCCTTTACAGACGAGGTTCCAAGAGATATGAACGGATATTATTTCCGTTCCACTTCTGGAACAGTATGACCGTGCCATCCGCCAACTTAGAGAGAAGAACGAACAGTTGGAAACCCAAACGACAGCGCAGTATCATGAAATCATCAAAGCGCGAGCAGAGGCATTCCAGTTGAGAGAAGAAGTGAGACTGCTTCGGGATGAAGTCGCACAAAGCCACCTGCAGGTGGACCGCACGAAAAATTGTGGGAAGTTCAATAATCAAAGATAAATTTCTGGGAATGTGATAAAGCATCTCTCGACTAGAAATAGTTTTTAACTACAAGTTTGATTTTTTAACGGCAAAGAGGACATTTCTTCTTCTCTTCCTTCAGTCTTGTTTCACATCCAATGCAACACACTTGATAGCCCGTTTGTTCATTTGTTAGGCAAATAATGCAAAGCTCTTGTGGGAAAGCTCCATGTTCTAATTGAGATTAGTTAAAAAGGAATGAAAATCAATCAAAAAATTCTAAGGCTTGTTTAACCTCACCTTCTTTTTGTTGTTCTCCCTCCCTCTTTTTCTCCTCCTCCTCCTCCTCCTCATCATCCTCCTCATCTTCTTCCTCCCCAACTTCTGAGCCTGTATTTAGTTGTGTTTCGGCTGAGTGATCGTAAATTCCTCCTGTGCTCCCTTCTGGCTCCTCCCCACTGAGGCCTGAGCCCCATTGGGCTGGAATATAAATAATTCAAAAAATGTAGTTATATTTAAGGAGTGGTTATTATGTAAAAGGAGCGGGGGGGGGGGGGGAGAAGGGGTTAATGAATGGAAGAAGTCAGTATCAAAAACTTCCCCCCCCATAAGCTTGACTAAACTTTCTTAGCCTCCCACTCCTGTAATGTCGAAAGGAAAACTTTTTACCCCCCTTCCCATGCAACTGACATATAATAAAAAACCCACAGTTTTTAAGAATGCATATTTGTAAATTGCTTATTTGACTTTTTGAAAATTTGCTAGGAAAATATTGATAGGATATTGTTAAGGAAGCTAATTATAGCAGCAATGTGTTTATACCACAGGAAGAGTCTTGTATACAGAGAGGTTTTTCTTTGCATTTCTTAGAATAGACATAAGATAGTTGTCAACCAAACCTTTTTTGACTTCCCTGCACAAACAGGGACCAGGGGCCCGTTTCTCGAAACACCCGATAACTTTCCGGGCCCGAAAACTATTTTAGGTGCACAACATTCTCCAATAGCTATACAATTTTTATTGATTTTGAAAGTTAAATTTTAATCTTTATATTTTCGTGAAGCATATCGCTAAGTTTGGGCCAATATTTGCCATTAGCTGATAAATAAATGAGCTCGAAAAAATACTTACCGGGCCCGGAAAGTTATCGGGAGTTTCGAGAAACGGGCCCCAAACCTTTTTAGCCACCCCCCTCCCCCCCCCCCATACCATTCAACAACCCCCATTTCCAAAAATAATGACCACTCCTGTATGATTACTTAAATTTCTTGTCTTGAAGTAAATCGTAAAATCTCCTATTTCTACTATCACTGCTGAATCTCGTTTTCGCTTTTTAGTTCCTGTGAATTCAGAAATAAATCTAATAAATTATAAAATCTTATCAATTAACTTGTCAATTATTCAACTCAACACCAGCATCTTCAACACCAGCATCTTCAACAACATCAGTCTTTGCAACATCAGCCAAATCCTCAACAGCCGGAACAACCTCCATTCAGATGTCACCTTCACCGTATTCCACCACGTTTTCACCTAGGACCATAGTCAGGGACGTTGAGCGTCAAAGTCCACAATTTCTTTTATTCCTCTCAAAGTTTGTGCCTAAATTTTTTTTCTTTGCATTTTGTTTTTCCCGCCTTGGTTAGTTGTTTGGTTTTGTTGCCCTTTATAGTGTTTATATTTTACTGTTGGCTCAGGATCAGATGGAAGCAAGGAAACAGCAATTTGAGAGGGGAGCCGGAAATCATACCACTAAGAGAACGTCTCGGACCACTTCCCCCAGTTCCTGAGCAGTGACTTTGTCATATATTTTTTCAATTTTGTTCAGTTGTATTCGAATGTCTTTTATTTGCTTTTTGATTGACAAATCCGTTGTAAATTTTGCTGTTTCAAAAATTTTATAGTTTCCTTCTGCATTCTGACACTTATTCAGTGTCCTTTCAATGTTGCTATCTTTTTGTCTTGCCGGATGTAATAAAATTTGTAATGGACTCTGTTAGCCTTTTCATTGTTTGCTCCACGGTCTACGGTCTACAGTGATAAACAAAAAGATTTTTATAACTTTTATTTGTTTAAGGTGTTGACCGTGAAATTCATGTTGACCGTAGTAAAATTTCATTTCCTATAGTCAGCGTCTATTTGAGGAGCACAAATGATTTTATTCATATTTTTCTTTCGTGTAAATGTGTTAAGGTCTCAGTAGATGAAACAGAAGGTTTTTTGCCAATACTTAGCATTGCACATGTCTCTTGCGCGAGATTGATGCATTAGAGTCATTTGCAGAGCTTCAATCCATTGCGTTACAAGATTGTCACCTTAATGATATTTCATTCTCATTCCCCTAAGAACGAACAATTAAAAAAAAAAGGTCCCGGTAATCACATTCATAATTCACCCCCTTGCCATTTTGCTCAATAATACTCTTGCATCTTCATTTCTACCATAAAAAATATATATGGTAGGAACTCGGTTGATACGAGCCAATGCTGCGTGGCAAACGCAAGCCCGAAAATAGGAACAGTTTACAAACACCTTTTCCCCTTAATCTGAAACCAACTGGAATTCCCTTCTGCCAGCACAATAGCAAACAATTCATCCTCGTTTCATTGACTTGTTCACTTAATACATTGATATAAAATTGTTTTCACAATCTGAAATCAAAGCGATACACCACCGAGACAAGCAATTGCAAAAGGATTGAGACACTCGCGGTATTTCCGGTCAATTCGGACATTGTTATAGTCAATACACATTTACCCCCCTTCCCCCTTATCAATGTTGTTATGGATTTAGTTATGATTTTCAAAGCAACAAGCAACAACATTGAAAGGGGGAGGGGGGGGGGGTTCAGAAATGTATTAAAGTTTTCCATTTGTTTTCAAGAGTGCGTTTTCAGTTGGTAATCCAATTTTTGAGGAGAAGGTCTCAACAATTTTGCAATTGTTTGTCTGGGCGCGTTACCTCTATATAGCACTCGTTCTGAATGAACTTTATGAACCAAAGTTGGTGTGCATTATCAGCGTAGTGAATCATTTAAAAATACCAGTATTTCACTTAACTGTCGTTGCGTGTTTAACAATGGCAAAAGAAAATCGGGTTTTTTGGCTTTTTCTGATTGGCGTAATTGGCTATGATTTCCAGTGAAAAGGGGGTTTGCTCAAGAACGATCGCCAGCAGATCAATAGCGAAATGCCTTATGCCAACAACAAGGGTTAGCTGTATGTAATTTCGAGAATTACTCTATTGATAATGCCAGTTAATGTGAAAAGGCTTATTTCTGCTCGTAGTTAACGCTTTAGGTGCAGCTAGATAAAGTACTTGTTTGCACAAATGTTACGTCACCGAATTCACGTAATAGATTTTTTGCTCACAGTTAAAAAGGACAGCATCGTTTTAACTGGTGACTTTATTCGTATAAATGCACATTATGTCTACCTTTAAGAAACGTTACTTGTTGTCGTTATTTTCGCTAACTAGCTGCAAACGCACATTAGCTTTGTTCCCTACGTAGCAGTTGCGTAGTTACTCCAACCTTGCCGTTATAAGGAAGAAAAACGACTGGTACAAATGCGGGGTGGAAACGAGGCGGTCATCTTTGTACCAGCTACACCGAATTCACAGCTACAGAGGAAATATCAAAAAGAGATAAAACGGCAAGGTGTCAAGATCAAAGTAGTGGAAAAGGCTAGTATTGCAATTAAGAAATTGCTCCAGAAATCTGATCCGTGTAAACCGCGACAGTGTGAAAGAGAAGACTACCTGATGACGTAGAACGGATGGAAAAGGACCGTATGATAGACAGAGCGTAACGTACATATGAAATCGAATGTACCGAGTGTAACAACATCTACGTGGGAGAAACATCAAGAAGCGCGTATACCAGAGGGAAGGAACACGAGAAGTCACTTAGCAGTAAGGATCAGCGATCAGCCTTGTGGAAACATTGTAAGGAGAAACATAACAATGAAGTGCAGAGATTTCAAATGAATGTTACCGGTATTTACTCTGACGACGCTATGCCGAGGCAGATATCCGAGGGTGTGAGGATAGACAAAGTACCCGGAGACTCCTTCCGGAGACTTTTTCCAAATTCCGAGCGCGGTAATCCCGTATGGCCGCGCGCTACCATCAAAGTAGGACATCTCGCGACGATTAACATGGAGTCAAAGAAGATGTGGGTTATTCCAATGGTTTTTACATGAACATTTTTACATTTTAGTAGTTCTTACATGACCAATTTGACAATTTTAAGTAGTGGCTGACGAGGCTCGAAGAGCGAAATATATTCCGCAATTTTAACAGTGTTTATACCGTTTTAAGTCGAATGTGGATCAAAGTCGTGATGTCTTGTTATTCTTCTCGTAGTTTCTCTCTTCGATAGAGCATACAAATGCGTTCGCCAAAAGGGGTGCCAAAGGTGAGTCCATAGGTCACTTTAAGTCGATAAAAGTTATTCTTCTCAGTGCTATGTGCCTTCTTGAGACTGTCTACTGTAAACGGCGTCTAAATATTAGGGTTGGCTACACTGAAATTGGTTTCAGATCATGGTTTAGGGTAGCCTAACAGCGGAGCCCTCAGGAATAAGCTGGTGTTTGTTTGTCAAAAAACCCGAAAACTCTCGGGCCCCAAAATTTTGTTTGGTTATTTTCGGGCGCGATATTCTCTTGAAAAGTGTTCTGGCAGGTATGTCCTGCCACACCTGAAGACCATACTCCAATGGGCAAACTGGTTCAGCTCTCTTTCAGTTAGTTTCACTATTGATGAGATGCAATTTACCAATGGTTTACGGATCGACTACTTTTTTACCATTTGTGCCAATGGTATGGATCGTGATGCTGCTTTTCCTAATGGTATCCGCTCGTGTGTATTGGACATGGATGAAAGTCTGCAGTAAAAAGTCGTGTGAAGACCATGCTATCCCGGACGTATGCGCCCCACTGCCCGAATGCATGTTGTTCTCTAATGAGTTCAGGCAAAAGACCAAATATTCCACAAAGATGAATTGTTGAAATATTAGATGTTCGGTAGAAACTGAAATTATTAGCAACATCTATATTCGCTCGTACCTTCACTCGTGTGAGTAAGCAGCACAACTGTGAGAAGAATGACGCACAGGTACAACGGCACGTGGCGCTCGTCGGACATCCTGCCTCAACTGAAGGAACCCCTTTGTTGTAATGGATTTTATGTGCTGAACCTTTATGTGATAAATACCCAAACTGGACAAAACTTCCCTAAAATAGAAATGTTGAATGATGGGGTTACGTCAATGCCTTGGGTCTGTATTTTACAGCTTTCTGTATCATTCCTTTCCTTTATAGTTCGTGGGTTAATGCCTACAGAGGGGATGGGGTGATGCCTCCCCCCCCTCCCGCCCGCCTACCTCCTCTTGCCATTGACATATTAAGGAACGTATATCAAACACGAGAAAGAGTGTTTCACGGGATATCCAAACACCGAGAAGTGGGTTGAAAAAACGAGGCGCAGCCGAGTTTTTTAACCGACTTCGAGAAGTTTGGATACCTGGTGAAACACTCTTTCGAGTTTTTGATATGGCTTCTCAAACCATTGATAATTCTTGGAGAAATTCAAAGCAAAAATTCGCAAAATGTTATGCTTTTTTAAGGTCCGGTATCCAAACCACCGTCAGGGTAGTGATTTCCTTTGATTTCTCTTTTTGAATTATTAATAAGTTTTAGAAGTGTCGCTTCCAGTTACTGTTCTTCTAACTTCCACACTGTGTGGTTACATTTCAATGTTTGGTTACATTCGGCTTATCGATATAAACAACCCACTCAAGCTATCTCATTAGTACATGTGATGTATTGCATTCCTTTCAACTAAGTAAAAGGTTTATTCAGTGAAGAATTTATAAGAAAACAATAGATCTAGAGGGTAGCAAATTTTCTACTTGAGTAAATCATAATCCTGATGTTCAGTTTGTGATAATAAGGAGCAATCGTGTTAGTTGTGAAAACCAGCGACATAAAGAGGGAACTACTGTGCTACATTTCGCTGATAGGGATCCACAGTGGCATAAAACATGCTGCAACCATCATATTGATTATTCAGCATTAGAAAATATTCAAATTATACCAATATCTGTCGTACATGAACTGGTAGTCAGGAAGAGGAAAAGCGCCGAGTTGTACGTTGATGTATGACGAGATTAAAGAGATAAATGTACATATAGAACCACAGGATAATAATAAAAACGAAGGGGGCCCAACAACACCACGCAACCTCCACCCCTCTCTTTTCCCTCGCTCCTGAAGGACTAAAAGTTTGCGTGCAAGTCCTGTTTTTAATTGTTTCGTGCCATTAAACTTGAAGATTTATCACAGGCAGACCACCCTGTGTTCGTGGTTAATAATTGTTGACATAAGACGATGGTGAAATCAATGGCGCGTATAGAAGAAATATAGAGAAATATTACGTCGGCTTCGATTAACTACAAAATATAAAATTTACTCTAAATGATTCAATAAAAGTTAAGATAAAATGTTGACTGAGTCTTGTGTCATATTTTTTTGCTGTCCCGAGCTGTTTAAGGCGTTATTTTGCAAGGTCAGTTATCAACCGGCAGAAAGAGAGAGAGAGAAGGGAGAACAAGGCATGCAGCAAAACAGCTGGCGGCCACGACCTTGTACAATTCAAGCTAGAACTGACGCCAAACCATCAAAGTTCTACCTCGAAAACACCGGCATCCAATCGACTAGATATTTCTTCGTCCCTGTGCCGAATTAGAGCTTCCGAGAAAAGCGATCCTGAAGTCTCAAAAGTAGCTTTCTCACTCCATGATCAGTGCAAGATTCCAGACCAAAGGAATTTGAAAAACGCGAGTCCATTCGAATCTACCCACCAGTGCGTCTCGTCCTTTGGGCTTTTGAACTGCCAACGATTAACAAACGCATCAAAGCTATGTTCTTAAGAGCAGGTTTAGTTTCTGCGACCGATCGGTGCCTTCAAGAACATCTTTTAAAGAACACTGATGGAACAAATATTCGGCAACTCTGCCACGCAACGCGCTTGGACCATCATCAACTGACGCTTTTACTGCCGGTCTAGGCTTTAGGTTTAGAGTCGAAGAAAGTTAAAGTCAGCAGTCAAAATATATTTCACAATAAAACTTCATTTACTGTATGCACACTGTCGTGTATTGAAAACCCTTGCTTACATAAAAAAATAATAAAGTTAGTAATGATAAATAACTTTGTATACAGCGTAAGAGCTGTACCGAAACGTAGCTGAAACGCCGTTTGTCTTTACTGGAAGTAGAAACAAGTATTAGAAATACTGAACATTGAGATTTAAGAACAAAAATTCGAAAAGCGTTGAACATTCGAGATTTGAAGACCCAAGGTTCTGTCCTGATCGAGGAAAAAAGTCAATAACAACTTAATCACTGATCAACGAATGAAACAAAACTTTTGTTCTCAAAAGGGCGCACTCAAAGGGGCGCTACATAGACATTTTTTTAAAATTGTACATAAGACACAGCAACATACAAACTAATGACATTTAAATCCTCTTTGCTTTTATTTAATCGCGCAATTTTTGTTCAGCTACTCATCCAATCCGTAGATTCTCTGAGGTAAGCACACTTATTGACCTGACTAATGCACTTGCTTAGTTGTTTGCTTGTGGGCACAGCGTGCGGCGGCACGATCATTGACTCAGCGAGAGTCTTTGTTCTCAATTTGCTTTCTTTGAAAAAGCTACATGAAACTTCTTTGGCACATAATGGAAAGTAAGGAGCTAAACCTTTGCTGATTACTAGGATAGGTAAAAAGCACAAACGAGAAGAACGTAGGTTACCAGATGAGGACCTGACCAAGTCTAAACGATAAAATATGGCGGCCGAACGCAAATGACGAAGGCACTTAAAGTGAATTACGCGAAATGCTGATAGACGATCAAATAACTGTCCATAACATCCTCTTAGAAAAAAATATTGCGATGATGCAGTGGTATTAACTGAGCTGAAGCCTGAAGTACAACGACCGAAAAGCAACATAGCTTCGATAAAGCATTCACTACAGCAAACAACTAACCATTGCCAGAAAGAACTGGACACCGCCAAACAAGTAATCCGGCGAAGAAATTTATAAGCTCTACACTATTCAAGATCACTTGTCACTTGGAGCAATATACTCGCAAGAATAGTTTAGAGATCCACGGAATCCTCGAAAGTGCAGACACCGAAGAAGTAGTGCTTAAGGTTGCGAACACCCTCAATCAGTTGCTGTTTCACCACAGGGCATTGAAATCTCCAGAAATTAAACATCACAGGTATTAATCAAGCCAATTATTGTTAACCCTATTTAGCCTGGGGGGGGGGGGAGGGGGCACGTTGTACCCGCGCTGACTTTAACGAACTATAACTTTTAAACAGCTGGCCAAATAATCACCATCGTCTTCTCAGGAGTGTAGTTTGACTAGTTTCTGTCGTTTTTCAGTCGTTTTTTTTTCAGTTTTTTACTCTTAGTTTGTAAGAAAAAGTAAATCCTTTGCTTTTTTGTGCTCACTTTGATTAAGTCTGTTTCATAGAACAAATTAATATATTTTTCGATGTCGTCATTGTCAACTGCATGACTGCAGGTTTTGGGATCCAAGATGGCGGCCTCAAATTCAAAATGGCGGGTTTGTGACGCCATCATGACGTCATGACACGTCATAATTGATACATCATAATACCAATCTGTTGAGCTAATGACGTACTGCCACGTTTCATCACAAGAGCGTTAATACTTTTTAAAATCTTTATTAGCCACAAGGTAAAGTCAAATTTACATCGTGCAATGGCCAAGCTTAATGATATCAAAGTGTCAAACATATTTCCAGGGCTTGGTTTTTCCGCCAGCGGAGAAACGGAAAGGATCGTTTAGAATGAAACCTACTAACATCGTATCGCAGGAAACTAATGAGTAAGGCTAACAACAACAACAACAACAACAACAAAACGTCTGGACGGCGAATTCTTCAATCCCTTTTGATTTATGTGTAAATGTTAATGTAAAGTTTTCCGCCTTTTTCCCAAAAAATAAAAAAAAATAATAATTATAAAAAAAAACTTGCATGATGCTTCCCTGTTCGCTGAAAAAAACAAAACAAAACAATAACAAAATAACTATTGATGAACGAGTGAAACAAAAGGGGCACTCAAAGGGGCTCCACAAAGACATTCAAAGAATAGTACATAAGAAACAGCAAGTTAAAAAGACACGTAACTGAATGACATTTTGTTACACTTCGCGTAAGAACTATAGAAAAATCGGCAAAGCGGCAGGAGGTCATCCGGTGTCTGTTTCTAATTGAGTAATTAAAATCCAGCTTTCTGATTGGATGAAAAATAAAATTGCCCAAAAATGATAGTAAAACAGATAGCTCTATTGTTCTTTATGTCATGCAAATTTTAACAAAATCGTATGTGGGGAACCAAATTGGTTACAGTAGTGTTGTTAGTGGTGTTGACAAGTTAAATGATCATCGAAATTTGACAATTTCACTTGTAAATTACAAACTGGTACACCCTCAATCAGACGCTAAATGCAAGAATTTCTAATTCTAATATGAATTTTAAAGGTGGCAGAAGATAACTTTGCCTGACACAACGAACATATATAAAATAATCTGTTTAAAACCTTTGTTGACGATTTCCCCAAGTTGAACACTTCAAGAATTTAGATTCGAGCTGTACTCTAAAGGATAAAATATTTATTAAGATTGATAGTGCTTCAAAGTCAAGCGCTAACGTCTGGCTTTTCTTTCGACTCCATCATAGACATTTTAACTTTAAAAAGGAATCTTGGTTGCAGTCAATTACCTCAGATAAAATAGGCTCCAGTCCTGCGGCGTAAGTTTCATACTCTTCAACGGTGACTGATGCAAAGTGTCTGAGAATTTTACGCACACTATGTCGATGAACCAAATCAGTGAAAACGACATAAATGAAATCCGACCATGAAATCGTCATTCTATGGACTTTTTCCCTTTAACATGTTTAAAGACCCACTGATTAACTGAAATATCATTGGACACCTCACCTTCCCGTGTGCTCTGTGGTTATTTCGTCTTAATCAGTGGAAGGTGTATTAATTCCGTGACATCTTAAAAATAAGATGGTGAAAGTTTCACGGCTTTCTTTTGAATTTTTGTAGATGGTACAAAGAACACACGGACGTTTTTGCTCATTTTACGATGACTACCAATGACTAAATATAATTTCCTGAAGATTGCCGAGAAATATTCCATGATCTTCCGATTGTTATGTAACGACCACTTTTCACGGTGAAAGTGCAATTTATATTTTTACTTACAACTAAAGAGCAATATCACTGAACGCTCGTTGTTTGAGTAGGAAAGTATTTTACTTTTCTTATTTAAGGCATTTTTGGCTAGAAAAGACAAGTCATGATTTCGCACTCCTGAATAGCTAGGTTGGCCAAACTGTGCCGTTTCTGCGTTCAGCTGGCCTGACATTTTCACCTTCAAACAGCACTTGCATTGCTGACTTGCCTCGCCTACGTAAGTCAGTTTGTCTTTTTACCGGCTGAGTTCAAGATTCGCTCAAAAATGAACTAAAATGGGGTGAACACTTGGATAGAAAACTCCAGAACTAAATCTCAGTTTTTCACGCCAAAAAAGAAGAGATTTTACTTGAAAATTACTTCGATATTAGTTTAAAAGCTCGCTAGAACCGGACAGAAATATATTTTTCTTCTCCAAGATGTAACAAATAGTTTGATAAAATACACAAAGGTAACTTTATGACTATACAGAAAAACACCTACCGAAATTTGAAAATTAAACTAGAAATTATATCCGAAATCTTTCTTTTTCATTTTTAAAAACCAACAAATTGTATTTACATACAAGGATAAAAAATTAAATACCTGCTTAGTCTGCCGCTTATCTTAATGTTACTGCTTCCTAAAAAAAGAGCGCAATTAAACTTAGAATTGAATAGTGACAAGAAATCTGAAGCATTTCGAACTAAACAAGTGCATAAGCCATGTCAATTAGTGTGCTTACCTCAGAGAATCCACGGGATTGAATGAGTAACTGAACGAAAATTGGGCTTTAAATAAAAGCAAAGAGGATTTAAATGTCATACGGTGACATATCTTTTTAAGTTTTCGAGTCTTATGGACAGTAAAAAGAATTTGAAAGTATATGTGGCGCCCCTTTGAGCGCGCCCTTTGACGAAAGATTTGTTTCACTCGTTTGTCATTAATTATTTTGTTATTGATTTGTTTTTGTTTTTTTCCACGATCAGGGCAGCATTATGCAATATTGGAAACTTAAATGTCACACTGTGACATGTCTTTTTAAGTTGCCGTGTCTTATGTACAATAAAAAGGATTCTTTGAATTAATGTCTATGTGGCTTCTCTTTGAGTGCTTTTGAAAACAAAAGTTTTGTTTCCTCCTTTATCACTAATTATTTTGTTATTGACTTGTTTTTTCCCACGATAAGGGCAGCATCATCAAATCTTGGCAACTTGTTTCTTATTGTTTTCAGGTCTTCAAATCTGGAATGTTCAAAGCCTTTCGATTCTTTGTTCTTAAATCTTAATGTTTAGTGTTTGCAATTCTTACCGTGACTCACGATCAAGAACAGTTAGAAGAAAGCAAACATAAAACAAAAAAAGAACACACACACGCTAAAAATAAAAACAACAACAACAACGAAAACAACAAATTATACATTTCTGGGCGGTGAAGAGAGCGAGAAGGCTATGACTGGAAACCCCTTTGTACTGGGATACTGTCTTCAAACAATTTGTCAGCCCACTGCGACTGTAAGTAGACTTGGGGGCGTACACGACCAAGTGTTTCGCGCTCGCAAGTTTTTCTCACGCTTGGCACTGGTCACAATATATTTGCTACGTGTTCTCATTGGTTTGTTTGAATGTCTGCGTCTTATGAGAGTAATTTCCTTGGGTTTGGTTTTACGACTCCTTCTTGTTTTGAAAATTGTTCTATTACATAACACCTAAGCTAGCTGGTGAGTCAAGAAATCCAAGATTGCCGTTCAAGAACATGACTTCGCACCTCAGAGAAAAGAGTTTTGGACGTACTATCTGCTCTCTAAGTTTCGTTGTCATAGCCTAAATATTCTAGGAGTTAAGGAGGAGGGTGGATCCCGCCCCCCTCCAGCCTCGGTCCCAGGAGACTAAAAAAAGCCTTCACAATCTTTTTTTTTTTCATTTAGAGAGCACTCAAAGGGGTACTAAATAAGCATTTAAAGCAAAGTAATTAGTGATTAACAAGCCTATCAAAGTTTTGTTCTTGAGAGCGGGTTTAGTTTCCACGATCGATCGGTGACTTTATCAGTCGACTTCAGATAACTAACATGAAACAAATATTTGGTAACTCTGCCACACAACTGTTTTCACTTCTTATGAAAGCAGCAAAGCAGGTGTTTGTTTTCTTTTCAATAATAATTTTAATTTACAATTCCAGGGAGTTTATACGGACCTCGTGGGGAGGTTCATTATCTGCGACATCAAAGCGAATGAAGGAAAAAAAAAAAGACTGCATTATGGTTCCCTGATAGCGGAAAAAAGAAAAAGAAGCAACACAAAACAATAACAAAATAACTATTGAAAAACGAGTGTAACAACACTTTTGTTCTCAAAAGGGCGCGCTCAAGGGGGCGACACAAAGACATTTAAAGAATTGTACATAAGAAACAGCAAGTTAATAAGACATGTCACCGAATCATATTTTGTTACACTTTGCGTAAGAGCTATAGAGAAATTAGCCTCCCACGCAGTCGTTTTTAGGGGAGTTGTATTACTCAATACGACTCCCGTAAAAACGACTGGGTGGGAGGCTATAGAAAAATCGGCAACGCGGCAGAAAGTCATCCGGTGTCTGTTTTCAATTAAGTAATTAAAATCCAGCTTTCTGATTGGATGAAAAATAAAATTGCCCAAAAATATATAGTAAAATAGATAGACCTGTTGTTCTTTATGTCATGCAAATTTTAACAAAATCGGATGTGGGGAACCAAATTGGTTACGGCAGGTCAAGTCAAGTGCTAACGGCAAGTCAAGTGCTAACGCCTGGCTTTTCTTTCGACTCTATCATAGACATTTTAACTTCAAAAATGAATCTTTGTTTCATTGAGACATTTTGGTTGCAGTCAATTACCTTAGCTAAAATAGGCTCCAGTCCTAGCCAAATTAGAGCTTCATCCTTCCAATATTTTCCGAGAAAAGCGATCCGGAAGTCTCAAAAGTAGCTTTCTCAACATGATCGGTGCAAGATTCCAGACCAAAGGAATTTGAAAAACGCGAGTCCATTCGAATCTACCGATCAGTGCGTCTCGACCGTTGGACTTTTGAACTGCCAACGATTAACAAGTGCATCAAACCTATGTTCTTAAGAGCAGGTTTAGTTTCCGCGGCCGATCGGTGCCTTCAAGAACGTCTTTTAAATAACACTGATGGAACAAATATTGGGCAACTCTGCCACGCAACCCGCTTGGACCATCATCAACTGACGCTTTTACTGCCAGTCTAGGCTTTAGGTTTAGAGTCGAAGAAAGTTAAAGTCAGCAGTCAAAATATATTTCACAATAAAACTTCATTTACTGTATGCACACTGTCGTGTATTGAAAAGCCTTGCTTACATAAAAAAAATAATAATAAAGTTAGTAATGATAAATAACTTTGTATACAGCGTAAGAGCTGTACCGAAACGTAGCTGAAACGCCGTTTGTCCTTACTGGAAGTAGAAACAAGTATTAGAAATACTGAACATTGAGATTTAAGTACAAAAATTCGAAAAGCATTGAACATTCGAGATTTGAAGACCCAAGGTTCTGTCCTGATCGAGAAAAAAAGTCAATAACAACTTAATCACTGATCAACGAATGAAACAAAACTTTTGGTCTCAAAAGGGCGCTCTCAAAGGGGCGCTACATAGACATTTTTTTAAAATTGCACATAAGACAGCAACATATAACTAATGACATTTAAATCCTCTTTGCTTTTATTTAAACGCCCAATTTTTGTTCAGCTACTCATTCAATCCGTAGATTCTCTGAGGTAAGCACACTTATTGACCTGACTAATGCACTTGTTTAGTTGTTTGCTTGTGGACACAGCGTGCGGCGGCACGATCATTGACTCAGCGAGAGTCTTTGTTCTCAATTTGCTTTCTTTGAAAAAGCTACATGAAACTTCTTTGGTACATAATGGAAAGTAAGGAGCTAAACTTTTGCTGATTACTAGGATAGGTAAAAAGCACAAACGAGAAGAACGTAGGTTACCAGATGAGGACCTGACCAAGTCGAAACGAGAAAATATGGCGGCCGAACGCAAATGACGAAGGCACTTAAAGTGAATTACGCGAAATGCTGGTAGACATTCAAATAACTGTCCATAACATCCTCTTGGAAAAAAATATTGCGATGATGCAGCGGTATTGACTGAGCTGAAGCCTGAAGTACAGCGACCGAAAAGCGACATAGCTTCGATAAAGCATTCACTACAGCAAACAACTAACCATTGTCAGAAAGAACTGGACACTGCCAAACAAGTAATCCGGCGAAAATTTATAAGCTCTTTACTATTCAAGATCATTTGTCACTTGGAGCAATAAACTCGCAAGAATAGTTTAGAGATCCACGGAATCCTCGAAAGTGCATACACCGAAGAAGTAGTGCTTAAAGTTGCAAACGCCCTCAATCAGTTGCTGTTTCACCACAGGGCATTGAAATCTCCAGAAATTAAACATCACAGGTATTAAACAAGCCAATTATTGTTAAGTTTATTAGCCACAAGGTAAAGTCAAATTTATATCGTGCAATGGCCAAGCTTCAAACATATTTGTGTGTCAAAGATATTTCCAGGGCTTGGTTTTTCCGCTAGCGGAGAAACGGAAAGGACCGTTTAGAATGAAACCTAGTTACATCGTATCGCAGGAAACTAGTGAGTAAGGCTAACAACAACAACAACAACAACAACAACAAAAACGCCTGGACGGCGAACTCTTCAATCCCTTCTGATTTATGCGTAAATGTTAGTGTAAAGTTTTCCGCCTTTTTTCCAAAAAAAAATAAAAAAATTAATTATAAAAGAAACTTGCATGATGCTTCCCTGATCGCGGAAAACAACAAAACAAAACAATAACAAAATAACTATTGATGGACGAGTGAAACAAAAGGGGCACTCAAAGGGGCTCCACAAAGACACTCAAAGAATTGTACATAAGAAACAGCAAGTTAAAAAGACACGTAACCTAATGACATTTTGTTACACTTCGCGTAAGAACTATAGAAAAATCGGCAAAGCGGCAGGAGGTCACCCGGTGTCTGTTTCTAATTAAGTAATTAAAATGCGGCTTTCTGATTGGATGAAAAATAAAATTGCCCAAAAATGATAGTAAAACAGATAGCTCTATTGTTCTTTGTGTCATGCAAATTTTAACAAAATCGTATGTGGGGAACCAAATTGGTTACGGCAGTGTTGATAGTGGTGTAAACAAGTTAAATGATCATCGAAATTTGACAATTTCACTTGTAAATTACAAACTGGTACACCCTCAATCAGACGCTAAATGCAAGAATTTCTAATTTTAATATGAATTTTAAAGGTGGCAGAAAATAACTTTGCCTGACACAACGAACATATATAAAATAATCTGTTTAAAACCTTTGTTGACGATGTCCCGAAGTTGAGCACTTCAAGAATTTAGATTCGAGCTGTACTCTAAAGAACAAAATATTTATTACTCCGGCATTGATAGTGCTTCAAAGTCAAGCGCTAACGTCTGACTTTTCTTTCGACTCCATCATAGACATTTTAACTTCAAAAAGGAATCTTTGTTTCATTGAGACATTTTGGTTGCAGTCAATTACCTCAGATAAAATAGGCTCCAATCCTGCGCCTTAACTTTCAAAACTCTTCAATGGTGGCTGATCATGATGCAAAGTGTCTGAGAATTTTACGCTCACTATGTCGATGAACCAAATCAGTAAAATCGAAATAAATGAAATCCGACCATGAAATC
The DNA here is from genome assembly GCA_964017195.1 of Siderastrea radians. Taxonomy (NCBI): domain Eukaryota; kingdom Metazoa; phylum Cnidaria; class Anthozoa; order Scleractinia; family Rhizangiidae; genus Siderastrea; species Siderastrea radians. The sequence goes on from OZ024898.1 coordinate 25,446,266, forward strand.
GTCATTCTATGGACTTTTTCCCTTTAACATGTTTAAAGGCCCATTGATTAATTGAAATATCATTGGACACCTCACCTTCCCGTGTGCTCTGTGGTTATTTCGTCTTAATCAGTGGGAGGTGTTTTAATTCCGTGACATCTTAAAAATAAGATGGTGAAAGTTTCACGGCTTTCTTTTGAATTTTTGTAGATGGTACAAAGAACACACGGACGTTTTCGCTCATTTTACGATGACTACTAATGACTAAATATAATTTCCTGCAGATTGCCGAGAAATATTCGATGATCTTTCGACTGTTACGTAACGACCACTTTTCACGGTGAAAGTGCAATTTATATTTTTACTTACAACTAAAGAGCAATATCACTGAACGCTCATTGTTTGAGTAGGAAAGTATTTTACTTTTCTTATTTAAGGCATTTTTGGCTAGAAAAGACAAGTCATGATTTCGCACTCCTGAATAGCTAGGTTGGCCAAACTGTGCCGTTTCTGCGTTCAGCTGGCCTGACATTTTCACCTTCAAACAGTACTCCCATTGCTGACTTGCCTCGCCTACGTAAGTCAGTTTGTCTTTTTACCGGCTGAGTTCAAGATTCGCTCAAAAATGAACTAAAATGGGGTGAACGCTTGGAAAGAAAACTCCAGAACTAAATCTCAGTTTTTCACACCAAAAAAGAAGAGAGTTTACTTGAAAATTACTTCGATATTAGTTTAAAAGCTTGCTAGAACCGGACAGAAATATATTTTTCTTCTCCAAGATGTAACAAATAGTTTGATAGAAATACACAAAGGTAACTTTATGGCTATAAAGAGAACACCTACCGAAATTTGAAAATTAAACTAGAAATTATATCCGAAATCTTTCTTTTTCATTTTTAAAAACCAACAAATTGTATTTACATACAAGGATAAAAAATTAAATACCTGCGTAGTCTGCCGCTTATCTTAATGTTACTGCTTCCTAACAAAAAGAGCGCAATTAAACTTAGAATTGAATAGTGACAAGAAATCTGAGGCATTAAGAACTAAACAAGTGCATAAGCCATGTCAATTAGTGTGCTTACCTCAGAGAATCCACGGGATTGAATGAGTAAATGAACGAAAATTGGGCTTTTAAATAAAAGCAAGGAGGATTTAAATGTCATACGGTGACATATCTTTTTAAGTTTTCGAGTCTTATGTACAGTAAAAAGAATTCTTTGAAAGTATATGTGGCGCCCCTGTAAGCGCGCCCTTTGACGAAAGATTTGTTTCACTCGTTTGTCACTAATTATTTTGTTATTGATTTGTTTTTGTTTTTTTCCACGATCAGGGCAGCATTATGCAATATTGGAAACTTAAATGTCACACTGTGACATGTCTTTTTAAGTTGGCGTGTCTTATGTACAATAAAAAGGATTCTTTGAATGTCTATGTGGCTTCTCTTTGAGTGCGCCCTTTTGAAAACAAAAGGTTTGTTTCACTCCTTTATCACTAATTATTTTGTTGTTGAATTGTTTTTTTTCCCACGATCAGGGCAGCATTATCAAACCTTGGAAACTTGTTTCTTATTGTCTTCAGGTCTTCAAATCTCCAATGTTCAAAGCCTTTCGATTCTTTGTTCTTAAATCTTAATGTTCAGTGTTTGCAATTTTTGCCGTGACTCACGATCAAGAACAGTAAGAAGAAAGCAAACATAAAACACACACACACGCACCCCCCAAAAAACAACAACAACAACAACAACAACGACAACCACAAATTATAGATTTCCCGGCCGTGAATAGAGCGAGAAGGCTATGACAGGAAACCCTTTGTACTGGGATACTGTCTTCAAACAATTTGTCAGCCCACTGCGACTGTAAGTAGACTTGGGGGCGTACAGGAGCAAGTGTTTCGCGCTCGCAAGTTTTTCTCACCCTTGGCACTGGCCACAGTATATTTGCTACGTGTTCTCATTGGTTTGTTTGAATGTCTGCGTCTTATGAGAGTAATTTCCTTGGGTTTGGTTTTATGACTCCTTCTTGTCTTGAAAATTGTTCTATTACATAATACCTAAGCTAGCTGGTGAGTTTATCTGGAAAAATCAAGAAGTCCAAGATTGCCGTTCAAGAACGTGACTTCGCACCTCAGAGAAAAGAGTTTTGGACGTACTATCTGCTCTCTAAGTTTCGTTGTCATAACCTGAATATTCTAGGAGTTAAGGAGGAGGGTGGATCCCGCCCCCCTCCAGCCTCGGTCCCAGGAGACTAAAAAAAAGCCTTAACAATGCTTTTTTTTTAAGAGAGCACTCAAAGGGGCACTAAATAAGCATTTAAAGCAAAGTAATTAGTGATTAACAAGCCTATCAAAGTTTTGTTCTTGAGAGCGGGTTTAGTTTCCACGATCGATCGGTGACTTTATCAGTCGACTTCAGATAACTAACATGAAACAAATATTTGGTAACTCTGCCACACGACTGTTTTCACTTCTAATGAAAGCAACAAGGCAGGTGTTTGTTTTCTTTTCAATAATAATTTTAATTTACAATTCCAGGGAGTTTATACGGACCTCGTGGGGAGGTTCATTATCTGCGACATCAAAGCGAATGAAGCAAAAAAAAAAAAAAGATTGCATTATGGTTCCCTGATAGCGGAAAAAAGAAAAGAAAAAGCAACACAAAACAATAACAAAATAACTATTGATCAACGAGTGTAACAACACTTTTGTTCTCAAAAGGGCGCGCTCAAGGGGGCGACACAAAGACATTCAAAGAGTTGTACATAAGAAACAGCAAGTTAATAAGACATGTAACCGAATGATATTTTGTTACACTTTGCGTAAGAGCTACAGAAAAATTAGCCTCCCACGCAGTCGTTTTTAGGGGAGTAACTGTTGTATTACTCAATACGACTCCCGTAAAAACGACTGGGTGGGAGGCTATAGAAAAATCGGCAACGCGGCAGGAAGTCATCCGGTGTCTGTTTTCAATTAAGTAGTTAAAATCCGGCTTTCTCATTGGATGAAAAATAAAATTGCCCAAAAATATATAGTAAAATAGATAAACCTGTTGTTCTTTCTGTCATGCAAATTTTAACAAAATCGGATGTGGGGAATCAAACTGGTTACGTCAGTGTTGATAGTGGTGTCAACAAGTTAAATCATCATCGAAAGTTCACAATTTCACCTGTATATTACAATCTGGTACACCCTCAATCAGATGCTAATACAAAAATTTCTAATTCTAATATAAATTTAAAAGGTAACAGAAGATAACTTTGCCTGACACAACCAACATATATAAAATAACCTGTTTAAAACCTTTGTTGACGATGTCAAGAAGTTGAAGACTTCAAGAATTTAGATTCGAGCTGTACTCTAAAGGATAAAATATTTATTATAATTTATAGTGCTTCAAAGTCAAGTGCTAACGCCTGGCTTTTCTTTCGACTCTATCATAGACATTTTAACTTCAAAAATGAATCTTTTTTTCATTGAGACATTTTGGTTGCAGTCAATGATCTCAGATAAAATAGGCTCCAGTCCTGCGGCGTAAGTTTCAAACTCTTCAACGGTCACTGATGCAAAGTGTCTGAGAATTTTACGCACACTATGTCGATGAACCAAATCAGTGAAAACGACATAAATGAAATCCGACCATGAAATCGTCATTCTATGGACTTTTTCCCTTTAACATGTTTAAAGACCTATTGATTAATTGAAATATCATTGGACACCTCACCTTCCCTTGTGCTCTATGGTTACTTCGTCTTAAAGCTGGAAGGTGTATTAATTGCGTGACATCTTAAAAATAAGATGGTGAAAGTTTTACGGCTTTCTTTTGAATTTTTGTAGATGGTACAAAGAACATACTGACGTTTTTGATCATTTTACGACGACTACCAATGACTAAATATAATTTCCTCAAGATTGCCAAGAAATATTCGATGATCTTCCGATTGTTACGTAACGACCACTTTTCACGGTGAAGGTGCAATTTATATTTTTACTTACAAGTAAAGACCAATATCACTCAACGACTCATTGTTTGAGAGGGAAAGTATTTTTCTTTTTTTCTTTTTTATTTAAGACATTTTTGGCTAGAAAAGACAAGTCATGATTACACACTCCTGAATAGCCAGGTTGGCCAAACTGTGCCGCTTCTGCGTTCAGCTGGCCTGACATTTTCACAGTTCAAACAGCACTCACATTGCTGACTTCACCGGCTGAGTTCAGATTCGCTCAAAAATGAACCAAAATCGGATGAACGCTTTCGGGATAGAAAACTCCAGAACTAAATCTTAGTTTTTCTTACTTAGACATTATTTTATAAGCTTGCTAGAACCCGACGCAAATATATTTTTCTTCTCCAAAATGTAAAAAAATAGTTTGATAGAAATAAACAAACTAAGGTAACTTTATGGCTATAAAGAAAACCACCTACCGAAAGATGAAAATGAAACTAGAAATTATATCCGAAGTCTTTGTTCTTCATTTTTAAAAACCAACAAATGGTATTTACATACAAGGATAAAAAATTAAATACCTGCTTAGTCTGCCGCTTATCTTAATGTTACTGCTTCCTAAAAAAAGAGCGCAATTAAACTTAGAATTGAATAGTGACAAAAAATCTGAAGCATTTAGAACTAAACAAGTGCATAAGACAGGTCAATTAGTGTGCTTACCTCAGAGAATCCACTGAAATGAATGAGTAACTGAACAAAAATTGCGCTTTTAAACAAGAGCAAAGATGATTGAAATGCCACACTGTGACGTATCTTTTTACGTTGCCGTGTCTCTCGTTGCTTAGTAATTATTTTGTTATTGATTTGTTTTTCCCACGATCAGGGCAGCATTATGCAATCATACGGTGACATCTCTTTTTTTAATTTACCGTGTCTGCTAATAGCAGTTGACAATGAGTTGGTAAAAAGAAAAACAACCAAAAAAAAAAAAGAAAAACACATACAAGAAAAACAAAACAACAACAACAAAGTGTCCCGGCTGTGAATAGAGCGAGAAGGCTTTCGACTGGATACCCTTTGTAATAGGATGTTGTCTTCAAACAATTTGTCAGCCCAATGTGACAGTAAGTAGACTTAAGCACGTATACTGCAGTGCCAACCATGCAATTGTTTCAAACTCGCACGTTTTTCTCACGCTTGTCACTGGTCACAGTATATTTGCTACGTGTTCTCATTGGTTTGATTTATTGTCTGTGTCTTATGAAAGTAATCGCTTTGATTTTGGTTGAACGACTCCTGCTTTTTTTGATAATGGTTCTATCACGTAATACCTGAGCTAGCTAGTAAAAAAAACTGTAAACAAAAGAAACTGTAAATAAAAGAAGCTGAAACCTGGTGGGTTCACCTGGGAACCCACCTAGTACGGTGTGTTTTAGATGACTTTAACCCCAATTAGTTCAGTAACACTGCATACCTTCTTTGAGCTAATGCTTGGCAAGTTTCGAAAAAAATGTTGGGATGAAAGAAAAAAAAGTTTGATTTGAAAACCGCCAAAACCATACATTCAGTAACAAGATTGATTTATTTAAAGAGAGAAAAGTAAAAGCATTGGAATCCTTAACAATGTTTGTTTTTCTCTTCGAGACAAGACCAATACTGCCCATTCCCATATTAAGGGTTGTTTGCAAATCAACCGTATTAGGTGATGGACCTCGACCGTATTTAGAACTTTTGGCGAAACTACGACAAAGCACACATTGAAAAAAGTCTTCTTTTGCGCCGCTTTCCTTAGGGAGTTACAGAATGCAAGATAGCGTCAGAGATTTATTGTACATAGTACAATAAAGCGAGAGCAACTTATCAGTTGGAAAGGAATACACGCAGTTTGTGACCATATTTCCTGTAGAGATTGTACAATGATACACTTTGGGCCTCACAATTTCACATTTATCTTTGTGCTCGGCTAACTAACAAAAGGGCGTCACGTTTCCTCGCGGCAGGCCGTTTATGCGCTCCCACGCATATTTTCTTTTCTCGAATATCCTACAGGTGAGGAAAGAGAGACTGCTCATAATTTGCGTGACAGAATATCAAAGAACCTCCTGTTTGTCCTTCCATTCTTGGAGAGCTTGGTTTTACCCACTGTATACAGAATTAAAAAGTTTACTGATCAGGATGAACGGATTCCCGCGTGAATCATTGAGAGGCATTTGAGACCTCTTCCTCGGATACGCCTTGATTTAGGCTTTACATGCGCCATTTTTTTTATAGCCTCCGAGAATAGTAGTTTTTTTCCCTACTCATGACGAGGATAAATTCGAAATCAAACCCAGCTTTGCCATCCAACAAACAATTTTATCGGCTAGACAAAGGGTGAAAGACTGTGTACAACGTTTCTTTTCATGGAAACATTGTGATGAGCTAGTACCACAACTGTTTGTTGTTCTCGTTAATTAAAACAGAGCCTGTGAGCAACGACTATCTTGGGATGTAGGGGAGAGTTTGCTCACAGTCTAAGAACATTCTAGTTGTTTTGTTGATAATAACGTAAACAGCTGTTATAGACCTTATAACTAAATTAACCGATGCGATGGATCAAAATAAATTTACGGCTGGAATATTCGAGTGACTATTCTGTAAATTCGAGTGAAAATAAAGTGAATGTATGTATGTATGTATGTGTTGTCCGATTACAGCTATCCAATTACAAAAAGTTCTTGTTATAGAAACGATTAATACAATAACCTAACTTTAACATTTAATGTTTTCAAGGTCCTCAGACGAGATTATTTTTGATAAAGGGGTTAGTTACTGATTTTAAGAAACTGTGGTAATTTGTTTGGGGTTTATCAACCAAGTCGATTTGGTAAATAGGCCACCGGAAAGAAATGACAAAACTGATGTTTGAGTGTTGAATAGCTCATTTGCTCTAATGAATAGCTAACACTCAAAATGTCAACTTTTGAATTAGTTTGTGGTGGCTAATTTACCATGTCAAACCAGTTGATGAATCCATGCAAATCATTTTGTTGCATTGTTGTCTTGCAGTTTACAAATAGGACTAAATTTACTTATATAAATCAAACTGTGTATAAACTAGTCTGCAAACTTTTTATTTTCTCCTTTTCATGTCTGCAAACAATTCATTTGGGCTTTTTTGATTTTGCAAACAATTTTTTTCAGGATTTTTCGCCCCCCCCCCCCCCCCCCCTCCAAAAAAATAATGGTCCGTCCCTAAGCTGAAAGGTTTTTCCCCGCGAGCAACCCTGCGAGAAAAATGGACGATAAAAATCACTCTGCAGCGAAGTTAAATTAACCAGAATTTACAACTGAGCGCCACTGAGGCCCAAATCAAAATTGTTCGGGAAAGCTTGATTTCTTAGAACGACAATAAATTGTAGAAACAGAAAATAACGTTGTGTTTACAATATCAATTTCTTTCGTAGTCACGTCGATCATTAAAATTTTGCAAACAGTAGGTTTTGTACAAAAGGCTTCCGACGAAATATCAAGACAAGACGTAAAATTAAAACACAGCAAAATGCAAGAGAATCATTTAATAAAAATTGTCACACTTTTAAGACGAGTCAGTGCAAAAATCATAAAGCTATCTGTAAGCTTAAGCTTAATAAAACAAGGACTGAACAAGCTAGCTACCAGAAAGGCTGATATTTTTTGGTTATATCACGCAAAATTGACACTGGTTTACCTGCACTCGTTGTAGCTCTGTTTTCCAACGGCTCCAAATGTTCAGATATAAATCGCTTTCTCGGGGTTTTTTTAGTGTTGTTTTTACCATTCCGTCTGCGGCTTCTAAACTGAGAATAACTGCGTTTTGTGGTTTGCGTTAAAAAAAGTAAGCTGGTGAATTCTAATGTTCCTCACTTCCGTAGCCTTGCTTCAGCTGCAGTGAGCTGCATAAAATATTAATTCTGTTTTCAGTTCGATCAAACAAGCACATGATGGCTCCGTTGTGCGAACGGATTACAAACTTCTTCAGCTTCATTTCAACTAAAACATGTACAACGGCGAGATCGTAAAGCTTCGATTCGGTTTGAACGATGATTACAACAATTTTTCAGGAAAATCAAACACGTACCACATTTCAAAGCCAATAATTAGGAGATTTTTTCCCAAAAGTTGTGCTCGTACGTTCACTTCAGAGCAGTTTCATTCATTCATTTAGCTCTGCAAAGAAACACTGTAACACTTCGCAAGGTTTTGGCGCCTTTTTCGTTCAGTCATGTGATCGGTGCATGTTCCCTTTTATCTCTTTTCTCTCTCTCTTTTTTTTTTGCCCTCTTTTTGGATTTTAAAGTAATTAGTGATTTTGTTTTTAATAAAACAGTTAGTCTACTCGGCTTGCTGGATATAAAATGGTTATAACCAACTCAGCGCTATGCGCCTAGTTGGTAATCTATCATTTGATATCCAGCACGCCCTCGTAGAATAATTGTTAAAAATGCGCCGTTTCCACTCAAAATATCCGCAAACCAGAATAAATTCATAATGAGTAAACAAATATCCCCCGGAAAAGTTCCATATTTTCCAACGTTTCTCACCATAAAACGGCAACATTTTGGGCTTCTTGTAGAATTAATAAGATCAAACGTCGGTATCCGTCGACCTCTGTGCACAAATATGCTAATCTTCTCAATGGACAATTCGCACAATAACGCGGACCTGACAAAAACTACCGTGGCGAGGAGGTGTGCGGGGTAAGCAAGCGCAAATAGCCACGCTTCACGCAAGATATGTCGTACTCCGACGCAGAACCAAATTTTACATTTTGCGCTATTGCATTTTGCATTTTGCATCAAAAGTTATAACATTTTGCGTTACCATTTTACTTTTTGTAGCATAATGGCAGATCAAACAATTACCTTGGATCTGATCAACATTTCATTACAATCTGTGGGACTAACGACATTTAAAATTCTTAAGAGCAAATCTGTACAAAAATCAAACATTGAGCGGCAAAGCTTGAAAATTTAAATTCGCTCTTCTTTTGCATGGTGGTAGCCCTTTGTAAGTATACAAACGCTGTGTAGTTTTTTCCTAGAAATAACTCTTTATTTCTGAGAAAAACGAAAAATTATATGAACTTCATATATTCATAATTTCATCTTCATCTTTCCCGGGTATATTACGAACCAATTTAATGACCAGCTCCCAGTTGGCTTGTTAGCTCAATTTGTTAGAGCGCTGCACCGGTATCGCAGAGGTCAGGGTTCGAGTCCCGGCAAGCCTGATTTTTTTTTCAGGCTTTCTTTTCGCAACTGCATAAGGGACCGTTCATTTTTTATGGGGTAGGGGGGGCTGGTGGGATTTGATGGGTAGTACCTGTAAAATATAATGACCCCCCTCTACATTAGAATTTTTTACCTGGCCCCCCCTTGTAGTCCTAAATATTTGAGATAACCCCCCCCCCCCAAAAAAAAAAAGAAATAAAAAAGGGATAAAGTAAATCAAGCTGAAAATAAATTTAACAGTCAATTTTAACACTCAAGTCCTGCAGGAGTAAATGTGTTTATTCAGACAAGCACTAAAGGTAATTTTCTGGTAGGGGTTCCAGAGGTATCTTCCCCTGGAAAATTTCGGAAATTTAGAGATGCTCTAATGCAATTTGCTGCATTCTGCTGAAGTACATAAACAGACAAATCATACCGGTTTAAAGCATTATTTTGGACATGTCATAAGTTGTTCAGTTGTTTGAGAATCAGACTAGCAGAGGGCAAAAAAGAGCTGACAGTCCCCTGGCTGTATTTTGTAATGAAACAGTTCGTGGGGTAGAGTAGCCGTTGGGTGTATAACGAAGTAGGGGGTCCGGGGCATTCTCCCCCGGGAAAATTTGAATTTTCAGAACCTTAGAAACGCTATTTTTGGCCTTCTGGCACTGATGTTTGCATTATTACAGAAGCTGTCACTACTAAACTTAAAGGCAATTTTTTTGGTGACCCCCCCTTTACACACCATATTTTTTCGGCCGGCCCCCCCTACCTCATAAAAAATGAACGGTCCCTAAGTTGCGTTAATAACTGCGAGGATCTTCTTTACATTTATTTCTTCATTCCGCAGTTCAAATATATGAACTTCATATATTCATAATTTCAAAAACGAAAAACTCCGTTCATAGCTCTAAGCTTGATTTTGCGAGACCAGGAAGGGTAAAAATTCCTTCAAGTTCACTCAACTCGCGTATCAAAACTATTGAACCGGGGAAGGCTGTAATACTACCACTTTGTTGTATGACCCTTCGTCGTCCAAACCTTACGATTTTATAAACTTGAGACTAATCATAGTGTTCAAGGGAATAAAAATGATTAAGGCTTCTTTTTGTTACCTCAATCGATAGGTCAAAAAGAACAACGACGTTTGACCATGCGCCGGAATTTCATAAAACTTAAGTTTTAAACGCTAATGATGTTGTACTTCCGAATTATGTTAAAATTTGTTAGGGCAAATGATTTTAGAATATTCAGGAAATTTTTTAAAATCGTGCTTAGAAAGCGCAAAATCACGCCATCTGAGGATTGCGTGAGCAAGAGTGACCTGGGATAGAATTCCTTCGGTTGGTAATATCGGCAGATATCGACAACGTTGACGCATAAAACAAATTAAATATACTAACCTGTACACGGATATGTTATTCTTAGTGGTCCAAAGTGTTTGCTTTGTGCGAACGTTTCATACGTACGTGTACCGTTCTTCTTCAATTTCACCGAACGGCGAACATTCTCCAACCGAAACGTCACAATGCTGCTTCTTTATATCTTTCCTCTCCTTGTGCTATGGACAAAATATTCCCCTCAAATCTGCTAAATGATCGTTTACATTAGTCGTAAAAGCAATTTACTTCAAGTGTCCATCGGGAGATTTTCCATCTTCCAGTTGTTTCAGTTGTTTACCTGTCGAGCGGTTACAGTGCACGTTATCGCGATAGGATTTTCTGACTTTCTTTCTGATTTTTTGATCTGCTGCCGTCCAGGATTTTGGACGAATATACCGGCTGTCAACCAGTTTAACGCTTACGCATGCTGTGAATGACGTCAAAAAGTACGCGCGCTGTGATACGCTTTCAAATTTGTTCTACGCGACAGATTTGCTCATATCTTTTTCCCAAAACTTCTCCCAGCTCAGAAAAACAGCGGAAAGACTAGGCAGCAATTGTTAAACTTTTATTTGGTACTGACATTTATCCAGAATGTAAAGTGATGCTCAAAGTAACCCTTTGAAAGTTACGTTTTCATGAAGTTGACAGGTTTTGGTATAGCTGACGTATGAGCGCGCGTGCAAAATGTTAAAGACAGGAAGTGACGATGAGAGTGGCGAATATTGCGCATGCAAGACAGGAAATCGGACAGTCTTGCGCAGAGGTTACTCATCCGCCCGCCGGACCAAAGAGCGGCGAAGAAACCTCTGCTTGCAGGGAAGAGTATCCTCGAATGCGTAACGTTAACGTAATTCTGTAGCTTAACTGCATTTTATATGTATATTTTACATTCCCCGCGTGTCGAACTACAATCCTGAATTCAACAGCAACGCGAGTTAGCGCTTTTTTTTCGGTTTTTTCGTGTAAACGAAACTTTCTTTCTTGTTCTTTTTAATCCATCGTCGGCAGTTTATGTTCCTACGACGGTCGAGAAAGAAAAAAAAAGTCGACTGAACTTGTTCCTTTATTCACATGACAGAAAGATGTAAGTACCCATCGGTCCACTTGATCATTCTCTGGAGATGAAAGCGAGGCAGAGCTTATCGGCTTGTGTGCACAAGAGCCAGCCTTTATGCAGTGCAATATCAGGCTATCTGTCCGTTTCACCGATCCGAGTTCGGCACTGGATGGCAGAGGAACTCGAGAGCATGCCAAGTTCCTTCTGAAATCCCCCATCGCAGTGCTGGAAAAGGAAAACTAACATAAAGGTTACAGAGGAGTGGGGAAGGAGGTATCGAAGCCGTTATTTTTCAGAAAACAGGTGTCCTTGTTCCTGTGGGCTTTAGCTAATGGAAACAAATTGAGAGGGGAGGGGCTAGTAAAATAATAATACATGGTTTTTGAACTGACTAATGCCTTCTTCTTGAAAACTAATAATAAAATAAGCAGAAATTTAGCAGTAAAAATGTGAAATTCGCTATATTTGAATAAATTGGCGACAAATGCCCCATCCCCGGGCAGACCACTGATGACAAATGCCCCACCCTGGACAACGACAAATGCTTGGTGGGGGGAGGAGGAATGGTCACGTTCGGAATTGACTGAGCCATAAGATTTTGGTGTAGTCCTTAACCTTGCCATAACCGGCGCCATACTTTGTTTCTTTACATAAATAAGCTTGATTAACTGCAAGGCCGAGTTTGAGCAAGTAGCCAACGAGGCGCAGCCTGCAGACAGGTATTATAATTGATTTAGTATAAAACAAAATGATTGGACTCGGGAAACGACTATATATTTTCATGCTAGAAACTGAAGCACGTGCCATCGACGAAGTTACGAATTTGGAACAAGAGATTCCAGTTGCAGCAAATCAGAGATGATGACATAACCAACATCTCAATTCACCACGCCAACCCAATTATGTACGATGCTCGCAACATCTGCGATTTTTTTAGCTCTACGTTTTTGCCACTTTTTAAAAAATACTGCAGCAGCATTTTTTTCAGTTCAGATTAAGTGCAAGCGACCATACATTGACATCTTAGAAGAACCTGTCAAGGGCTGTGAATGCCACAGAAATAAATGAGAATTGCTTGTCCCCACTGTAATAAGCCAATATTTCTCTCTGCTAGAACGGAATACCCTAAAACATGTCCAAGTCGATTTTATTTGAATTATGTCTAGTACAACAACGGACCTTTGGGTGGTAGGTTTCAGCTCTTTCTTTTGTTTTCTAGGTAAGAAGTACTAAGCTATTGAGCTTCTCGCGTATAGCTTTCTTGATAGTCAAGGTATTTCTATGGAACGCTTAGACTGGGGAATAGGTGGGTGAGCAGTGGTACATGCACACTCTAAGATAGCAAGTGCCAAGTTGAAATAATAAGTGCAAACTGCGTGACAGGCCCATGGGTGAAAGGAAAATTTCTGTCACCTAAAAATACACATGCCTGGCCCTCGTGCTCTTTATAACCACCAAGCACTCACTCTGTTAGAAAAGTGTACTTTTCTATAATGATGATATGATGTCAATCTAAACTGGACTAGCTATCTCAGCAAGTATTTTAATGGTTGTTTCATGCATATCCCTTATGGAAATAGGGTGAGTTCCCCTCAGTCCTGCAGTAATGACATCACAATGTATCTCTTTTGCTAAATTTATTTGAAGCCAGCCATATGCCCCCGAAGTAAACAACTATCTTGTATATTACTAAAGATATAGCGTATACCTTTACTTCTCCTTGGTGTTAGTTCCAGCCTCTGTACAGACACAATTTTTCCCGCAATTTTTTTGAGGCGAGGATAAGTTTGCACCCAGGCTCCCCCGCGAGTAAACCATGGTCACGCTTCGGAAATCATGTAGCGTATCACGTTAGCGTAAAATCGCTGATTGAAGCGAAATTGGTTTTGGGAGGATTAAACGTCAATTATCACAAAACAATGATATTGATGGGACAAGGACCACAAAGTTACATGAATTGAAACATTTCAAGTTTGGAGCCGTAACTATTCAAACAACGACCGAGCAACTGTAAAAGCTCAAGGAGATCTGCATTCAACGAACGGCAAAAATAAAGACTTTTGAGCACTTAGAATACCATATCTCTGTACAGGTTAGTACACTGCGGTTGTTTCATGCGTCTACGTCGCTGATATTTCCAACTGAAGGAATTTTGTTCCAGTTTACTCACTGCATGAAATAACAAATATAAGGTGGTATAATGCGTCCGTATACATAACGTATACGGAGAGAGATACTGAAGTATAAGGACATCGATGTATAAGGACTGTGCAATGAACAGTATACGCTTGATTCCTTACACTAGTGTATACTACAGCTTACACATAACCGTACACTAAGTGTTAGGGCATCGTATATTCGTTGTTTTACCAAGTGTCTAAACCTTTTAATTTACCAGTCTACTATTGATAAATATAATTTAGACGTGGTAAATTAGTGAACGGTATTTTTCGCTATAACTTTTGTGATTGTTTTGTCCGGACACAAGGGCATACTGTTTCGTACACCCTTGTATCCTGCAAATTCCCTCCTTTGACAAGCATTATAATGCAGAAAATTTACGGCGAATCTGGGGCTACTGAACATATTTTTACCCTTAAACGCAACCGAAGCCTATTTTTTTTTTTCTGTAACATTTTTGACAATTCTGTCCGGTCACAAGTGTATACCAGAGTATTTACGCACCTTTAACGTTCTTTACGCATCTTTACCCACAGCTCTTTGCGTTCTTTACGATTATTTATTCTTCTTTACGCGCAATTCCTAGATATTATAATTTCCACTGAATAAATTGTTTGCGGAAGAACAAAAAGAAATAAAACATTTCCGCCCTTATGCTCGTCAACGATTTTCCTGCTGTATTTTGACCGACTTTGCTGTGAACATCTACAGTAACTTTACGCCTCTTTATATCTCTTTACGCGTCTTTACGCACCTCTCTGTACGTTCTTTACGATTCGTTAACCTTCTTTACGTGTAATTTATCTTCTAACGTACAAATCATCAAGAAAAGCTTTGATTTTATTTGCAAATGCAAGCCGTACGTACTGTAGTTCATGCGCTGCCTTTTCTTTTCTTGTTTACACAGGTAAATCAGTTTGCGTCTGTATCCACTCAGAAAGTACTTTTATCCGAGCCGCTATCCTTCCTGTTGAAAAGTATTCAGGGCTTTTTGTGGGTGCAAGTATTAAACTAGTCAGGGAGAAAGTGAGTTCCTTTGAGTCTATGCGTTAACGCCTTGAACTGCGCATAATGGCAAAAAAATGCGTTGAATCCGTAAAAAAGTACAGCGGAACCTCGATTTAACGAAGTGCCATGGGACTCGGGAAATTGGTTGGGTATATCGAGGTTTTGTTATATCGAGGTTCTTTTCCATACATTACACTATTACTGGGCTGAAAAATATCGTTTATGCCGAGGACTTCGTTACAGGTTCCACGGTATGCTTTCTTCCATTCACCACAGCGCGGCTTCATGGAAACTGGAAACGAGGTGACACGGCGGATTTGATCAGCGGTTTCCGTGTTAGCGTCAATTGTGGCGTCCATTTTGAAATTACGCGAATGTGTGATATTTCTCCAACGTCCTCGAAAGGTAATAGGAATTTTCTCCATTTTATATCTGGAATATTGCGCTAGATGGCCTTCGAAGACAACAAAAAGTTTCTTTCCAAAATATTGGTGATCTTCGAACTGTTATTGATGGCACAAAGCTTCGTAGAAGTACTATGGCTCAGGCAAATGAAATCCGCATGACGCCGTGATGTGGTGACTATGAGAATTCATGGGATGAAAAGGCGGGATATTTGAACTTGAAGACGCTTCAATGAGGCTGGCAAAGCTTTTCTGTCCCATGTTGAGTTGGATTTCCTCGCTGGCTGAAAGTAAATACAGATTACCGAGGTAGGCCGTCTTTGTTTCAAACTAAATCAGTAAAATAATGGGGAACCATGATGTGTCACTGGCTTGGAAGGTTTCAGTTTTGTCAACGAACTTCACCCAACCCCTTTACTCCCAAAAGTACGCAGATTTTAAACTAAGAAGGTTTACGAAGTTCCATTTTGCAATCAAGTATTTAAAATCGGGCTAATTATATCTATAAATGTACCTAGCTCAAGATAAGACTCTGCTAGCTAGAGAAAGGTTCACGGTGAAACTAAGAAAACCGCGAACGGTGGAAATATTTCAGAGATGTTCACTGTGTTTTGCCCAACCACCTGTGTACGGTGGCCCTTAACTGTCACATCAAAACAAAATGCTCACATCAAATTCAAATCACTCACATCAAATTCAAATCACTCACAGCAAATTAAAAATCACTCACAGGAAATTCAAATTGCTCACAGCAAATTACAAATCACTCACAGCAAATTACAAATCGCTCACAGCAAATACAAATACGGTCAGTGAAAAACGAGGACTGCGGACTGTGAACTTAGGAATGCAGACTGCAGACTAAGGGTAAAATTCAGAATGGAGACCGCAGACTAGGGATAAAATGCAGAATGAAGTCTGCAGACTGCAGACCAGGGGGAAAATGAGAGAAAAGACAACCAGAAAAATGTGTGCGCTCGTAGAAGTTCGTAGCAATCTACTTAAATCTATTTAACATGGTCAAAATGTTTGCATTTTTTTCGTGTTGTAATGGGAAAGTTTGTTTACTAATTGAGGAGTAATTTCAGTTTTTACACCAAGGACCTGCTGGAGTACGTTGCTCATGAAAGAGTTTTGCTTCAACTTCAAGCCGTAGATTGTTCAGAATTTGATCGGACAAGGCAAAACAACCTGTGTGTGATAAACGAATGAGTTCGGACGGGAGTAAATGTAGAGCTAATTATTTCGTTAAGCGAAACCTGTAGTGTTCCAAAGGATCGCTTTTTACAAATGAACTTTATTTGTGAACTAGCTGAGGTCGCCAGCTACATGTAGTTCCCGGTCGGTCACCCATCCAAGTACAACTTCGCTTGTTGTAAGGACGGAAGAACTTATGGTACCTTGATCATGGACTGGTATCTAAGAATTCAATTAGTTAAAATGTTTACCTCTTGCTTTCCACTTTCATCTTTTTCCTGATTTTTTAAAATGCATATTGTACTGAAAAAAATTTGCGTGGGAGATAACGGAGTGAAACATCTACCATAATCAAAACATTCTCTCAACGGAATTAGTGCTTACATGTAGATGGGTGACCACCCTACCCTGGGTGCCAGAGGCTTTTCTTGCGCAGTTCCCGGTTGCAGCTTATGTTCTCTATTGTGACCCGCGCAAGACATCTGATGTGATTGGTTTATACATAATATAATATATATTATGTTTATACATAACATAATAGGATAAAAAAAGATCAAAGTTCAATGAGAACAGTAAATCAAAGCGTTCTGGCTCAGAGTTTTTTCTCCCGACAAGCCGCTCGTTGCGTCGGCCTTTGGCCGATTTCTCCCAACGTTAGTGAGAAAAAACCTCTGGGTACCCAGGGTATGACCCCCCGGGAACTATATGTATCCAGCGGAGTTTGACTTTTACCTCAGCTAGTTCGCAAATGAAGTTCAGTCGTAGAAAAGCGATCTTTTGGAACACTACAGGTTCTGATCTAGCTCTACATTTATTCCCGTCCAAGTTTATTCACTTATTACACACAGGTTGTTTTGAGTAGTGGATCAATCTACGGCTTGGAGTTGAAGCAAAACTCTTATATGAACAACGTATTCCAGAGAATCATTGGTGGAAAAACTATTCTACATCTCAATTGGTAAACAAACTTTCCTATCAGAACACGAAAAAAAATGCAAACATTTTCACCAGATTTTAATGGATTTCTACGAACTTCTACTAGCGCAGACGTATTTCCGGCTGTCTTTTCTTTCATTTTCCCCCTGGTCTGCAGTCTGCAGACTTCATTCTGCATTTTACCCCTAGTCTGTGGTCTCCATTCTGAATTTTACCCTTAGTCTGCAGTCTGCCTTTTACCCTCAGTCTGCTTTTTCCCCTGCTCCGCAGTCCGCAGTCCGCAGTCCTCGTTTTACACTGACCGCATTTGTGTTTGCTGTAAGCGATTTGTATTTGATGTGAACGATTTGTATTTGATGTAAACGATTTGTAATTTGCTGTGAGCAATTTGAATTTACTGTGAGTGATTTTTAATTTGCTGTGAGTGATTTGAATTTGATGTGAGTGATTTGAATTTGCTGTGAGTGATTTTTAGTTTGCTATGAGTGAATTGAATTTGATGTGAGTGATTTGAATTTGATGTGCGTGATTTGAATTTGATGTGGGCATTTTGTTTTGATGTGACAGTTGTGGGCCACCGTGCCTGTGAGATCTTGAAGCTGCAGAAAATGAATGGTTTTCTATCAGTCAAAGAACAACTGCTTTGTGGCTCGTTTTTTAAACACATTCATCACACTTGTAAGCAAACAAATGCTTGTGAGATTACATGTATGTAGTTCCACAAAAATATCCATAGCCACCCCGTGGATGGTCACTGGAAATTCTGGGGGGGGGGGGTGTATCAAAAGCCAAACTTTTAACGTTAAAGTGGAATTTCCTGAAGAGTGGGGGTTCGAACCGAAAAACCCTCCGTGAAAAGGGTATGGATATTTTCTGGAACCACACTTTTCACGTGTGCTTGTAGTTGCTGTATTTATGTCAAGTGAAATTAAAAGCTGCTGGACTACAGTGAAACCTGTATTTAGCATACCCCATATTAAGCGGACACCCTGTATTAAGCAGACATGAGCGTCAGTGTAAAAGAAACCTGTATTTAGCGGACATCTCTATTAAGCGGACACTAGCGAGAGTCCTGTTGGTGTCCGCTTCATACAGGTTTCACTGTAATTCAACCATGTGGAACCATCTAGTTGTCTTCTAGATTAATTTTATTCTCTTTACTTGCTCAAACCTTTTTTCACTTCTGTGGTATATGTGACTCTGAAATAGGAAGTAATGGCAATGGAACCACACTTTTCACGTGTGCTTGTAGTTGTTGTATTTATGTCAAGTGAAATTATAAGCTGCTGGACTACAGTGAAACCTGTATTTAGCGTACCCGATATTAAGCGGACACCCCGCATTAAGCAGACATGAGTGTCAGTGTAAAACAAACCTATATTCAGGGGAAACCTCTATTAAGCAGACACTAGCGAGAGTCCTGTTGGTGTCCGCCTCATACAGGTTTCACTGTAATTCAACCCTGTCGAACCATCAAGTTGTCTTCTTTATTAATTTTATTCTCTTTAATTGCTCAAACCTATCTTACACTTGTGTGGTATATGTGACTCGGAAATAGGAAGTAATGGCAATTTGTTTAAAAAATGTCATTGAGATAAAAATAAGGAGATACAGAACAGGAACCAGAGTTATTCTGTAACTGATACAATGCAATACAATACTTTATTGACACTCCCCTGGTGGGGCTTTTCAGTGACAATATAAGATAAAAGAAATCTAATTTAAAAACAGTTAACAATTCATTTAAAAATGTGAAAATGATGAAACCGTTAATTTACCGCAGTTTCAAGATTGGCCACCATAAAGAGATTGAAAGCTAACATTCCGAGCGTTAGCATTAATCGTCAGCTTTCAATCTCTGTAAGGTGACCAATCTACCTTGTCAACTTCAGTTGATAAATCCAAAATTTTGTGTTTCACGTCCCCACCGACGCAGCACCACAGTTTCTTTAGAAACTAACCCCCTTGTTTGTTTGTCTTTTTAGAAAGCCTGTACCCTTGCAGCAATGTTCTGAATCAATCAATTCAATGAGGAATCTTTCTTAAGGGACAGTAACTGTTGCTTCATGATTATTAAAATCCTAAAAGTAGGTAAGTTTGCATTGAGTGAATCAAAATTTCCAAAGAGTTGAATCATATCCATAAATACCTTTTTTCTTGTTGCACTTATTCATGGACTGTTTGGTTCTACAATAATGTGAAATTGACCGAGGGGCAGAGAAGCTTTTAAGATTTCAATATTTATTGTTTCGTGTGAATTATAGGGGTTTGGGGGGGGGGGACTTGTTAAAAAAATTTATTCTTCAAATTCTGCATGGTATTTTCACCTGGGTTACAGTATGTTAAACTTCAGTTTCAAAAACTTTATGACAGGGCAGTTGGAGAGGGAAAAATAAAAATGATGTGAAAAACCACATATGGAATGCAATGTTAGTTCATTTAGGCCATTTTATATTTCAGTTTTTCTCAAGACTGGGTTTAACATGTGCTTTAAGTGAGCAATTAAAGATCCATGTAAACCTACAGATGTAATTTCTTTGCTATGGCACGACACTTACACATCACCCATCACACTGCGCACTTGGGCTTCCTATGGTATGCATTGCGCGATTGTACCTCATTACTCCTGGTTTATACAACACTAAAAGCAAAAAGACCCAAAGACCTGTGAAAACCAATATTATTCAGCCTTGCTCTGGTCAAAACCTTTATGGAACCCATGCATACTACAACTTTGCATAATAAAGACTTGGTGGTAACTGGATATCTGACTAAAATTTTGTGGTTAACATTAAGTCCTGTGGTGCGGCTGAGTCATACTGGTGTGATTGACTTACAAACCAATCTGTCACAGGTTTGACTCATAAAGGTCTCATGCAGTAACTGTGCATTTTGACTGTTACATGGGTTAATGTCTGTAAAGGAATACATTGCCCAAGAACACTGCAAGAGGCAAGAGTTTATTTACTACTGTCCTTTAATTCTATTCAACAGATTATGCACATCTCTGTGTTATCTTGAGTGGAAGTACAAACAAGTTCAATCCCCATCCAAGAGAGACTAAGGACATCTCATCACAGACCAGAAACTCTACAGCCACCTCGTTTTTTTTTGCTTATGAATCATATATTTCTCCCTGAAGGAAACATGAAGATGACAGTGCTGGAGCTACAGGGAGCCACTGTGACTCAAGTGACTTGTAGTAAAATTAATTTTAGTTTGATAATCATTGTATACATGCACAATTCAATTCTCTTACAATTAGTTTGTACCTTTTCAAGAATTCATACTTTAATTTTTTCTGTGTCACTATATACAGTGTAGTGCAAAGATTGCTCTTAATGATAAAAAAATGTATACATGTTACCGGTATATGCCCTGAAAGAGCTTCGCAAATTACTGAGTAACAGGAGTAAATAAACAACCATTTGCCAAAAAAATCTGCTATTCTACGTAATATTCTGTAAGCCACCACTTTCATACAGTATTCATGTTACAATCTATACTGGTACGTAACCCAAAATTTTTATGGAAAATCCTGCCATTGATGTAAGAATCCGTATACCTGCCCTTCACACAATATCAGTACACTTCATACTTCGTGCAGTATACATAATAAATACGGACAAGTGTACTGACGAATAACGATGAATAACCATTAACGAGTGTAAGAATCCATATACCTGGCTTCCGCACCATATCCCCACACTTCATGCTTCATGCAGTACACATGAAAAATACGGACAAATATAATGACGAATAAGAAATCCCACCACAAGTGTAAGAGTCCGTATACCTACCTTCCATGCAACACCAGTATACCTCATGTTTCCAGCAGTATACATGATGTATACTGACACGTGTACTGACGTATAAGGAATCCTGATACAAGTGTATAAGATCCTGCTATTTTCTGGGCATAGCCTGACGTATACTGATCCTTATACGGTACCTTATACATCATGCCACGTCCTTGTATCCCCCGTATACATCTATGTATACTGACCGTATAACAGCTAAATAAGGGACCGTATTCGGATTATTTCATGCAGTGACTGTTGGTCACACATTCACCGGATTGCGTGATTTTATGCTTTCTATGCACCGGTTTTCAAAAATTTCCTGAAAATTCCGAAATTGTTTGCCCAATCTAAACTTTAAGTACTTCAAAAGAACAACTTATTTAGTCCTTAAATACTTAATTTTATGACATTCTGAGTAAAGGCACATGGTCAAATTTGTTGTTCTTTTTGATCCATCGATTGATCGAACAAAGGAAAGCTTTTTGCTTTTGGCTTTCTTTCAATACTTAGATAAATCCAATGTTATGAAATCTTGACATCTGGGCGATGAAGAGTCATAAAAAAAAATTGGTAGTATTAGATCCTTTCCCAGTTCAGCAGTTTTGATACGCGAGTCATGTGAACATGAAGGAATTTCAACCCTTCCTGGTCTCATCAAATCGAGCATAGAACTGGAAACGAACTTTTTTGCTTTTCTCAGAAATGAAGAGTTATTTCAAGGAAATAACTACACAGCGTTTGTAAACTTACCAAGGGCTACCACCATGCAAACGAAGAGCGAATTTGATTTTTTGAGCTTTGCCGCTCATTTGCGATTTTGTTTGATTCTTGTACGGATTTGCTCTTAGTCATGTTTTGGCTCCATCTCTCAGATTTTCTTGCTGATTCTCATGCACTCTGAAAAAGTTTAAACTCTTCTCAACTCTTGTCCTCATGTGAACTAGGCCCGTCATTTCTAGACATACTTAAGTCGGTGCACAGATGAGCCAAAGAGGAGATGTACTTAGTTAACAATAGTTTCAACTTGACGAAAATCCCCCCCAAAAAAAACCTCTTCCACATTGGCCCATCCTCTAGAGTGCGCTATTAAAGAGTTTGAAACTCTTCAAATTTTCGTTTGAATTAAAGTGTATATGACACGAAAATTTTTTCCTCGGTTTTTGATTGTTTTATATGTATAAAAAACGATTCTAAGCTTTAAACCGGCATCCAACTTTTCAAACGTACTTTTTTCGCGGTGAAAATAGCGCAAATTTGACTTCAAAAGTGTCGCCGTCTCGCGCGGCCAAAATATCACGTGATTAGCTAATGTGACGTCAATCGACTTGATAACAAAACCAACATGGCGTCAAAGTGGAAGGAACTTGGCAGAGTTGGGAAAGGTTTCTCGTAGCTAAAGCACCTAATAAGCAGTGGTTTGCGTATTCCTTTTGACGATGTGGAGGGACAGTACTCAGTATTCCTCGGATCCAGCATTTTGGGACAAGGGAATCGAGATAATTGTGTTGAAGGAGATGCAAGATCGAAGCACTCAGGCTACCCGAGATTTTGATGTTTGCTACGTTTTTAACTTGAAGATATGGTTACGAACGAGCATTGTTTTATAAGGATCTGTCTCGATAAGCAAAGAAGTTTTACTGCAAAGCCCAGGGATGCTTTTCATTCGCAAAGCAGGACAGGTACGATAGCGTGGTCTGACTTTCGATTGTACAGGCGAACAGAGCTATATACCAGTACGGTCTTAAATGAAATTTGTTTTTATTCTTCTCTGGACTTCAGTAAGACATTATGATATCAATATAATTTCAGCCACGATCACCTACTCATAACATTTTTACGCTGGACCGGGAATACACTGTCTTAACCTGACTGCACTGGATGAAGGATTTTAACTTAAATAAAACACCTTTTTAGCAAGACAAGAGTTCAGGACTTTGTTTGACTCTTCCTGTGAGGAAGCTGTAAATGTCTCGTTGTTAGAGAGTGAAAAGAGAAAGAAAATCAAGAGGTTGCTGAAAGAATTCCAGGGAAATGTCTCACTCGGTTATATTTGTTTATGAAGACAAACATTTTCTAGGAGTTTGTTTAATCCTATGTCTACATATCAAGGTTTTTACCAATCAGGCTGAAATAAATTCCCTGCCTTTTCACTGATGACCATGACCTGACCTGACCTGACTTACATCAACTTGCCAACAACAAAAGTCCCTGTTAATACCAACAGCTGTATTTAAGCTAGATCCATCCAGGCCTCGAGAGATCTAGGTTGGGTGGTTGTTGATACTGGCACAGGGCATTCAGACCCCCCCCCCCCCCCCCCGTTGCTTTTTGGTCAGATGAAGTAAACATGGAATCATTATCTCTTGTTGCTTTATGTTTGGTGGTGGTTCTGATAAATCAATAAATATCAACTATCAAAATTGAAGATCAAGTGATGATGACAGAAGGACATTCCTTCTGTTGCAATGATTGTGACCTATTGTCAACAAGAACAATACATTACATTGTATTTAATTTACTATTTTAGAAACTTCCCATATAGGAATACTTAGATAAATAATTGTTGTTGTTGTTGTTGTTGTACTGCCACTCTTTGTTGGCTGTGACGAATACAGGTACACTATGTCATGATGTTACAAACACATAATTATTCCTAAGTAACGATATGACTGGTGATTTACAATGCTGTTAAGGATGCCACAAATGCCCCAAGCTTTAACTCTGTCTCCAGTTATTAGGAACTGTGGAATTAATTTAGGTGCTCCATACAGGGCTTCCACCTCTCTCCATCAGAATCAGGCTTAAGCAGATTAAGCTTGCGGTGCCAGCCCTGTGTCAGGAACCTGTATTGTGTGCGTGTGTGTGTGCGTGGGGGGGGGGGGGGGGGGTGAGCTGCAGTAAATAATATCTACAAGGGATGTATGGATCCTCATCACTGTGTCTGAGTGATACATATGCTTTGGTAATCGACCAGTTAATAATGATTATTATTGATAAAGACAATGATTATTATTGATGAAGATTGATGTTGATTTCCACTGTTCATAGGAAAATTGTTTGAGAAGGAGTCAATATGGAGACCCACTGTTGATTTGCAAATTTACTCTTCAATTGTCAATTCCTGTTGGTTTATTTATAATTAACTGTTGGTTTTAGAAGAGTTTGATGTGCTGCGCTCCCCTCCTGTGGTATTAGAAACACCAAAAGCTTTTTAAGAAGGTCAAGGACACCAGTTATTTTAAAAGCTAATGAACATGGTTATGATTCAATAACGGTTCTACAATATTGGAAAACCATACCCACTGCAAAACAAAGCAAAATGAACTGTATTTTAATGCGAAATGTGACTGCCTTCATGGTACTGAGTTGTTTGAAAAATTACTGAGCCAAGATTAGTGTTTATACCCTAATATTGATACTCTAGATAGCAACAGTCTTAAGCTGCTATATTTGCTGAATCAGCCAGCGATATGGCAAGTAGCATGCGAGCCGAAGTCAGTTTCAGTGCCTTTTTTAAAGTAAAGCGTATATAGATTCTAATTGCAGGATAACACGACGGTGGAAATAAATGTCTTTTCTGACCTGGAAGTACATTGCGTACGGCCATATTATCAACAAAACGATTTCGTCTTTGGCTTTTCTCTACGCTCTGTAAAAACACTTTCGCTTGCTGCAGGAACCACTGAAACTAAGGCCAGGCTGGGAATAAACTCTGGGAACTCCTTCTTAAATCGAAATGAATCGAAAATCCAGCGCACTCTCTAGAAGAACGACGACATTTTTGCGGTATTAAAACATCAAAACAATCGGCACTTTCGATTCTCCTTAGGTTGATGGAAACAGTAAGCTGTTTATGTGAACACAAGGGATTTGATGTTCTTGATAAACCCTAAAAGAACTCAACAAAGAAATCTCACAACTGAGGTGCTTCCACTGATGTATAGTCAGGATAAATCATCGCAAATGTTCGTCGTTGTCTGGTTTGATAAGACCTAAAACAGCACTATTTTTTCTCCTACTTGTTCTTTCTCACTGTAGGTCTTGGAAGTTTCGAGAAGAGCCCCGATACTGCTGAACGATGTCAACATTTTGAGGCGATTTGTAACAAAAACACTGCGTCCGCGGGAACGCAATCAAGCCGATTGACGTCACAATGCGGTAAATTCGGTCCCAGTCCCCGGGACAGTTTTGAAGTGAAAAATAGGGTCTTTTGCCCGCGAAAAGAGAGGTTTTTAAAAATTTTAGACAGGTTTTACGTTTAGTATCGTTTTTTTATACACATCAGACTCTCAAAAACCGAAGAAAAAAATTTCGTGTCATATACACTTTAACTGGAGTTCTAATCTTGACTTACTTTGCTCTCATCTACTCCAGGTGTGTAGCCGGGGGTCTTTCGATGCCCGTAACCCCCGACGTCCCCCCCCCCCTTTTGAGAATGAAAAATAAAGTTATTATATCAAAGCAAACCAACGTTCAGAGATTGACCGCCATACAGAATACATGTATTAGGCTTTCAATGGCCATTTGTACTAAAGTGAAACTCTAGTGCCTACCAGTGCACATTAAGGAGCCCAACAATGCGAAAGCCTGTTGACATCCTGTGTATCTATCACTCCTTTGCACTCTCGGAGAGCTAAAACTCGAATCAATTCTTGTGTTTGTCTGGCTTGTGCTTTTACAAGTCGCAAGCCTTTATGCTTGTATGTTTGTCTAGTTTAACAGTGAGCCGATACCTTTTGATTTACAGGGTTTAATGCCTAAGGGCTTATTGGAGTTTCACATGGTGCCCTTCAGTTCATGGCATATGAAGAACTTAAGAAAAGCCACGTATACAGTCACTACTTTAGCACACCAATCGATAAAAAACTGGTAAGTAAATGTCATTATTTTATGCATTGCTTGTACGAATATAATTAAATTGTGACTAGGCCAAGTTTCTTTTAGGCTAGTAGGACATGCTCTAAAAATTGGGAATGACACGATCTCACGATCTTCACGGGGAGCAAGGGATTAAGCCTGACATTGGGGTGCCTAGGGAGGCATGGGGAGGGGGGCTCCCTGTACCCTTCAATCCCTGCTCCTGCCCCATTTTTGTTAGCTTCCTTCTCTTTGCCCTTTTTTCCATTGCAAAATATAAAGCAATGTTGTGTATGTGTAACTGTTTCCTGTTTCTCCCGCCTCCCACCATCTTGGGGAATCCCTCTTCCCGCCTTCTCTTTTCCTGCTTCCCGCTCACTTCCAGCCCCTTTTCCCGACTTCCCTCCCCCTGCCCCCCCCCCAATTAAATTGATTAGTCTTGCCTGTGAGCAAGCTGTTTTAGGTTGGGACCTCCCCACCCCTCTTCACCCCAGGAGAGCTTCCTTGCAAGCTATTCTGGATTAACTGTCCCATACCTGAAGGAAGTCAGTGAGCGTGAGTTGAAGGTGTTATACGTTCTATCTGAAGGAGGCCGTCATACTGGCAATTTCCAAAATACACTCCCTGGAAACGACATAAAACTTGTAAAATTGACCTAACAGTTGGTAATACTGGAAATTTTCTTTTACTTCCTTCTTTTTTTGCATCAAGAGCTCAACAGAGTATCTTATCATAGCGTCATTATCAAAAATTTTTGCTGCCATTGCAAGGTATCCAAGACTTCAGATAACACAAATCTACTACACGTGTTTCTCTTTCGTCCTGTGAACCATCACTAATAGTGCCGTGGTAACCATGAGGGAAATTACCAAATGCTGAGGTAGCCTTGTGACGGGCGATGATGAGGATAGCCTCTTACATACTGCACTTCATGGCGTGCAAGAGACTCGATAGCTAGTTAGACTGCGAGTAGTCTCTAATTTTGGCGATGGCGATTGAGGGGCGGGCGAAATACACACGCGCGCGTGCGCGAAATTTCGAGCGACGCGACGCGAAGGGAGCGCCGAAAATTAGAGACTACAGACAAAGCCAGGGAATTAAATTAAGCGAGTACATTCCAAGCGCAAAACGGCTTATTGGCCCTTTCTTGGATACCTGTGAACAACCTGGCAACAGTACACAAGCCGCTGTCAACACGCGTGATAACATCGACTCCGATCCGTTTCAGTTTACTGAGATGGCAGACGGATTACAGGCTTGACAAATAGCGAGGTGAATCGTGAGGAAAGTTCAAAATTATATTCGGTTCGGGTGAAAACTGTTTGTCTAAAGCTGTTAAAATCCCAAGCTACTCGTTCGCTGTGATTTGAGATTTCATTTCAATTTTAACATCGATACGTGACCGATCGACCGCAACAAAGTATTGTCTGCACGGAAGAAACCGGCTCCCTGACTAGCTTGTTTCGCTCTGCGTTGAAATAAAACTTTCGGTAAAAGTTGAAGGAGGTTTTTCGCGTCTCTAGCCACGAATTTTTTTCGATGTGAGCTTAGAAAGTGGCCAAAAACAATCTCTGCCGGCGGAGCTCATTTACAATTATGCCCGATGCGAATTAGATGCAACGTACAGAAAAAGAGCCCACTGGAAGTATGTTTTTTTTTAGCAGAAACTTCCCGGCTCGCTGGAAGGTTCATTTTCGTTCGCATCGATCTCAAACTTTCGGTAAAAGTAGAAAAAATTTTGCCGCGTTATTTCTTTTTTCGATGGGATTTTTGGAGGCGAAGAAAATGACCTCGGCGACTGCTAAACCCGTAAAAGTGTTTCACGGGCTTTTGGTGTGACAGGGCCGCTTCTTGGGATGAAAAATTTACTTATGACAGAAAAGACTCGTTGTTCATTTGTTCTTCAAGATGAGAGGCTGTAACTAGTTTTTCCTGTCGATCTGGTCGAATCATAAGAAACAACGCGCAATGTTTCATTTGCGATAACATCTTCTGCAGTTTATCGATGACAGGAGCAAGTGATAGGAGCAAAGAGAAGGAATCTCATTGGTTGCGCTTAATTGGCTTGAAAGACGATATAAAATTTACACCGCAAAATCACTCGGCCGTGAAAGTTCAAACTCCCTGGCTTTGTCTGTAGTCTCTAATTTTCGGCTCTCCCTTAGCGTCGCGTCGCCTCAAAATTTCGCGCGTGCACGTGTGTGTATTTCGCTCGCCCCACAATCGCCATCGCCAAATTTAGAGACTACTCACAGTCTAATAGCTAGTCTACTTTTCCTCTGTTCGCAACGAGATTTTTAGTTGCTAAACAGGTTGCGAAGGGTGGGTGTTACACGCACTGCAACTTGTCTCGCAACGGTGTTGCGTTGTAAGTTGCAGGAATAATTGCCTCATGTAACAGCGCCTTTATTATTATAACATACGACTTCTGTAGGGTGCCTTCACCCTTGGTCAAGTCATTGAAAAGATCGTAGCCAACTGGCATCGTTTGTGACTGTCTCTGGTAATGATTGTCTTGGGATTTTAAAACATGTTTAAAAACCCAGCAACATATTATTATTATTATTATTATTATTATTATTATTATTATTATTATTATTACAAGTGAGACCGGAAAACAATATTATAATTATTAGTTAATCATTAGTAATACACCTCTCATCAAATTAGAACCAGTGTTTCATAAATTTTAAATAAGCCTCTGTTGTAGGTAATATAAACTTAAATATCTAAGCAATTTAAATGCTTTATTCAATAAGTGATTTGAAACTGGGATACTATAGTGCAATACGTTTTCTACAGTGTAAGACGCTCTCATACTCATATTTGTCTCCTTATATGGTAAAATGACGCTGTAGTTGAATGATGATGATGATGATGATGATGATGATGATGATGTACCTTATTTACTTGTATTAATTCCCCAGGAAGTTTAATTAATAGTAGGAAGTAGTGAACCCTAAAACATCTCAGGGCATTGCTTTCTTTCTTGACTGTCCAATAGTGGTAGTTACTCAGAAGGAGTAGCTTACTGGAGTTAATATGAAATATAATTTAAATTACTGTAAAAGCTCTAATAGTCCTGCTCTCTAATACGCCTTCTTACCTACTACTTGCTAATTACAAATAAATTATTTGCTTACAATTATGTCATGACATTGGGGCTTGAAAATTATTTTATGTTTCGACTGATGCCGGGTATTATTTTACTGCCAGAGGAAGATGCGAAGAAGTGCAGCATTATGCATGTAATTACTTACATGTAATTCAGGTGAATCAATTCATTCATCTATTTTAAGTACCAATCAGTCAATCAATCAACCACTCAACCAACTGGCTGATAAATCAGTCAATCAGCCAATTAAAAAATCAATCAATCAATCAATCAATCAATCAATCAATCAATCAATCAATCAATCAATCAATCAGTCAATCAATAAATCAATAAATCAATCAATCTGTGACTTCAGTGTTGCCAATGCGAATAACAAATGGTCCAGTAATGACTAGTGACTTTATTTGATGCACAGATTATGACTCACTCTCTTACTACCCCAGACCGTGATGGCAGTAGATCTCGAGACTTTAGTTCTTTTTGGTTTGATAATTTGTCACCAATAAGCATTGTTACTGATTGCCATAATCTAGTACCAAAGAAAATCAAAAGGAATAGCCTCTTCCTAAATCATTTCAGAATAGTCTGAAACCTAATAGGCAATGAACTGACAAAAAGGGATCAGACTGGTGAATCAGTCAATCGATATAGTTTTCCCCATAAAGAGAATTCAATCAAATAGGTCTGACTCTTCATTCCTGGGATAGTAGTTGGGGGGGATACTCCCCCCAAAAAAGATATGGGGCAGGGTGTGCTCATCAGATATTTTGAAGTAGAGCCCTAAAAGGTACTCCAGGATTCATTCCATTTTCATACATCATCCACTTAGTAGTACTGAGGGGTCAGTCAAACTAATCAATGACATGAAAATGTTAAGCGGAAAAAGACAAAAAAATATATAACCTTATTTCAAAACTGCTCTTCAAATTTTTTATTTGAATTGATAAAGTGTGTCTGGGAATATAGCTAAAAGTACAAATTTCTTAACCAAACCCTTACAATAAACTGCCATATTTTCCTGACATCAGGTTGATGGAATAAAAACCTGTAAGAAAAACAAAGCAGATTTTAATTATCACAATTACCAATAGTAGAACAGTCAGTGTGCACGCGCCAGAGAAAAATGAGAGACTGCTCGTAGTCTATGAGAATGGTACCAACTTGGGCCGGTACAACTTCAGATCGACTCCAAATGCTTACCTCTTGTTTACACGAAACGTACGAAACATGAAGCTAGTATAAAATAATTATCATCTTAGGCTGTGTTTACACGAGTGATTTCATCCCGAGATGACTTTCACATCGGTGTCTGGTCATTTACCTGTAAGTTTTTACATGGTTTGGAGCAGGACGATTTCATCCCCGTGCTGAAGACCGGGATGAAATCGTCCCAGGGTGAACACATTTCAGCTCCAAATCATGTAAACATTTACAGGTAAATGACCAGACACTGCAATGAAAGTCACCCCGGGAGGAGATAAAAGTCATCCCGGGATAAAGTCACTCATGTAAACAGGGCCTTAGGCTGGTTTAACTCATCACTGCTGCTGAACCAATATGAATGACTCAGAACGGTTTGAAATCAGACTGGGGAGCCACTTAAGCATGAACAGGGTTCCAATTGGTCTGAGATATTTGTTTTGGGTATGCACGTTTAATAAGTGGTGTTGGAGCATTCCAAGCTGTTGGATAATAGATAAAGTGGATTTTTAAGGATGGGATGGTTGCGGACCATATTAACACAAACAGAGTTTAGATTGGTCTCAGGTAAACACTTCATGCCAGTCTGACTTTCAGACCGGTCTCATGTAAACAAAATCGTACCAGTCTGAGTTTGTACCGGTCTCATGAAATCAGGGCGTTACTGCCCCTGGGTCTCTGAGGATGTTGTTAAACATTCTTGAGAGCTGCTCAACTTTAGGCTAAGGGGGTGTTTTCATAATACCAGCATGATTTTCATTCTGGTACACGTTCCTCCCGATTTCCTCTTGTTTCTCTGTATTTGTTTAATGATCACAGCACAACATCTCATAACTGTACAAGTCATACCTGTGTGAGCTTGCCCCAGTAGTGGTACTGGGTCACAATAATCACTGTGGTACGGAAACCCATACATGGTATAACTGTTTGATTCATTCTGCATTAAGTTTTAACCCTTTAACCATCAAGGATAAATCTTACATCACCGTGAAAAATGGATTTTGTAACTTAAGTGGGTATAAGGTTTTCATCACCTACCCCAATGGAAGTCTTGATGGAACACTCATGTAAATGTTGTGATTTAATTTTTTCCTTGGTTCAACTTTTATTTGCCTTTGTGAGTATTAGGATTGCCAAATTTTCTTTTTCCGAAAAGGCTGTTTTAGCCACCCAGTCTTCTATGTGTTTACACGACAATATAAAACAGATCATGTTCAAATTCCACACTACAGAAATTTGTGCTTGTTCTCACACACTTAAAGGCAGATGGTTTAAATCTCTGGTATATTTGAATGATTTTACACTGTTTAACTGTGCTTAATTATGTTTGACTGGGTTCAGAAATTGGAATCAAACACTGCTGTATGCATATTGTTGGTTTAATTGTGTTCAACTACCGAACCCAAATTAAACCGATCACTGCATTTGACCCAGTTCATTTTACTGAACAGTAAGATAGTACGTAAGCTGGGATAATTATGTGATTGATATCTTCCATGTGCATACCTTCACTGTAAGAAAAGCTGCATCACTGATCACTGCTGACATATACATGCCTAGTATAGATAAAAAAGTATCAGTGAAAACAACAACTTCAGGGCTAAAAATTGACAGTCTCCTGGTTGCCAGTAGCAATTTAAAACTGACCAGGGCCACTAAAAGTTGAGGTTTGTTTTTACTTAGAGTTCTACAGTATGTGGTACTTTTTCCACATGATTACTGGCGAAATCCCTGGATAAAAGACTTACTTCTCACCCAGGTTGGGAGGGGTCTATTCAAGTAAATATGGTTTTAAATTTTTTGATTTAGACTAGAGGATTTTGAAAGCCACTTTATCTAAATGGCCTGGTCCACTATACTAAGCGAGCAAGTGAAAAGACCCTGGGGACGAGGTTGGAATTCAAGGATACTGGCCCGAGTTGCAATTCAATGATTCAAGCACTGAAGTTAATTTTTTACCCTGCAAATTATGGAATAACTTAATCAGTAAAAGTAGAGAATGAGATGTACAAAACAATTACATTTACCTGCTTTGAACTCGATTATCTTAAGCATATTTTCCCAAAAGTGATCAACACATAACTTTTAATAAAAGTTTTACATGTACCTAATTCGAAATTTAAATTTGTTGTTTGTCATCAAATCATGCCAACTATAGCTTTGAACCTTACTTGATCTAAGAAACATTCGTGAGTCATTAGATGTATATAAATAATTTGCAAGCAGTGAAGAAAAGCCCAGCTAATAAACAAATGGAGATGGAGATAAAATAAAGTATGTTATGTGTTATGTTATGTTGTTATGAGATGTTTACAACACGTAAGCTTAAATGATGCTACACAAAAGAATTTAAGCTTATCTGCCAGTATCAACATTAACAGAATGGCCTGACCTTCTTGCTTTGAGCAATAGCTGTTTGAAACATTAATTTTAACACCAACGCTGTAATTAAAGTTACTGAAAACATAAAGGATGCGATGCTACACTTTTACTGGGCCAACAAATAGCATACATGTACGATTCACAGACGAGTGTACAAAAACAACATCACTTCATATAACGTTTATTTAAAGACTTACGAAACTTAATAAACTTTAGCTACCAACCTACGTGTCTATCTTTCGGCTTTTTGCTACCGGAACGAAAATGGCAAATTATTTAAGCACTGGACCAACGATAAATCTGAAACATTAAACAAAAATGATCGATCGGTAAAGCCCTGCTAATATATTAAGCTGTTTACCGAAGACAATAAAAAGCTATAATTACACGTACCTGACATGAGCAATGCAGCGAGAAATGAAGTGCTGTCCTCTTTCGGAAAAACCATTAACAATTCTTTAGCAGAAACGGACCGACAGAAAGCTAGCAAAACACCTTTTAACCCCATTTTTCAGCTTTTGTCGCTAGCTATGCCACCGCGCCTAAAAAGTGCACCAGTCTTCCTGAGCAATCCGTGACATTGGTGCCCAGTACTCCGCGTGCCTGCAAATTCACATCCCTAAGCTCTATGAAAACGAATTTTTAAAAAAAAACTGTTAACGTAGTTAGAAAGAGCATAGTTTGAAACCAAATATGCTGATTCGTTTTTACATTTATATTAAAACCTCACAAAACAGGGGATTATCAAAAGTTTAAGGTTCATTTTTCATTGTGCTTTTTTCAAAAGGAAAAATAATAATGAGCGTTTTTGAATAACTTGCAATTTTTTCTGCGATATTACTGTGAGAAATTAGGAATTTATTGAGCTTAAAGCAGTTTTAAAGTGATTTGAATTTTCTGTGCGCTCTGGTCACGTGACCAATGACGTCACAACAGTGAGCATATCATGGTTGTTACTTTCATGCGAAGTACTATTAACCAGCCAAGCTTTGTTTCTCTCCGCCTTAAACTACCATAGTTACTGACTCCTTACCAGTCCCCTGGGAAATGCTCCTGTACAGAGCCACCTTAACTTTCAAATGCCAGATGTCAAGTGGCAATTTCCATATTGCCCATTCCAATGACTATCAGGGCACGTTATCTGCTTTTGAATTGATGGAGGCCTGTTCTTGCAGTGAGCTAAAACATATTTTTTGCCATAGTCACGTGAATAATGACGTCATCACCCTAACGTTAATATGAGGGATAACTTTCACGAAGTTGTAAATAACACATGGTACAGCATGCATTGAAATTTTTCTGGTGCAAAGCATTCTGGGAAGGTTCTTATTATAATTATAATATTGTTTTTAATTATTATTATTATTATCATCATTATTATTATGTGCGACAATCTTGAGCAGGTTGTAGCTTTTATTTACACCAAACAACTAGATGAGCCGTAAGCTATTCTGTAGCATGGTGCATAAAACATACATGTAGTTTCCACCGTCTAAAATCACTGGAAAAGTTGAAAATTTACATGCACATGTAAATCGTAATTTACAACATGCAAATCCTAATTTACATGTTTTGTAAATTTACATTTACATGTTGGCATTTTGTAAATTGAATTTGCATGCTTTTTTATATGTTAAGGAGAAGACGTAAATGTGTTGTAAAAGGGGATTTACATGGTCCGCTTTAACCCCTATAACTTAGAGAACCATGTAAACAACATGTTAATTTTGGGGAACAAATTTACAGTATCTTCTTTGTAAATATCCTGTAAAACTTTTTAAACAAAACATGTAAAGAACATGTAAATGGGAATGTGGTGCTGTTCTATACCCTGTAAATAACATGTAATTTGGTGGCCCAAATCCTGTAAAATCATGTAAATGGAAAAAGGGAGTCTGGCCAGACAATGTAAATAGCGTGTAAATTGGAAAAAGGGAGACTGACAAGAATATGAATCTAACATATGAAGTTAAAGAAAAGGTAAATCAAATTTAACGTCATAGTGTGAGTGGGCTCATGTGTAAACACTTGACGTCCAGGTCGAATTGGAATTTGGAAGTGTTGGTTTTTATGGAGGGAGGAAAATTTGGAGGACCCTAAAAACACCCCTCAGAGCAAGGACAGAAGCAACAACAAACTCAACCCACGTTCTAACCACTGGAACCGAACCGAGGTGGGAGCACCGCTAGGCTTACCTGGCTCGCCACAAATGTAAAAAGAGGGAGATTGTAGAAAGAAAGTAAAACAGCGAGATTGCTTAAACCCTGTAAACGACATGAAAATCAAAAAGGGAGACGGCACAAAACCTTCTACATAAAAGCCAGATAGGTGTGGGCGGCCTAAAAGGTAATGGCGTTTGTGTCGTGCTGGTCTGAATTAGGGTAAGGTTTGCGTGTTTTGGTCCGGAATTGGGTACGGTCTTTAGAAGAAGCTACTTTTTACTATTTTCATCCCTTGAGAATGGCCTTTTGATTAAAATAGGGAATTTGAAGCCCTTCACAAATGTTTTACATAAATTGAAGCAGTTCCTAGGTAGTTGCGATCCTTTTTAGGACAGTTTTGATAAGGGGCCTCAGATTTTGGGTCAGGCCTGAAACAGGGTAGGAAAAATCACAAATTTTGGTCTGAAATAGCGTAATTGTTTCAAGACATTCGCCGCACACCGTCCACCTAAATTTTAGGGGTCCTCCCCCCACCCAAGCTAAGTTTTTTACACCCAATTCAAGATGGGGGACATCTGCGTTTTTCATTATCTTGAACAACCTATTCACACGTTTAAAATTAACCATTGTTTTACTGTTTGGCTTTATCAACAAGTCGCAGTTTATGTGTAGACGAATATTTGGTTAATTATGGTTAAAACATTTCGGTAGTGCCAGTTTAGAGAAGCAACAGAGAATTGATTTAAATCCAACCAATCTGCGAATTTTGAAAACAGATTTTTTTCGTTAAAAACGTTTATCGGCTCTATCGGCCGCCAGTTTGAAGTGGGCGAAACAAAAACATTATCGGGTACCGGTACTGCTAAGAGGAGGATTGCGGAAAAGGAAAAAACAAAAGAATATTAAGCGTGATACAAAAACGCTGCAAAAACTACACCTTCTGGCGATCACGAGTCTACATTATTTGTTTTTCTTCCACACGGATGAGAATCTCTTTAAAGACTCTCTGTCGACCACAATGCAACGCGCGCCTAAACGGAGGTTTCGTGGACCACGAAACCCCAAAGTTTTGCGTCGGTATTTGAAGGCTGTGGAAATCTGCCTTCATCCAAGTCATCCTTCCGTAGAATGGATGGAGATTTTCTTATGGAGCTATGAAATTTATCAGGGAACTAGTGGAGCAGTGTTGATTTTAAAAATGTTTTATTCTTCGGGTCACAAAAGCGACATTTGGACACTCGATGTTTCGCACAGCTCTCAACCGACAAGCAAGACCACGCGGAAAGTTTTTATTAATACCTCATATCAGAATAATGTGACTATGGACGAGCCAGTGAGTTCATAGGGAAAAATAACAGAATTCTTATGGTTATGTGGAACTGAATGTGAGTGAATATCAAACTGACTACAGTAATAAATGTTTCTGTAGCTCGGACGTGACTGAGTATTCAACAAACCCCGCGGGTGACAAATCGCGGTTTTGCAACCGTTAGTGATAAAATAAAGTAATGTCAATTGCTTTTACTCTACACGCCTTTCGAAATGTTAAAGAGGGGTATATTAAGGTATAAGTGCTGCTGAACATAAATGAATGAGAGAACTCATGACCCGATACACTAAAAACCAAATGGGCTATGTCAATTTGAAAATATTTCTGTGACTGCGTGACGCGTAATGACAGTCAACGATGAATCGTATTTTATTACAGTCATCTGCAAGACTTATAAACCATAAAATTTAGCTCTTTCTATTGACAAAACGTCTACACCTAGCGAAATGAACACCTTCATTTCCTTTCTTGGCTGTTAACGGGCTCAAATCTAGCGATTTAATCACAATGTTCTCTCTCCAAAGGAATCAAAACATAAACAAACGCGCGCATTGCATTGTAGTCGACAGAGAGTCTTTAAGTACGATTTTTTCTGTTTGAATTTCCACTAAAACCTGCTTGTCAGTCGGAGGTATTTCATGTGAACGTAGGTGCTGCGTATGTGCTACGCCCTTTTGAATTTCGTTTTAATACACTGGTACATTTCGATGCAAACTAACCTCACCAAGTTAAATAATCGACCGTTTGCTCAGCGAATTTAGTTAGCATTTTCATGGAAAATCTCTAATTACGTGAAAACAACACAAATTTTTCACAGGACCGCAAAAACGCTGTTTTTTCAGGGCACGTTATTTTGTATGTTCACGTACATTACGTAGTAAACGTCCGCTGACCACAATTCGTGCTCATTGGGGAAGACGGAATCTTTTAATTTGGATCAACCACAGCCAGCAGGTACATATATTGATTGCGAAGTGAAGCTAAAAAGTTCGAAAAGTTTGTTGGGCTACACGAGAACTGTACTTGTATCTCAGCTGCTTAGATATGAGACCTTTCTGAGCTGTTGAAATCATTCTTGTGTTTCTTCTTATGTTAATATAGTAGTGTAGTAGGTGTAGTCAGTGTAGGCAGTGTAGCCAGTGTAGTCAGTGTAGTTGGTGTAGTAAATGTATTCAGTGTAGTCGGTGTAGTCAGTGTGGTGGGTGTAGTCGGTGTAGTCAGTGTAGTTGGTGTAGTCAGTGTAGTAGATGTAGTAGGTGGGGTCAGTGTAGTCGGTGTAGTCAGTGTAGTCAGTGTAGTAGGTGTAGTAGGTGTAGTCAGTGTAGTAGGTGTAGTCAGAATAGTCAGTGTAGTCGGTGTAGTAAGTGTAGTCAGTGTAGTCGGTGTAGTCATTGTAGTAGGTGTAGTCAGTGTAGTTGGTGTAGTAGGTGTAGTCAGTGTCGTTGATGTAGTTAATTTAGTCGGTGTAGTCAGTGTAGTCGTGACTACACTGATCACACCAACTACATCTACGACACTGACTACACCTACTACACCAACTACACTGACTACACCTACTACAATGACTACACCGACTACACTGAGTACACTTACTACACCGCCTACACTGACTATTCTGACTACACCTACTACGCTGACTACACCGACTACACCTACTACACTGACTACACTGACTACGCCGACTACACTGACTACAATTACTACACTGACTACACCTACTATACTGACTACACCGACTACACCAACTACATCCACTACACTGACTACACAAACTACACCAACTACACTGACTTCACCACCTACTCGGACTACACCAACTACACAGACTACACCAAACACACTGACTAGTCGGTGTAGTCAGTGTAGTCAGTGTAGTAGATGTAGTTGGTGTGGTCAGTGTAGTCAGTGTAGTTGCTGTAGTCAGTGTAGTCAGTGTAGTCGGTGTAGTAAGTGTAGTCAGTGTAGTCGGTGTAGTCATTGTAGTAGGTGTAGTCAGTGTAGTTGGTGTAGTAGGTGTAGTCAGTGTCGTTGATGTAGTTAATCTAGTCGGTGTAGTCAGTGTAGTCGTGACTACACTGACCACACCAACTACATCTACGACACTGACTACACCTACTACACCAATTACACTGACTACACCTACTACGCTGACTACACCGACTACACCTACTACACTGGCTACACTGACTACACCGACTACACTGACTACAATTACTACACTGACTACACCTACTATACTGACTACACCGACTACACCAACTACATCCACTACACTGACTATACAAACTACACCAACTACACTGACTTCACCAACTACTCGGACTACACCAACTACACAGACTACACCAAACACACTGACTAGTCGGTGTAGTCAGTGTAGTCAGTGTAGTAGATGTAGTTGGTGTGGTCAGTGTAGTCAGTGTAGTTGCTGTAGTCAGTGTAGTCAGTGTAGTCGGTGTAGTAGGTGTAGTCAGTGTAGTAGGTGTAGTTGGTGTAGTCGATGTAGTCAGTGTAGTAGGTGTAGTCGGTGTAGTCAGTGTAGTAAGTGTAGTCAGTGTAGTTGGTGTAGTCGGTGTAGTCAGTGTAGTCGGTGTAGTCAGTGTAGTCAATGTAGTCGGTGTAGTCGGTATAGTCAGTGTAGTCAGTGTAGTAGGTGTAGTCAGTGTAGTCGATGTAGTTAATTTAGTCGGTGTAGTCAGTGTAGTTGTGACTACACTGACTACACCTACTACACCGACTACACCAACTACATCTACTACACTGACTACGCCGACTACACGGACTACAATTACTACACTGACTACACCTACTATACTGACTACACCAACTACGCTGACTACGCTGACTACACCAGCTACATCTACTACACTGACTACACAAACTACACCAACTACACTGACTACACCGACTACACAGACTACACCAAACACACTGACTACACCAAATACACTGACTACAATGACCACACCGACTACACCGACTACACAGAGTACACTGACTACGGTGACTGCACTGACTACAATGACTACAACTTCAACAAACTACACTACATACAGCAAATACATTCTCTCTTTCAATTGCATAAGGTAGAGATAGACTACATGTATCAAATGTATATTTGTGACGGTAGTCATGGATGTATTACCACATTCGGGTTTCTTAAGAAATTTGCCCCCTTATACAATATTTTTGTCCGGTCTAAGACTATGTGGAAACAGCAGATCTTAGCAAGGGCTTCCAATAACCCTTGCTAAGATCCACTTTTTCCCCATGGTCATAACCTTTGCAAAAAATACCTCTGTATTAATTAGGAGGCACCGTCCTTAAGAAATATAAACCTATCAACATGTTTGTCACATATGGTGGATCAGATTTGTTGTATTTCCACGATATTTTAGTACCATTCGATTGGGACACAAGTTACATGTACATGCAACTCTGGTTTTATCAACAGAACCATTATTTTCTTTTATAAACCCGAAGTGCTCCCATTTGCTTGCCTTTCCTTTTTTGTTTTGTACGATTTCAAAAGACTCTGGGCATATGAGCCTTCACAACCACCATGTTTGTTGACAATGATCAATTCTCCAAGAAGGGGGGGGGGAGATAATATTCGAACCACCATTTTGCACGCAGACAAGACCCTAGAGACAAATGAAGTCTGTTTCTTATGACAAAGTAATATTGTTACTTGATTTCAAAGCAATGGACAGAACGTACAGCAGAGAACAATGGAGGCATTTTTCAATGAAGGGAAAAGAACTACAGGACATCATTTGAAAACTTTCTTATCTATCGATAATTAACTAAACTATCGCAATTGTCATCGATAGTTGAATTTTGCGATCAATGCATCGCTATCCGAACACTCCAATCGCAATGCATTGATAGTTTGATCTACTGTTACATTCCTATGCTGTTAGGAATCTATCCTACTTTTCATCCTGCACAATGTCTTATAAAGTAGTGATAAAAAATACTGTCATTTGCCAACAATACACATATAGCCCAGAACCTCGTATGGGGTCACTTTTTAACGCTTATATTATTGGCAATTTAGTTAAGTGTTATTGTACATATTATCTTCTCAGGCTGTGGTTGGTTAACGGAAAAGTAACTTAACAATATTATGGAGTACATGTACCTGTTGAATAGGGCATGCATGGGGATACAACCTTATATCTTCAAAATATTAGTCAATGTGCAGATGTTGCATTCTTAGCTAGGGTAGGGAATGAAATAGCTATATGAAACTTACAGGAACCGAAATGTGTAAAGCTCTTCTTAAGTTAAACTCAGACCATTACACCATAGTTGCTTTGTACCCGCTTACTGTTTGCATTTTCTTTGTTATTTCCACAGGTCTCAAGATGGAAGCGAGTCCCCCAGCAAAAACAAAATAAAATGCATGCAATGGTATAACCAATATAAATAGCCAAGGGCATAACAACGATTGCTACAGTGTATTTTAATGTCGTCACTTTTTGACACCCAGAAGTGGTATCAGTCACACAGGTGCAGATTCATTTGCTTAGGTGATGCTGCTGGTGCTCGTTGGTGTAACCAATGTGCCTGGATTATTTTTGCATAACTTCTCCTAAATGCCTCTATTTTTAAAAGCCCGTTTTGAAGGCATGTATCCATGGCTATTATGAATTCATAGTGTAGTGTTAGTAGACCGGTGTGTTGATGCAAACCTACCGACAAGGTCTGCGTATAAGGTTTGCTATGCTTGAAATGTTGAACAGGTTATTTCATCAACAATAAAGATTATAAAAAAGGCTTTTTGTCTGTCATCTCACTACATGGTCTACATACAATGTAGTCGCCCTTTTTCAATTTACATGATATTTACAGTCTCCTTAAGTCGATTTAAGTGATATTTACAGGCTCCTTTATTCGATTTAGTTGAAAATTTACAGGCTTGTTTATTCGATTTACATGGTATTTACAGACTCCTTTGTTCGATGTACATGAAAAATTGCAGGTCTCATTATTTGATTTACATGATATTTACAGGCTCCTTTAAACGATTTACATTATATTTACAGGCTCCTTTATTGGATTTACATGGTATTTACAGGCTCCTTTATTCGATTTACATGATATTTACAGGCTCTTTTTTTCGATTTACATGGTTTTTGCAGGCTCCTTTATTCGATTTACATGAAAATTTACAGGCTCCTTTATTCAATTTACATGATATTTACAGGCTCCTTTATTCGATTTACATGATATT
This sequence comes from Siderastrea radians, assembly GCA_964017195.1. NCBI lineage: Eukaryota > Metazoa > Cnidaria > Anthozoa > Scleractinia > Rhizangiidae > Siderastrea > Siderastrea radians. Next base: position 25,487,673 of record OZ024898.1, read on the forward strand.
TACAGGCTCCTTTATTCGATTTACATGATATTTACAGGCTCCTTCATTCAATTTACATGATATTTACAGGCTCCTTTATTCGATTTACATGATATTTACAGGCTCCTTTATTCGATTTACATGAAAATTTACAGGCTCCTTTATTCGATTTATATGATATTTACAGGCTCCTTTATTCGATTTACATGAAAATTTACAGGCCCCTTTATTTGATTTACATGATATTTACAGGCTCCTTTATTCGATTTACATGATATTTACAGGCTCCTTTATTCGATTTACATGATATTTACAGGCTCCTTCATTCGATTTGCATGATATTTACAGGCTCCTTAAAACCATTTATATGCTATTTACAGGTACCCTGTAGTCGATTTACATGCTATTTACATGGTCTATGTCCCTTGGTTTGAGAAATTTACAGGATTGTCTTCATAATTTACATGTTTCACTTAATATATTTACATGTTTTTTACAGGAAGATCTCAAAACATGTAAATGGGTAAAAAGTATGGAAATTATCATTTACTGTATCGTTTTGACGATTTACATGTTATTTACATGTTTTTTACATACTATGTAAATTTTCAACTTTTCCAGTCAATGGTCCTAATATGTTTAAACTCTCGCAGAAACTTTCCAGTTCTTCTAAACTCCCTTCCTTAACCCTATTTCGCCTGGGCTTTTTTTGAGTTTCTGGGCCTGGGGGGAGGGGGGCACAAAGTACCCCCTATAGATCTCGAAAAGTATTAACGCTCTTGCGATGAAACTTTGTACGTTTTTAGTACGTCATTAGCTTCACAGATTGGTATTATGACGTGTCAATTATGACGTGTCATGACGTCATTATGGCGTCACAAATCTGCCATTTTGAATTTGAGGCCGCCATTTGGATCCCGAGCTAGCAGTCATGCAGTTGACAATGACGACATCGAAAAATATATGAATTTGGTCTAGGAAACATACTTAATCAAAACAAGCACCAAAAAGCAAAGAAGTAAGGTTTTCTTACTAACGAAGGGTAAAAAACGGAAAAAAAGACTGAAAAACGACAGAAAATAATCAAAATACACTCCTGAGAAGACGGTTGCTATGGAAACGTCAATCACCGTAGACACGACATTGACACGAGATTTGGTGATTATTCGGCAAGCCGTTTAAGAGCCACAGTCTGTAACTTTCGAGAATCCGCGGTCAGGAAGCGAAAATTCGAATTTTCTTTTTCTACACCAAAAAGACCCTTTTGGTGAACCTTTTTAAAAAATGATACCCAAAAGTTCCAGCGAGGCCTTATTTTGACAAAAACGGACAAAGTTCGAAAAGCTGCCCAACCGCCGTCGAAGGCCGAGGTAAATTATGCAAATTAGCGTATTTTCAACTCGCCAGAACATGACAACAAAAGCTCGGACTAAATTCACTTTTTCACCATTTGTTATTCATCCCTTAGACTTCCTTTTAAACTACATTTCATTGCCATGTTAACAATTTTTCTTTGCTATTTACACGCTTAAAAAATATAGCATTCGCTCTTCAGTTGATTCATCAAATTTTACCTTATTTCGGAAGATCACAGCGCCGGGGGTATACGTATCTACAGGGCAAAAAGGGATTCTATCGAACGGGCAATTATTCTTCTTTATCATACTGAAATGGTTAGTTTGGCCCGTAAAAAGCAAGCGCGCTAGAGGCAAAAACGTAGAGACCATTTTCACACATTTCGCCGTTTTCTCTGTTGTTCTCATATTACAAGCTGCATATCATTTTGAAACAAAAATCAATGATACGTTGGTGATTTTGGTCAATGCTCCCAATTTTATTTGTTTTTAAATTTTAACACTTTATATCTGTAGCAATAACTTGACTTTTTTAAATCAAACTCGATTATTTTCAAATAAGGGAACATTAAGCACTAAATAAACAATCCTCCGACGTGTGTACGGGGGAATTCGAACAAGAAGCTGTACAAACGTCGAAAAGAATTAGGTTTGTAATAGAAAACCGCCGAGTAGCCACCTTTCCATATTTCGCCAATCGATATGCTTTTAGTTGACGTACTGATTATTAGACTTGCTTACTTTAATAGGAACTTTGAACGACAAATATTAAAACGTTTACCATGAGAGATAAATTCTACTGCGTCACACCACACTACAGACAATCTCAGATATACTAAAATTTTGATTTTGCGCCGTAAAAAGTAACGCTTAAACATGCATAACAACACAGTCAACAACGTGTTGCTGCTGAGACTATGTTAATATAAATAGGTATAAAGGAAAATACATTATTTGTATGAGGCGCTTCTCTCTGTTCGCTCTGATTTCAATTCAATATCCGACCTGAGTCAAAGGCCACCTACGAAATCTTTTTTGTTGCCTGTATAAGTATAGTTATTCACTTACTCGTCTTTTTGTGGTACAGACGTCTGAACAATGCGGAAGATGTCTTATCCCCTTCGAAGAGAAGGCAGCAAATTGGAAGTTTCTTCCTGGTAGGTGTACGTTTTTATTTTGTGGAGGCGACAACAGGTTGTCACGTTGCGTGGCATACAGTATTACATGGATATGCACAGCAGCGCGTCCGCGAAAATTAGAAAAAGCAAACAGAAAAAGGAAAACGAAAACAAAAATCACAAGAAGAGTGGCAGAAAACTAACACATTTCCCTAAGAAAATGTTCTCGACTCATCGACGAAACCAATAACGAAAACAAAGCCAGAAATAAATTTATATATAAAAAATAATAATATGAACGTTTGAGAATACAGAAAAGGATATTCCCATAACTTGGGGATGAAAATAGGATGCATTTCAGCAACTGATAAAAAATAGAGAGATTTTGGAAGGCCTGATTTACGATTGTCCTTCATACATGACAATTTCGTTATTTTCTTTGGCAGGAGGGGGAGGGGGAGGGTGGGAGTGAGGGGTATGAGTAAATCGCAAAAATGCAAAGCTTTAGCACAAGTGAGAATGTCCAGTAACACGAAGCAACCGCGTCGTTTCCTATCTTAACCTCCTGAGTATTTATATGGGTAAAATGGGTTTCCTGGAGACGCTCTGTGAGAAATTGGAATTAGAGGTGTCTACTCAATCCGGCCGCAGCAAAAAGGCCCCGTATGTTGCGGCGCTTAGTGATCTTGTTGCTGGTTGTTCTTGTGGCGGCCGCTCTTGACTCTCAGGATCCGATTAACACTCTCATTTCATACGATCCCCCTCGGGGGGACTCCTAAATGAAAGTGACGGGAATGCTCGTCGTCTCGCTTAGGGGTATGAATTGCAGATTTTGGTGTCGCTTAGGGTTTACGGTAAGCCAATATTTTTACCCATCGCTTAGGGTTGTGCTTAAAGAAACATCTATATGAAAAAACCAAACACCGTCAATCTTTAGCGCAATTAAAATCACTGTCAGTAGCTCTTACTTGGTGCTCTGTTTTAGCATGGTCTCCCTTAGAGGTCAAATTAAGCCTGTGCCACGCCCAGATTGGTCTCCTTTAGGGGTTTAATTCTAATTTTCCGACGAGCATCCCCGCCACTTTCATACGAGAGTCCCCCCAGGATACGATCATACAATCTCTATAACCGGAACCTCTTTTAGTTCGAAATCTAAGCTAAATAAACTACTTATCTCACTTCATCATAGTAAAACTCGATAGCAAGACCTTTCGTTTAAGCGGGTTAGTTCTGAGTATCCATTGACGGTTTAAGTTGAGTTATGGAAATTCTACTGTACATCGAAAACCGTCATTTCCTTGAATTGTCATATGAGAGGCTGGACCACCAAGCCAGAATAAATCATGATTCCTTCGTATATGGTTTTTAAAATCAAAATTTTGGCGTGTCGGGTTTTCTGTTTACGTACCTGCGGAGGTGGAACCGTTTATATTTGGGGAAGCGTTTTGTTTTGTTTAGATGTTTTAGTCCGAACGTTTTATTCCGTGGCGGCTACATATAAATACTTGGCACAGATTTTATTTTATTCAGGAGCTTAAGATAGGAAACGACGCGGTTGCTTCTTGTTACTGGACATTCTCACTTGTGCTAAAGCTTTGCATTTTTGCGATTTACTCATACCCCTCACTCCCACCCTCCCCCTCCCCCTCCTGACAAAGGAAATAACAAAATTGTCATGTATGGAGGACAATCGTAAATCAGGCCTTCCAAAATCTCTCCATTTTTTATCAAATAGCAAAGAAAAATTGTTAACATGGCAATGAAATGTAGTTTAAAAGGAAGTCCAAGGGATGAATAACAAATGGTGAAAAAGTGAATTTAGTCCGAGCTTTTGTTGTCATGTTCTGGCGAGTTGAAAATACGCTAATTTGCATAATTTACCTCGGCCTTCGACGGCGGTTGGGCAGCTTTTCGAACTTTGTCCGTTTTTGTCAAAATAAGGCCTCGCTGGAACTTTTGGGTATCATTTTTTAAAAAGGTTCACCAAAAGGGTCTTTTTGGTGTAGAAAAAGAAAATTCGAATTTTCGCTTCCTGACCGCGGATTCTCGAAAGTTACAGACAGTGGCTCTTAAGAGTTATAGTTCGTTAAAGTCAGTGCGGGCACAATGTGCTCCCCCCCAGGCTAAATAGGGTTAAGATGAACCTTTAGTTCACGCTAATCAATGCTTAGTTTTATTCACATAGAATCAGTATACGATGGCTGAATATAACGGGGCACTGGACATTATCCGTAAGACCTTCAGGTGAGAGAGTAACGTGCACTGTGTTTTCTAGAACAAAATGAAATTCTAGAATCTAATGCGCCTCTTGAAGTCGACGAAAATCTGCAACCTTTAAGTCGGTGTTCTGTGATCTTCCAATTATCAAAAATTCATCGAAACCAGAAGGTATTACACGGATCGTCAAACTCCCATAAAAATAATGAAGTAAAAAAAAGTCACTTCATATCACATCACATCACGTCACATCACATCACATCACATCACATCACGATAACATTTTTAACTTTGATCTCCTTATCGAATTGTAGAGTGAGAGGATTTTACAATGGACTGGTTCCTAATGTCCTTGGGTAACATGAAATTTTCCTTCATCTTCCTGATCTACTCATGCGCACTGCCGCTTGCTATCTAATCTCTCTAGTGACGGAATTATATGTCGGTGTTTTTTCTCGCCGTAAAATAACCAATCAAGAGGGACTGCATGGCAAAATGTGCTAGCGTCTTTCTTACCTAACCAAAGGAAAGAAACTTGGGTCTGACAAGTTGGAATTCACCTGTCATTACCACGGTAAAAGAAACTTTACGGTGAAGGTACCGCGATAAAACTACCAATTTTTTTTTTAATTAAAAAGCAAACTGCCGTTGCCGCGAAGAACGTACCCATCGCTTGTTTTGCTTTTTTTTTTTTTTTTTACTGGTCTTTGCTTCACAGCTGGCCTAGCTTGTGTACTGGCATCTGTAAACTAACCTGATAAATTACTTACCGTAGCAAATCGGTCTTACCATAGTGCGTGTAATTTATTTATTTATTTATTTTTTTTTTCAGAGTTACTCCAGGCTATGCTCTGACTTTTGTGGTTTACGAAAATGTCATCCACTTCCTTATGCCACTCAGCTAATATTAAAGGAATCAATGGCCAGCAATTATGGACCAATTCCTAGTTAACACGCAATAATTTAATTTGAAGAACTGCTGCTCCACTTTCTGTTGATGGTTTCGTGCAGGAATTGACTGGTGAACCACCCTTGCGAACTGAATTCCCAGAAAAGATGGAATTCCTAGGAATTCTTAAGAATTCCTAGGAATTCCAAACGATTCCAAGACATGCAAATTAGGAAAAACATAAAAGCTTGGAATTTCTGGGAATATATGGCAATGTGTTAAAACTGTACTTGGAATTATTAGAAATTCCTAGGAATTCCCAATAATACCAAAACTGATAATGAAAGGGCTTGGGAATCTCTGAGAATATATGGGAATGGCTAAATTAAATGGCTTGGGCTAATAAAATGGTTGGGAATTTATGAGAATAAATAGGAATGACTAAATTAAATATGAGAAATATTGCCGGCAATTTACTTGGAATAGCAACTTTAAGTCCCTGACTTAAATACTTGACAGACTTCAAGTTGAGGATATTTCAGTGAAATGTCTTTGGAACTTCCAGGAAGTTATGAAAAAGGCCATTTAATGTATCACACAGTCAAACAAGTCTTAACTTGTTTTCTAAACATTGAGGTATTCCTGAACCTTTGAGGACAGGTCAGGCAAACAAAATTGAAAGGTCCATACATGACTCAAAAATTAATAAATAAATAAATTCCTTGTGTAAATTATGTGTTAGTTTGCTTGTTGAATTGAGGACACCAACTGAATAAAGGATGAATACATACATGTTGCAAAGCAGCAAAAGCATCTTATTATGCTACTATTTTCTGTTTACAAAAAAAGTATATCCTTAAAAATTGTCCATGACACAAGTAACTATAAAGTATCTTTAAAAAAATATTGTTCATGACACAGCTTCAACCACACTCCATTGAAGTTAGGCAGTGTACTAGGCATGGATTTGCAGAGTTCCCTTTGAGAAAGAACACTTTTTTCCACAATGTCCTCTTCCTTTGCCAGTTGAAATTTACCTCTGAAAATAAAGTATAAAATAAAAGTAAACGAGAAGTCATGAAATGGTGCCTTCAAATAAATACTATTATCATACCACCGTACGACCTCATTCATGCAGTTTTATTGAAAACATACTCAGGAGATGATGTGTGTAGGGGCAGATACATGTAGGTTGGTGTGAGCTGGTCCAGAAGAGCTGTCCAGCTCCGCACACATTGTCACCTGATTACTATAGTGTGCACGCAAGTCTTCATTCATTTAGCATTTATCAAGACCTTTCCGTAATTTTCCAGTCAAATTCAGCCTTAAAATGGTGGTATGATAAAATACTTCTTGACTACGCTGTATTAGTTAGGTCAAGCCGGACTGCAAAATATTTGGATCTCGGTCATGGCGCATGGAACTACTCTGCCCATATTCCATGCGCTAGCTAGAGCCAAATACTTTCCCATCCAGCCCTCCCACTCAGTCAATAAGTACATATTATTATTAGGAGACAATTACACAACAACGACTTTTAAGAGCGTATCACGTAATTGACAACAGGACTTGTGATTATTTCACTCTAATGACTTCATTTTCTTGTGGATTTCATGTTAGTAAAGGAAATGAATACAACAGTAAGTAATGTCGAGGAAGGGATTTAAGAACCCCCAGCCACTTATTTACAAGTGCATCAATGTTTTGAATATGAACAAAAGAGACCATTCTTATTCAATGACATGCAAATGGGGTCAGATATTCTTAATTTTTTGCTTGTCGACCGCAGGGTCAGCTGTACCCAATCTTTTGACTGAGTAACAGTTTGATTAATATTAATGTTTGTGCTGCTGCACTGTATACAAAGCGAGCTGTTGTAAAGATCGTTTCTGAACTGGTTGCAGAACGAGAGTGCTCCTTGATGATATAAAGCTGTATAAACTCGAGCATACAAATAATTCTTTTATTCAACCTATTCAATGGCAAGAAAAGTCGATATCTCCGAATTATATTCTATATTCCTCTAAAAGTCTAACTCATTCTTAAAATTTGAATATGTTTCAAATGAAGCTCCCTTTTTTTCACAGGATGTTTATGTGTGGGCGCCATACTCGGCTTTTCTGTCGACACAAAATGGGCCATTCCATGTAATGTTGTCTGCAACTACCCCCCCCCCCTCCCCCCCGCTCCCATTGAAGTACAAGGAAATCCTAAAGGGAAGGGAGGGGGTTTCAAAAGTCATTTCAAGGAGTAGCTATGTCGGTTCCTTTGATCTCTCAAAAACATCTCCCTTTTTTAGTGGGGGTGCATACATTAAATGGAATGGCCCAATGGCGTTCAACTGCATAAGACATAGTTTAGAATCTGTTCAAGAAATTAAAGATTAATACTGTACCTTTATGTAAGACAAGGTAGCTCTGCATCGAATACTTCAACTCTTCAACCACTGGAATAAAAAAACTATCCATGTTTTCCTTTCTGGCGTACATAAACGACACGGCGATAGCCACCATATACAAACAATCCGAACACTCCAGGAAAGAATCACTGGTCACTGGTTACGCGCGCCTGCAATTTTCAAGCGTGCGGTTGTAAGTCACATGACCTCTTGAAAGCGGCCCGGTCGCATGGCTGTCTAACCGGTGAGGCCGCCATTTTCAAATTACGTTGATGTGCCAAGAGTTGCAAGTTTATCATACGCGAAAATGGTTTATTACACTATTCTTTTGGACTACTTTCGCTTACGATAAGTGAGGCTCAACCCAAATTGCTTCAGTGGAAGTTGATCGTAAAGATGGTGGATAATTGTTCGATTCAAGGTGGTTGTAAACAGACTAACCGATTTCAAGGTAAGTAACTTACATTTTATTTTCTATCGAGGGCTTAAACAAATTAGTTCCCTTCTTTGCGACATTCTGCCAAATGAGTGTAACAAGCCTTAATACAGTGTTTAAAGCGTGCAATTCTTCAAGGAACAGAAATCAAAAGGGCCGTTGTTCAGTAAAATTGCCCCCAGGGTGGACAGTGTTAATTCTCACTGGTTAAAAGTAATAACGAATTCAAAACCATGTGTTAGTAGAGTGACTAACGCTTTTCATAATAAGTTTAGTTGAAGGTAATTTCATGTTGTCTACACGCTAAGCAACAATTCAGTTTCTCTCAGATATGTGAGCACATTAAATTGAATGCATTAAAAGCCTACATCTGTAAATTGTTCTTCATTGACCAGTCAAAGGCGATTGAACTTGAAATGAACATACATTTGCCAATTTAGAAGGAGTGAGTTCTTAAACGTTTTGTGTGATTTAAATATACATGTATTATTGATGTTTTAAATCAAAGATACTGATATGTAACAACATGATTTCATAAAATTAGAATGAGACCTAGAATAATAGCAACTTCAGGTCTTTCCCATTTGCATTTGACAATGCTCCAGTGGCTTAAGGTGGAATTTTGTGCATTTCTAAAAGTTTCCTTTTTAAGGGGTTTGCATATGGAAGATTTTCATTGCAATCAACAATTTTAAAGTGGTTACCAGACTCGTGGGTTTGTTCCAAGCATTTGTGAATGTCCAGTGTGTGCCTAGATACATGTACTGAGCAATAATTTATCATGTGGGCATATAAAACCCCAAGACGTGAAACTCACATTGTCAAGAGGGTTAAAGACATATGTTTGACTGAAGCAGAGTTCAGCCATCTATTACACGTTGCATAGCTTTAAAAATGTTAAAACTTCAATTTCTTGACAAAAGGGGTCTTTGGATCACACTCCGTGATGCGAAACACGACATCCTGCGACAGAATTAAACACAATATTAAGCCGGACAGGGGATTACAAACATCAGGAAAGAAACTCATCATGTTGCAGATTATAGTAATTTAGATTCTTTAATAATTGTCTGTGACAAATTCACAATATGAGAGGCTGAAAAACCTATCGAGTTCTTAAATGAGGTAAATTCAACGTACCTTGTGTGTCGCTTAACAGACAATCCGAGGTCATATTTAACTGAACTCCATCATATAGTGATCTGAGAAAGATTGATGTGACCTCAAGATCAAAGTCTTGGAAATGCGACATTATTTTAAGTTGTACATGTAATGCTCAATTCAGTCACCATTTGAAAATCCTCCAAACTAAACCCACTACAAAAATGCAAGAAGCAGCATTGGTCGAAAGACTGAGATACACACATGTATATAAAGTGCAGTGTACAAAGATGTGAAGTAGGAGTCGTGCAGGCCTTCCAACCCCATTTTATAACTGAGAAATTCACATGGTCTTTGGGTAGGGTGTGATGAAGAATTCTCGTTACCAATTTGGCAACTAATTTTCAGGATTTGGTAAAGTTTAGGCACATTGGCAACTGTATTAGGTGCAATTTCGTGCCCTGTGTAAAGTGTGTTGAACTGACTCTAGTTAGCCTGCGAGCAGGCACACTTAGTGTGCAATTCGCGCGAGTATCTTGGCGGCGGAAATCGGTAAGCAAAGCGGGCCAGCGAGAAGAATGGTGCGAGGAAAAGTGAGCCTGCACGAAAGCCGTTGAATTTTGAATTCCGCCCCTGTGAGGTGACAAGTCTTAACTGTCAAGGTATCAATTATCTAACCAGTCAGCAAGCGATGCAAAATCTAAACAAACACCACAGCAGATTTTCACACTCGAGAGGATTGAGTTCTTTATGAGTGTGCCAGAATAGTGTAAAAGAAAATTATAAACACAGTTGACAATTTTTGCCACATTTAAATTAGACTTCCACAAGTCGACCTCACGAGTTTCAGAGCACAAAAGCCGTAAAGTGAGTGGAGCAAGCTTTTTAGGCTGCGAAGCGGTGGAGCGACGAAGTCCTGCACCATATAAAATGGGACAAAGGACTTTTTTGAAAGTGTACATTTTAAAAATGTGTTCTATTCGAAATCAGTAGACACTGTAGAAGTTAAAAATATCAAACTCCAGGGATATGAAACTTGCAATAACAAGGAGTATCGAGACTAATCACCCTTACATTATGCGTTGCAAACATCTGTAACCAGGAACAAGCGATACCATCTTCCCACAATGACAAATAACCAAACTCAGTGTAACAATGACTGCAAGATAATGCCCATTGCATGGTCAAAAAAAGATGTTACATTTCCTGTCATTACAGAGATCCCAAGAAGATAGGCTTGAAAACCACCATGCACTAAAACCAGTGTGGCTGATATTCCAAAAAATTACACAAAACTGCAATCGCTAACCAGACGCAACCAGCTGAGTCACGTTAAGAAATTGAATCGATTGAAAAACTGACAGACTGTGAACAGTTGTCCTATTTTCCTTCTCGCTAAAATTAGAAGAAGAAAGAGACTGCTCGCAGTCTAAGAAACCGAGAAAGGTGACAACCAGTAACACCACTTTGCTTGTTATTTGCCACAATAATAAAGTCTGTTATCGTGTGTCATTTCAAACCGATCAGAATGCTGCATTCATGGAGGAATGCGGAGAATTCAAAATTCAGTGGCTTTTCTGCAGGCTCACTTTTCCTCGCACCATTCTCGCCAGCCCGCTTTGCTTGCCGACTTCCGCCACCAAGATACTTGCAAGAATAGCACACTAAGTGAGCCTGCTCGCAGGCTAGATTCTAGTAAGTTCTTTGCACGATTGGCATGAACCAAATATTAATTAAACTTACTGAACATCTTTTGTATCACACTAATTTTTTTAAGGTCGTTGCCCTGTATTGCATTGCGCATCCTTAATGCACACAATTTGTGGCGTCAGTAGCGCGCGCTCAAAGCGTGCGCATGTCTAGGGAGTAATGGATTTCCTATGAGGCTAAGCTCACCAGGGAAAAGAAAGGTCATTTACTCTTAAACAAGCACGGTGTCCTATCTTTTTTTTCACTTACTTTTGACCTACCATTCATCCTCTTTTTGTTCAAAGAATTAGAAAAAAAAACACATGTTCAAAAGAAAGGTTATTGCTAGAAACACATTAGTCATGGAGATGAAATCACGACCTCGAGAACACGCACGTGAGGAAGGTTTGAAGTCAATTTCGTCTGATGCTTCGAGCATCTGCCATAAGACATCTAGTAAATGGGTCCGCCAATCTGGTGAGTTATTTATCGTGAGTTATCACGGTGAGTTAATTACGGGTGAGTTACCAAATCTTGAAATTTCAATATTTGGCATGCAGAATATTGAAATTTCAATATTTGACATGCAGAATATTGAAATTTCAAGATTTGACATGCAGAATATTGAAATTTCAAGATTTGGCATGCAGAATCTTGAAATTTCAAGATTTGGCATGCAGAATATTGAAATTTCAAGATTTGACATGCAGAATATTGAAATTTCAATATTTGGCATGCAGAATCTTGAAATTTCAAGATTTGACATGCAGAATATTGAAATTTCAATATTTGGCATGCAGAATCTTGAAATTTCAAGATTTGGCATGCAGAATCTTGAAATTTCAATATTTGACATGCAGAATCTTGAAATTTCAAGATTTGGCATGCAGAATATTGAAATTTCAAGATTTGACATGCAGAATCTTGAAAGTTTAAGATTTGACATACAGAATCGTGAAATTTCAAGATTTGGCATGCAGAATCGTGAAGTTTAAGATTTGACATACAGAATCTTGAAATTTCAAGATTTGGCATGCATAATCGTGAAATTTCAACACTTGACATGCAGAATCTTGAAATTTCAAGATTTGTCATACAGAATCTTGAAGTTTCAAGATTAAACGTGCAGATTCTTGAAAGTTCAAGATTTGACATGCAGAATCTTGAATTTCAACATACACGTCAACTTGACGTCCAAATTAATTTGACAAGTGTACTATATCTGTCTGTTCTCGGGCACGTGGGTGCCTCGACTAAACGGCATAGGGACTCCATTCGAACGAATCATTTTGTGTACCACTGTATAAAGCTAGAGAAGCCTAGAGAAGCGATTTTCATCAAACAGATTGGACAAACTTGACGATGGCTGAAGGATTAACAGAGGTCAGTATGAGTACATTCGGCTGTCACGGTCGCTTATTGTGTTCTTTCTCCATACAAGTCCTATGGCGATCTGCTCAGTTTTTTTATTCCCCTTAAAATACCTTTTCACGCTTTTTGATTATTCTAGGCTACCAAGAGAAAATTATCCAACACTATAAAGGTAAGTTTTGATTAACACGTGGACTTTATGAGCGTACACTCTTTTTATTTTATAAGAACCATTTTTATAAGAACGTCGAGGCTGAGATTTGCCCGAAAATTTAAGAAAATGTATGGGCTAAAATAAGAACATCCTCAGCCTCAGCCAAAATTTACGCGTTCTTAGAGTGTATACTTAGTGTACACTACTGTTAACGCCGGGATGTTGCAAAATTAAAGGGCATGGGAAATGCTGGCAACACAGTATTTTACCTGACTTTAACCGTACGACTAGCGTTTGATGGACAAATTTACTAGAGGTCGTTAACAACTAAGCACTGTGAGGTATAAGGGAGTCAGAACAACTTCGACGATTTGCGTCCGCCTTACTCTCCAGAAGGCCACGTGTTCCACGTGGTCTTCGCATGGGATAGCTTCTTTGCACGGGGATCTCTTGTCTTTCTCTTCGCAAAACCTGCTAGGAACTCCCCAAGTGTGCTCAGTTAAGGGTTCACTGCATCCTGCTCATTTTGCGATACGCTTCGTTACTTCACTATCGTTTTTGCCTGACATGGTGAAACTAGAACTAATAAAACAGCTGTATAGGACAAACAATGCTATATGGCTGTGAGTATATAAAAGGGCTTTTCTATTCCTAGGCGGCTGTCCCTTGTGGTCACCTCGCCCTTCCTACCACAAGGAAGGTTGCGGTTTGTCGGTTCCCAGCATGAATAGTCCGTTCAAAGCCTAATTTCATATAATAAGATTAACATTCACAACAATTTTGACGATACACGTCCGCTTTACATTGTGTGTTATGTTGCAGCATTGTGTGTTATGTTGAAATGTCTTAACCGAGCGTCTGAGTAACATAGAAACATTGCTTAACGCCAAATGTTACCCACTACATCGCGTGGCAAATTGTTTGTTTGTTTGTTTGATTGGTTTTGTAATGAATTCTTGAAAAAATTTTTCGAATCTAGGGCAGTAAATTTCGGGTAGTAAAAGCAAAAAAAAGATAAAATAAAATAAATACATAAATAAATAAATTGGAAAACAATTTTGGGAAGTTGGACTTATAACTGAACCCGGACCATCTGCTGGGGAGCTACAACACGTGTCTAGTAGCCCGTTGACGCCAACCTACTCTACCTCGAATATAGTTATCAATTATGACATATACCGAGGACAATTTGAAACAAATACTTCAGAATCAAAAAGGTGATTTACTGTATTGTTTTCCTTTCAGTCAACGGGTTTTCCAATCGGTGTATTCCGATTTTATCGCGGCTGCTTAAAAATCCGTCAGGGTGTTTCCTTCAATGCCCGCAACAGTCAACTAAACATGGACGAAATATTGCAGGAGGCATCAAACGCCATCCCGCAATCACATCTACCCCCACCGCCATTAATTCTCGTTACCTACAGTGGAGATGAAGTCCCCAAGGAGTCTACCCTGTTGGACCACTGTGCGACGTTTAAAATCAGTCAACCTTCAAGGCTGAAATCGTCGCAAAAGTTATTCATCATCAGTAAGGACGACCTGACAGGTACAGACATCAAGCTTGTAGTTTTTTAGAAATAAATTCTTACTGTCCTCGCTTATTCTGATGCTTAATTGCCTGAACGGTAGTCAAATATAAAACCCATCAGCGACGTAAAAGGCGAATACAGCAAAACAAAAATACCCCTTCAAGTGATGTTTCTTGGAATGGCGTACCCAAGGGAGGGTTCAAGGGGTTACAGACCCGGGGTTACAGATCCCCCAGTTTTTTCTGTTTGCACAAATGGCCTAGTTGAGTTTTTAATGTCAGTAAATATGCTTGTTGATCCCACCAACATTCGCTATGACTAGAACATTGACATTTTTGCGTGAAAACACTGGCGTGACCTAGTGTTCGCTGATGACCTTCTGTCAACAGATTGAGAAATGAGATTAATACGAAAAAACGTAAAGAAATTGTTCTTTTACATGTGGCGTGTGCCATTTACATGACCAATTTTAGACGAGTTGGTACGCCCTCCCTCCCTGGCAAGAAGGCTGTGTACCCCCCTGTCAAAGTATTCTCCACTGAAATGAGTGGCTTGGGTTTTCCATGAAGTGTCCTGCTGGCTCCGAGTTGTGACGAATTTTAGTCTTCGCTTGTTCGCACTTTAGAATTTTCGCATTGTTTCGTTTACATATTTCTCTCCGCATGAGCATTCACCTTCGTTAATTACGCGTGACTTGTGTAGATTTCTCTCCTTGAGGTTGAGCAGACTCTTAATTTATCTGGTTTGCCACAAAATAATGAAAATATACTTAAAACTGATGCAAGAGTTCAGTTTTCAAAAAACAACTTTTATAGTACTTTTAGCCTTATATATGAATCAAACCATAAATTGTTACTCTCTTTGATTTTCAATAGCATTCAGGGCTGCTGAAAGCCAACAGGAGACGCAAAAGGAGGTGAGACACTTACAAACACGACTATAAACTCATCTTCTGTGCTTAATGTATCAAATGGTCGCTATGGGTGCGTTGGTTCATGCAGTCAATCGATAACAAACAAGTTTTTTGGTCCACAACAAAACATTATCGACCACTAAAATATGTTTGAGCTATTCATCGACGACTAAAGGAACATGCGACGTAGGTATTGCCAGATGCTTGTGCTTTTTTGTTAAAGTTAAAAAGGAAAAAAATTTCATGCCGTAGTTGAAACTAGTGACCAACCTATAGCAGACAGTCTTGCTACCTTTTACCGTAACTATTTTTGGGCCTTTTTTGTAGCAAGAAGAGAGTGACGAGAGAAGCGAGCAACCAACCCCTGCATTGCCCGAGGTACGTTATGTCGCTTGCACCTTTAAATCGTCAACTTTTACTTCTGCATTTATGCTTCCTTGTTTACATTTGCATTTGGCAGCAATTCACAGCCAACCACGAGACAAGAAGTGACTTGAGTACCTTTGAGTTGTCTCCGGTTAGCCATCAACCACCCAATATTTTGCTGGATGTAAGTAATTGCATTTTACAATCGTAAAGCTTGGTATATTGTATCTACATATATCTAACTTAGTTAGGACACAAAGTTCTGTTTTTTGTCACTTAATATATTCGCAGGATTAGTGGTTTTCCTTAATTTTGCTCTTTAGGGAGACGAAGAAACCGACGCGGCGGATAATGACGAGCTAAATACAACAATCGTGGTAGATGACGAGGTATGGATGCACAACTGTTCTAGTTTTTTGTTCTGAGTAAAAGACCGGCTGTTTTGTGAAGAAAGAATATAGCCTCTTAAGGTTAATGTCCCCTGAATAAATAACTGTTAATATTCAATCGCCAGTATGGCACTTAAGTGGTATTGCCATTTTGCAAATGGCGCACAAGATATGTTTAGACTGCGTAATGTTCGTCCAAAAGCTAGGGATAGCGGGTTCCTATTGGAGTGCAAATCATTTTGGACATCACCTTTTCTTTAAATGGCACCAAGTGCGTGTACAATGGTTTGTTTCGGAGTGGTAAAAGAAGAAAACTGAACAATGGACAATGTGTTTGGGTGCCCTCTTTGACTTTTTGTTTGTTTGTTGATTACTATCATTAGTTGATGCTAAATGAGAACATACGTTACATGTCTGCTGTAGATTTCATTTCATCGACGTCCATGCGCAGTACCCCGTGGCAGTCAACCGGCTCCTTCTGTTGCAATGCAGTCTACTGGTGGAGCTACTGTAAGTACCTACCCGAGAGAGAGAGAGAGAGAGAGAGAGAGAGAGAGAGAGAGAGAGAGAGAGAGAGAGAGAGAGAGAGAGAGAGAGAGAGAGAGAGAGAGAGAGAGAGAGAGAGAGCGTGTCTGCGTTGGTTTCACTTCCTTCTTCAACCTTCCACAGGATCCAGGCTGGACGTTTCGAAACGTCACACTTCCGCGGCTTATACGCGAGAGGGAAACCGTCCATTCAATGGTAAGAGTATCAGGCAACTTTTGTTATTAATTAATAATCAGTAATATTTTTATCAAAGCGACAATGATTTGCTAAACAAAGATAGCGCAATGAATACAGCCTTGTTAACGTTTTGGAGCGGCAAACCAGCTGGCTATAGTCAAACATGCACATTTCAAGTCCAGAGTCCTACACTATTTGCGTGGCCGTCTTCTTGTTAAATAATTTGCATACAGTTCTCATTTCAAAATTTGCTTTTATCCTAGAGTAAAAGTTCATGGCTTGAAAATAGGAGAACGATGGTCTTGCAGAGCCTGGAATCACATGGCACTCGACAAGTGAACGTCACGAGAACTAACATAGTTCAGGACGTCCTCGAGTTCCACAAACTCGAACATAACGTGCAATGGGGAGTCACATTCCATTACGTCGGTGAACAGGGAGTAGACGTCAACGGCATAACAAGAGACGTATTTACTCTCTTCTGGCGACAAGCCCGTTACCGTTTTCTCGAAGGTAACGACAACTCTTTCGTTC
Organism: Siderastrea radians; assembly: GCA_964017195.1. NCBI lineage: Eukaryota > Metazoa > Cnidaria > Anthozoa > Scleractinia > Rhizangiidae > Siderastrea > Siderastrea radians. The sequence continues at coordinate 25,504,834 of OZ024898.1, forward strand.
CCCGCACCACCGGATTAACGAGGGAAGAATATGTTCTTATCGGAAGAATCCTTTCCTATGGTTATGTCACCGCGGGAATCTTTCCCTCCTTTATGAATAGAGCTTTCATGCAAGCTTTGTTGTGCGGAGAAGATTCCCTTGGTGATGACGATTTGATAAAGGGTATCCTGGATTTCCTCTCGGTGTATGAACGAGAGAGACTGTTGCGAGTCACAAGCTCAAACCATTTAGCCCCAGAAGATCGCGATTTCATGTTAGATTTCGCAGATAGGGGAGGGGTGACTTTAAACCCAACGCAAGGAAATGTAAAAGATATTGTTATAGAAGTTGCTCGTGCTATCCTTGTAAATGTTCCTATGCACACGATGCTAAAAATCAAGGAGGGAATGCTCCAGATCCCAGGATGCGATCGAATATGGAGCGATATGAAGGTCGAAGATCTCCATATACTCTACAATGAGCTACTGCCGTCACCAGAAAAAGTGGCTGCCATACTATCTGCAGCCTGCAAGAATCAGGAGGAGGAACGAGTGTTCTCCTTCCTGCGACGTTACACCCGTTCGCTCAGTCAAGAAAGTTCTGTTAAATTTCTGAGGTGGGTAACAGGTAGTGAAACATTAACCGTCCCAAACATCCAAGTAGAGTTTCACAGGTCGACTGAGGAAGACCCCTATCCCCGGGCTCATGTTTGTGCTGGTATGCTCGACATATCTTCGAAAGGGTATGAAACGTACAACAAGTTTCGCCGAATAATGGATGCAGTCATTTGCAACGAGGAAGCATTTACATTTTCCTCAGCGTGAAACTTTGCGGGCTTGCGCTCAACGATTATCTCATCACTTTTTACTGTTTTTAAACTTTGTGAAGTAATGTCAGACTAGTGCAAAATGCTTGAGTAGGTAATGTTAAATGCAGTATTATAATAATAAATGGTTAACTGAGATTGTTATTGTCTTGTTATTTGATGTCCCCGAGTAGAATGAAAATCAAGATGTTTATTTAAATATTTTTAGGATTATTTCCGTTTTTTTTTTATTTTGTATTTTTAGGGTATTGCGGCGAAAGGGTCAATGCAAATAAAATGTGGCTATTTCCTTCGGATAAAATAATAATAATAATAATAACAATGACGATGATGATGATATGATGATGATGATGATGGTGATGATGAGTACTGGTATGCATCCTTTGCAAAGCAAAAATCGTTATAAGATTGCGTTGAGTCATCGTACCCCTGGCCACAATTGATAACTTCGTTAAGGTTTCCGCGAGACAAACAGCTGGGTACAGTCAAACATGGGTATTTCAAGTCCAGCGTCCTAAACTACACGGGAACCGACCTGTGATAGAATAGCTAGTCTACGTGCGTAGCAGTATGTTTTAAAATCGTTTTTCACTTAGCGAAAGGTACAGTTCTCACTTTACTTTTTGGTCGAAAGGCCAGATTGTAAAAAACACTGTAATGTAAATGTAATTTGTTCAACCACGAAACACTTTAATAGGAGCTCTGAAGAACCCGTTTGAAAGTGTTCGTGCACTCAAGATCGAATTGGAATTTGGAAGTGTTGGTTTTTGAGGAGAGAGGAAAACCGGAGAACCCGGAGAGAAACCTCTCGAAGCAAGGATGAGAACCAACAACAATCTCAAACCAAAAATTGTGGCACGTAGGCTAGTGTTCCCGGGCTAGTGTCCCAAGGTGCAGTGGTTAGATCGGATGTAGTTACCTGGTTAGCTCTGCGAGTTTTTATATCCCAGTGAACCTTTCTTCATTTTCTTGACATCAACATATCTAGATTGAAAGATATTCCCTTCTTTTGTTAGCGTTTTATTTCTTTTAACGTTTTAAAACACTAAATCCAACAAATGATTCTGATAAAGGCAGACACTACTTAAAAGCATTCAAATTGCTCTGGTCTGTTAAATTCAATCTTCCAGGGTGCAAGCCATCCTATACCCCAAACGTGGTAAAAAAGAGGATTTGATTGAAGATAAAAGAACATCTTTCTGCATAATCAAGAAAAACTTTACTGAGGGGCGGGGAGTGAGATGAATAGGTGGGGCTGACATTCGACCCAAACCCGGCCTCCTACGTTGTTCACCCGAGGGTTAAATCAGACACCTTCATCCCGAAAAAATTAGTTTTTAGTTTACAGCTGGTCTTCTTCGGGCAAGAGTAACGGTAAGTTTCTTTCCCTAAGAATATCAACATCGGTCCTATCGAGAAAACTGTTAACCGAAACGTTAATTTCAGGAGGAGGCACGCGTAGGTTGGAGAACGGTGGCTTCCGCGAGAGGCAGTTGGGGAAAGCACATATGAAGAATGTTCTCTGGATAGCAGATCGTCGTCCTCTTGGTATCCAGAGCCCTGTAACATGAACATAAAGCGTTCCAGGTAACATCTGAACACGTGTACAAGATGCACATCTGGCTGTGCTGTTTCGGATCATCTTATCGGCGTACCACACTTGGGGTTGTCGGTCTCTGACATCGTTGGAGAAGATTTGGTTTATATCGATATCAGTCAATGTTCCTATTATGTTATTTTGACCGTCGGAAATAACTGGTGCTGTTCTGAATTGTGCTGTTGTTGGTGGTTGATAAAAAGGAAATATCGAAGGAAAGACCGCACCGGAAGGAATACTTGCAGTATTTTGAGGGTATGTGAAATGTGGGTTTCCATACTGCATCATACCTGGTGTAGTTACGCTTGCGGTAATTTGTGAGGGAAAACCAGAAAATGATATTGGCGGCTGTGCGGTTGGTTGCATGCGTCGACACATTGGCAATGCTGGGTTGGCTGCGATGCAGGGCGCGGCTTGTGTTTGCATGGATGTCTTTGAAGTGGTTTCCACGTGTCTGTCTGTGGAGGTTGCAGTGTGTATGGGCGGAATGGCTAAGCCTGACGGTGCTTTCTCTAGAATCCGTTTTAACTCTTGGCGATCAAAAGCCACTTGCTGAATGACATCATCGTCTACGGAAAGTCCAATGATCTTTACATAGACCCATATCAAATGCTTGCATATCTGAGCAACGTTGTTCGGTTTGTACACATAGTATGGGCAAGTGCAAGATGGAGTATTGGTAATTGTTACAGAATATGTATCTTCTAATCCTTTTACCGTGCAGTAAATACCAAGTTCATCTTTTGTATAATCTAGTAATTTAAAGGATTGTTCTAATGCTTTCTGTAAACTGTCGTTAAAGCGTTTACTTCGTCTAGGTCTACGCCTTTTGGAACGTTTTTCAAAAGTGTTGATCTGGTCATTTTCTTCTTCTGAACTAGACGAATTTAGACGAATCACTTCGGCTCGAGCTCTAACTTCGTGTATACTGACCCTCTGGCGTTTTTTGGCAGATTTCCATTTGTCGGGCCTGTGTGTGCTCAGCGGGTCAACTGTAAATGATTTCGACGCAGATTCGAGATCTTTAGCCACCTTTTGAATAGTAGAAGCATATTCCGCTGCCCGTCGGGTTTGGTCTTGAAAATCTCTCGCTTGCCTTGTGGCCTCATCCGGGCCTCTAAAAGGCGCTAGTGTTCCCGTCCCGATCTCCTCCAGTTGTAATTCGGTCAAAATGGCGTCGACTATGTCGTGGTACGCCGCATCAACAAGGCTAAGGTTGATTGACGACGAATGCGACCATGAGGCATGGAAAGCTTCAGACCAATTTGTTCTTGGCGCACCGTGAACTGGTTTGAATGCATTAAAAATGTTTGCACGCCGTTTGTGCCACCAATCAAACCAATTCAATAATAGTTGTTCACGATGTTTCTTTTTTGTGATAAATCGCATAAGTTGTTCGTATGTCTCGTAATACCTAGTTTGAGTAACTGCTTCTTGTAATTCTATACTAAGTAGTTTAAATTTTTCCTGTTCCTTTGTCGTAGGAAGTTTTGCTGTAAACCGATTAACCGATTGTCGGTAGTGGAAAACACACGACACGATTCTGTCCCGTACATCCCCAAAAACTCGGAAAAGTCCTTCCCAGTTTGAGCCTGCCTCGTCTGCACACCAACCTGACGGGTTGAAAGTGTAACTGGGGTCTCCTTTGTAGTCGGCAATGACCTTGTTGAATAACAGCCAAAAGTCCTGAATTGCGTCAGAATCTTCTACATTGACCTCCATAGTAGCAAGGCGAATGATTCGTCGAAGAAGAGGATGGTAAACGTAGCAGCCTAATGTGATGAATCCTCTACAACGTTTGTGATTGCCATCGAAAAAGCAATACTCCTTTGCCATAAAATGATTTCCTTCCTTGTCCATATCAATAGCTATTTTTGCAGCTGTTTTGCTCATTTTAAAAACATGTGTTTTTGTTTGCACACTTGCACTTAACGCAGCGTCACGTATGTCAAAAATATAGTATTTGTCTGTTTTCTCACTTTCCAACTTTAATCTCTTCAAAGCATCTATGCTATGTCCAAACGGGTGGGTACTTTGGCCTTGTTTTCTTTTTACTGATGATATTTTCCTAGTGTCGATCATAGACCTAGCAGTAGATTTTACTTCGTCGATGGTTTTCCCACCATAAAGCTCACTTAAAATCGCTTCCCGTTGTATTTGTTTTGGTGGCAAATCTGGTCGTTTTGCAACGTTTTCCTTTATTGCCTTGTTATCTTTCGAAATGACAGGGACTGCATAACAAGTATGCTTTCCGGCATGTTTTATGATAACGTAATTATCATAGAATTCCCATACTTTAAGGGCTGGACATGGATGAAAAATAGCGTGTGCCTTGCAAATCCTACAAATGGCGCTTTCAGAAGCAAAATCGAAATTGGCAGTATTGTTTTTGCCATATTCTGTTAGGAACATGCAATCAGCAGACCTGCATTCGTAACTGCCTCTACATTTCGCGATCTTCCTTGTACCTTTAACGAATTCTTTTGTATTCGCTGTAATAGCCTTTTTCCAAGGTCGGCCATCCTTGGAGCTTGCTAGTCTGTCTTTCTTATCATACGGCAATTGATATAGACAATTTCCATCGATGTCGAAGGGTAATGCGTCTGCCTTCTTTACAGGTAACCCATCCCACTGCGAGTTTTTGATTTTTTTCATACGACGCTTTAGTGTGCTATCTGTCAAAGTGCCACTGGCAGGTTGGTCATCATGTCCCGGCGTAATTTCTTCGTTTCTTTCCTGGCGGCTGCTTTCGTAATGAACTGGACTCTGTGCTACAACATGGGAATCCAATTGCATGTTTTCTTCAGTTGTACCACTGAAAGCTTTGTCACAAGTTGTTTCATCTCTATTAAGCGGAATGCTATTGCAGGATGTGGTCTGCTTTGATGAAGAAGAAGTTTTTCCACCGCCTTCAAACAAGTTGGTTTTCAACGGAAGTACCGGGGTTTCGTCTTCGACAATAGCGTCGTAGTGTTGGCCTATTTTCGACAAAAATATTTCCTTTGCAGCAACAACGGAAGATCGGGTGGGCTCGATTGCTTCCACTTTGATTTCTCGACTGTAATCATCAACATAAACAACATAACAAGAACTGGAGAAAGAATTAACCAAGGCGTGGATAAGAAGGTCGACGATATCCGCGTTGAATTGTTTGAACAACTTATAGTTGCTAAGCTCATTTTTCCAGTCACCAGTAATGTAATTCTTGTAGTGGTCAAAATGAGCGTCAATCTCATCAATCAAGACGTCCACAAGACCATCTACGCCTCCCTCAATCGATTCTCCGTGGGCAGCAAGGCACTACCAAAAAATAAAGACTAGTTTCAAAATAATGATAAAAAAGAGCATTTGGTGTTCCTATCAAGCCCTGGGGATGGGGACTTCCATATAACAGAGGTGTGAACTTTCATAAAATTGTGACTTGGGGTGCTTGCCGTACCGTATAGTTTCAAAAATGCAGATTAATCATGTCTAGGTGAGTGAGCTGCGAAACTCGAAAAGGTCGAAATTCTTTATGGAACGCCTTTTATGGTACAATAAAATGAGAACGTCTTAATCAAGGTTCCTTCAAAATTGCTGACGACCGCCCCTGACAGTTAGAAATGGGAGTTTTCCCTACCTCTCGTGCATTCAGATTAACACGTCCAACCCCGCCTGGCAACCGTGTGGCCAATAGGTACTCCTATTCCTCGATTATTATATTTACATTAGAAATACATGACTCGAATAACCTTGCAAAGGTCAGGGAAGGGTGCGCCGCAAAATTGAGCGATAGGGGTGGGGGAGTGGCGGAATTTCTCGTTTAACTGGAAAACTAGTGGAAAGCAAGTTTTTTTTTTTTTTACGAGGTGTGGATTTGTGGTGACAAATTGGTCCCTTTGGGAGTTTTCACTTTCTCGTTTCCAGTCGCTTTCATGTAACTTGTATCCAATCCCTTTTTATCAACTGCTAATTAATGACTTTTTGTTGCCTTCTATATTCAAAATTTGTTATTTTATATAATTTGAACGCTCAGGTGCTATAAGGAACAGAGATGCAAACAGTTTGAAGTCTTAATCCTGTTTTGAGTTGATGTTAATACTCAAATAATCTTACTCGGATCCAAGAAGAACATATGCAGTGACCATCTCGAGGAATGGCAACTCGCACTTTGCACCAGTTAGCAAGAAATTTGTCAATCTTCTTCTCATCGTTTTTATTATCGAAGAATGACTGGATCGAGAACTCTTCCCCGCATTCCATACACTCAAGAAGCGGATTTCCATGTCTATAAAAAGGAAAATAATATATTAAATAACGATATATTTATAACCGCTTTTGACATTCACTAGTTAATGTCAATTAGTTAATTAAAGATTAACTAAATGCGAATCGATCATTCATTCCAGCATAAAATATGGCAAAACAAACAAACAAACAAAAAGCAAGGACAGCAACAACAAAAACGCTAGCTTGGCATACTATACAGTTACAAAGTAAATGAAGTAAGACTGCCGAAACTCTAACATCTTTGGATATATAGTTTCTATATTATGAAGGAATACAATCAAATACTCAGACGTGTGTAACAATTTAATTGGGCCACGAGATCAGATACCATTTCTCTGAAATTACCTCAGGCAAGTTTCCCCTTGATGTTCATCCAGAAATGAATTATCCACCACTCTAGGCTCACCTGTGGCAAAAAGAATATCTTATTTGCCCGTACGTAAATAGCAGCTCGAGTCTGATATCCCTTGAAGTGATATTCTTTGCCGATTCCCCCACTGTTAAGGCTTATGCGTATTCAACTTGGCTTTTTTGGGTGCGACGGGTGGTATAATATAACTGTTGACAAAAAGTCCAAACAACAACGAAATAGCAAATAACAAAGACGCGTCTTAAACAACAGTTGTCAAACTCTTCAAATTATAAGGAAATGGTGTAGACAAGCCCCCTCCACCCACCTCGCTCGGCCGCAGACGTTGCCCTTTCATATTTATTTTTTAATTCCGGGAAAATATTTAGTATCACTTCCATGTTAAAGGAAATGTCAACATTGTATACATGTGTATAATTTATCCGGCAAAGATTTGGACGGATGAGAAGTAAAACAATCTTACAGGAAAATTAAAAAAATATATATCAGCGGTCATCTCATTTCTCCATGTTTATGTTTGCAGCACAAATCATATACTATCTTCAACAGTTATGCACACATTGTATATTGACGGAGTCGTCGAAACGTCTTCAACCTTTTAATTGCTGATTTTGTTTTAAAAGCAGTTCTGATCTTTGCATAGGCTGATGCACGCACGACACTACGCCAGTTCCAAAGATAAATGCGATTGCCGACGTATCATCCTAGTGATTTCTAAGCTTCTGATGTCAAAACACCAGGCCATGTAGACAAGAAGCGCGCATTTAAATTTCTACTGTAGAATAAATAATAAATGATACCTCATAACCGTGTTTGTATAGCCCTACAAAACGATTGCATCACCAGTCGTCAGTGTACGTGTTATGATTAAGATTCTATAATATGGTCAAATCGCAAATCGAAACCTCCATATCCCGTCGCCAGGTTAGATGGTAATGAACGGAAATTGGCTTCCTTAAAATGCAACACTCTACTACATATAAGGCAGAAAAATAGTATTACTAACCTGCAACGCCGTCAAGGTTACATTTAACTACCTCGGCATAAGATAGTTTTCTGTTTTCCATGTCGAAAAATCCTAAATAACACACTCGAACAAAGACTACCACGTGCAGAAAGAACAACGTGTCAGAAAGAAATGCCAAAGGCTTGCCAAATCATGAAATTTCAATATTCTGCATGTCAAATCTTGAAATTTCAATATTCTGCATGCCAAATATTGAAATTTCAATATTCTGCATGTCAAATCTTGAAATTTCAATATTCTGCATGCCAAATATTGAAATTTCAAGATTCTGCATGTCAAATATTGAAATTTCAAGATTCTGCATGCCAAATCTTGAAATTTCAAGATTCTGCATGCCAAATATTGAAATTTCAATATTCTGCATGTCAAATCTTGAAATTTCAATATTCTGCATGCCAAATATTGAAATTTCAATATTCTGCATGCCAAATATTGAAATTTCAATATTCTGCATGTCAAATATTGAAATTTCAAGATTCTGCATGCCAAATCTTGAAATTTCAAGATTCTGCATGCCAAATATTGAAATTTCAATATTCTGCATGTCAAATCTTGAAATTTCAATATTCTGCATGCCAAATCTTGAAATTTCAATATTCTGCATGCCAAATATTGAAATTTCAATATTCTGCATGTCAAATATTGAAATTTCAAGATTCTGCATGCCAAATCTTGAAATTTCAAGATTCTGCATGCCAAATATTGAAATTTCAATATTCTGCATGTCAAATCTTGAAATTTCAATATTCTGCATGCCAAATATTGAAATTTCAATATTCTGCATGTCAAATATTGAAATTTCAATATTCTGCATGTCAAATCTTGAAATTTCAATATTCTGCATGCCAAATATTGAAATTTCAATATTCTGCATGTCAAATATTGAAATTTCAAGATTCTGCATGTCAAATCTTGAAATTTCAATATTCTGCATGACAAATATTGAAATTTCAAGATTTGGCAACTCACCTGTAATTAACTCACCGGATAACTCACCATACGTAACTTACGCCCTTGTTAAACCCCTAGTAAATTGTTCCTTGTTATCGGTATTTCACATCTAGTAGATTGTTTCAAGATTTGCTTTAATTATGTGCTTCCTGTTCCTATGGAAAGTAGCATAAACTGATCAAATACACATGTGTTTGTCAGGCCAAATTGCATGGAATTATGGGGTAACTTGAGACGATGATATCTCGTGAACGGACATGGGGACCTATTCTTTTTATTTTATATTTCAAAACATTGCATGATAGATAACAACTTGTGAAAGTTTGACAAAAATCATATGTTAAATTTTATTTTGGGGGAATGACCTTAATTCTTGTTTTGATTGCAAAATTATTGAAAAGACTAGTCTGTAACACAATTAACTGGGCTAGATGGCTGACACTGTTAGTTACATACTAGAACTTAAATTTCAGTTAAAACTGAACCTCTGCATGCATAATTACACATCTACATTGCTCCTTCAACAATCTCCTAGGATCTGCAAAGTACTGTACTACATGTACTGTGGTGTAGATAGAATTAGAGTATGGTTTACGTTCACCTTAGCTTAATATTAGTGCATGGTAAATAAATTTATTGTTTATGAGCCAAAGTTTTATCAGAATATTTTTCCTCAGGGTCTACATATGTACACATTGTATGTACTCCCAGTTCTACAGCAAAACAGTTTGTTGATGCACATTGCACATGGCAAAGGAATACATCACACTTGATCAGGTAAGTTACTCAAACATATACATTAGAATCCTCATTGTAACACTTCAATTTGTATTGCTTAGATCTGTTTTCTTCAAACATACCGGTAGTATGTGTAACATGTAATTAGGCTTTGGGTCGCAGGCTGTTCTTCAGGGATTATGACAGAATTACGTACACAGAGTTTGGAATTGTTGAACTTTTCCATGGATTCATGTCATATCAAGGCAATATCTCCTTGCTGATAACTGCTTGAATTATTAAGACATGAATACTTCATGTAGATTATAGTGGACTACACGTTCATGTACATTGTGACTACAATATTGAACAGTCACTGAAACAAACACCATGTGCTAAATTTTGTAAATAACTACAGAGATTGGTCATGCATTAACCAAAAATGATTATATTTTATAAGATGGTGGAGTAACCAGGATGAAACATATTAAAAATTTTAAAAATGTGCTCAACATGTTGCGTATAGCAAACAGAACATTTATAGTAAATAATCCCTTGACTTAAATCAAACCCCTGACCTTCTGCACTCCAGCTGAACTACATGATACATTTTACTAAATAAATTAAGCTGCAAGGAAACTGGTAGTGAGGTAGATAATCTTACTAGGTTCATACTACATCATGTCCTGCATTTTGCTAGAAAGGGCAGTGTTGAGGGCATCCTGACTGTATGGTGACCTTGTAAGCAATGACCTACAATATAGCTCCTTGTAGACTCGTGTAAGCTTCATTCTGTACAATAAAAGTGGTTAGAGCTCCTGATTGGTAAACGGGAACACCTCAGATTCAGCTTTTCTGGGGGTCTCATTCCATTTCAACACCTACATCTACACTCATAGGTCCAGGTGGATGGTAAAATACCATGTATTTGGCTCTCAGGCATGGCACACAGACCTCCTACATTTGGTCGATACGCCAAACATTAAGCCTTAAGCCATACATTTTCTTGTCTTACCTTCCCACTCATTCAATTAGAACATAATTATTACATGTAGTTTGAGAATTTTGAGAACCCCATACATGAACATGTGAAAGCCATCACCATGTATTCACTATCTACAGTGTTCTTTTATGGTGTATCAGAAAATTCTTCTCTGGTTAGTGGTTTTAAGGATTTGAAATGGTCTATCACTGTAATGCTAAAGCAATGTGAATGTCACTCAAGTGAGAGCTTAGCTTCAGATATCATTCTTATTGTGCCACTCAGGCCTCCACATCTTTGGAACACACTACTTGACTGTTTACTTTATTTTGTTTACTACTTGAACTGTAATTGTAAATGTATGTTGTGGTTCAAATTTTTCTTTAGTTTGAAACTTTTCAAACCAGATTAATTTTTATTTTCCTTTGCCTTAGATTTTGGTAATGAATCTGAGACAAAGGGAAATAAAAATTATACTGGTTTGAAAATTTTTAAACCAAAGAAAAATTTGAACCACAACCTGTACATGTACATATGTACCTTATATTTTATTGAAAATTAATGCTGCAACCTATTAATAATGTTGAGTGTATGACAGGTCTAGAATTTATATAAAATTTCGATTTTTTTTCCTAGGACCACATGTATAAGGCCATCAGAGGACCGAACTCAGAAGACTGCTAACAGCAAGTGAACTAAAGGCAGCCAAAACAGATAAGACCTATATGTAAAATCAGTGAAGGCGGTACTTGATGATTGTTGAATTGTATTTGCAATTTTGCCTCATAAACAAAAATATAAGGCACAAAATGATATTGAACTAATTTTATCATTTAACTCCTGTTGAAGATATGTTGAAAACAGACATTCTGAGGTAAACTGAATGTGCCCTTGTACCAAGAGCCCGGGAAAACTAGGGTTTTGCCCCGGTCCAAGCCTGGTTAAAAAACCAGACCCTCGATTTATCTACTTTAAATATCAGCAACTGACCTTTAAATTGAGGGATATTGTATCGTGTCCAACAGCTGTTTTTTTGTTACCATTTTGGGTCAAGTTTCTGATGTTTCCCCCACTTATTTAAGAAATTCCCATTTATTCCCACAAATTCCTGACCATATTCCTATTTTTTCCCACGTATTCCCAAAAATTCCCAGTTATTCTTTAACATTCCTTGGAATTCCTAGGAATTTCTGAAAGTAACTGGGAATTCTATCTTTGATTTTCTTTTCGATGGAATTCCTAGGAATTTCAAGACAGCACCATTTAAGTTTGGAATTCCTAAGAATTCTTAGGAATTCCAAGTCCAAATTTACCGTGAAAATTCACACCTCAGATTCTTAGGAATTCCTAGGAATTCTCAGGAATTCCTAAGAATTTTTTCCTAGGAATTCTTAGGATATTCTTAGGAATTCCTAGGAATTCTCAGAGTTATTTCGCAAGGGCTGGGCTTTTTTTTCAGACAATTACTTATAACGTATTTTCGCTTGAGCAGCCTATTGCCGGAACCCGGTTATTGGTTTTGGGGTAAATCTAACGCAATATTACGAAAGAAACGTCACGGCCAAAGTTGCGAATCTCCCAAGTTTAATAGCGATATGATTTATTATTTGCCGCAAACGAAACGTTGCTAAAAGTAGTGGCACCGCTGACAACAACGAAAAAAAAATCGAATCCTGAAAGAGTGGATCTCAAGAAAGTAAAAGGAAAAAAGAAAAAGAAAAAGAAAAAACCGAGAAAAATCGACGGATCTCGCAAAACTTCGTAAGGGATATAAAATCTGTCTTTGCGGCGAAAGTAACGAGAATATTTCACGATTGATATAAAACCTATACGAATCCTCCCACCGAAAGCAAACTGAAAGCTGCAACATCCGCGATGGGTGTAAGGAGCGTGCGAGAGTTACGATAGAATATATTATGTAAACAATGTTCTTTATTTAGCGTGGAAACGGCAATGCAATGGTGTTTGTCCGAGAAGCGGACTCGTGTTCACAAACCCGTGGTGTTTTATTAAAATTTATTGGGTTTGCGAAAAGATAAATATTTTAAGTCCAACTGGAAAGGGTAAAAGTGAAACGAACGTCCCGTTGAAGCTCTCAGGGACTTCGAACCTTGAGACCCTCCTTTCCCTCTCTCCCAAGTTTCGCATCGCTTAAGACCTGCTTCCTCTACCCAAGACTCCCATCGCTCGTTCCGCTGCAAAAACTTATTTCCACGCCTATTCCTCATTAAGGTGGCTAGACCCAGTTTTTCACTAACCATACCTACTCTCTTTGAACACGAAATACAAAGATGCCTCAAACGAAACAGGAAATGGAGTTATACCTATTTTTCAGGTATAGATTGAAGTTTAAAAAAACTGGTTTTTTTCGAGATCGACGTAGCCATACCAACACGGTGACGTCAGTGCTATTTTTACTTTTCCTTAATTTGTAGGAAATCCAGGCATTCGTTTTTAAAGCTACTTATAGGACTTGTAGATCGTATAATTGTCTTGAGAGCGTTTTCGAGAAATAATTGATTAAAGTTTTTAGCTCCTGCTAACAAACGAATCATAAACAATTCTTTCCGCGTTCCTCAAAATGACATTTATCCTCAAATTGTTTCTAGAGATTTCAGCTATCCTGTAGGAATAGATGAAAGAAATCGCTTCATCCGATTTCCAGTAACGTGAACGCGAAAAGAATTGTTTATGATTCGTTTGTTAGCAGCAGCTAAAAACTTCAATCAACAATTTCTCGAAAACGCTAGCTCTCATAAAAAAAATGTTTAAAACCGATACAACTGAAGACAATTACGTGAACTGCAAGTCCTATAAGTAGCTTTGAAAACGAATGTCTGGATTTCCTACAAATGAAGGAAAAGTGAAAATGGCAATGACGTCACCGTGTTGCTATACCTTCGTCGATCTCGAAAAACCCCAATTTTTTGAAGTTCAATCTATACCCTACAAATAGGTATAACTCGATTTCCTGTTCTAAGAGAGTAGGTATGGTTAGTGAAAAACCGGATCTAGCCACCTTAAAGGGGCTATGCACCAATTTTTAGCATTAATTTGAGAAACCAGAAGACATGTTTGTGACAATGGAAACCCAAAATGATGGTCTAGTTTTTGTTTAAAACAACTCTTCTAGTACACTTAAACTGTAAATAAGTGCCTTTGGCTACGGATGGTCAGGATGATGGAAACGGGTTGCAACTTGAAAAAAATGGGGCTAGCGAAAACCATTATAACTGTATATATTTTATTCTCCTTTCAAGAATTCACTTTATTTTTTCTTGGAGTTCTCAGAAAACTATTTTGTAGAAAAGAAAATGCTCTTAGTTTTGATTCTTAGCAGAATTTTGACCCCAAGACACAAAAATATGTGTGACATAGCCCCTCTATGATCCTGTTCATAGGTTTAGACAGATGAGGAGACGTGAGCTTGAAAGATGGAGGGATCTTTAAGGCGCCTGGGTAAAGCTCGCGCACATCCCCGACATTTCACCTCGTCAGTCCCCAGACGCAGATTACGCGATAACGACAGACATTAAACAACACTACAATCCGTCTGCTGATATTTTTGAACGACAAATTCCGTAGTGTTCATTGGAAGTTACAATCCCGAATAAATAGCGCCTTGTTTTTCACCCTTTCTTTTCTAGTCCGCGGTCTTATCACCTGCTTATCTAGATTGGGACTGGGAGCAGTCATCCCTCCCCCCCCCCCCACCATCCGCCGCTTCTATTCGCAAGCTAAAATGTATAATTTATGCAAGTAAATGGTCAAAACAGGAAAGGATTCCCGCGGCTTCGGCCCTAGTGTTGGATAGGTCACGTTTCCCCTGATCTTCTAATGTTATAGAATGGATAGGAGAACAATGAGACTGCTCGCAGTCTTGTGGCAGTATTCCAAATCGGGCATCCCGGAAATGTTCTTGGGGACTTTCAAATGGGGGGAGAGGAGAAGAGGGTCGAGGCAGGGATTTCCATAATACAGTGTTGAACATTGCGCTTCTTTTACTCGTTTCCCGCCCTTCCCTTTATGGCCGGCCCTCCTCTTTGTGATGCTTGTGCTCCTCTCCCGACGAATTCCGTTGATTCCGTGTTGCTGCCCCCTTTTTGCCCTGTATTTCCTTACCCCCCTCCCCCCCGTGTCGCAATACTCAGGTTTGTAACTATTTAGAGTTTCCTTTTCTCCACGAAAATTGAACGGTATACACGTTATATCTATTTTAAATGGTATTTTATTGGTGCATGGTGACATGTAAATACCTCCACATCAACACTTTAATTAAATGCATGCAATTATAAGTAAGTGTAAGTAATTGTTCTCTTGTAGTAACAAGAGTACATATTTGATAAATAATGCACCTATCAACGTTCCGCCCAAGGGGATGTGCAGCGCTAAGTTTGATCCATTTTTCCGTCCATACTGTTGGGAAGGAAATAAATCACTCATAATGGGAATTTGATCTGACGTTGGCTCCGCCTGGTGACCAATTCAAAAGGCTATTGCCCCACATCCACATAGGTGCTTAACATTGCTATTGACCAGCTAGCAATGACTTAAGGCTCAGGCTATAGAGCATTGCGTTTATGTCGAGGAGGTCTGACCTACAATTCTCTACAATAAACAATAAAAATGCCCTGTTGACTACAACGCGAGAAAACGAGAGTTAAAAAACGTCCTCAATTGACTGTCAACACCAATAATACTTCAAATCTGCGCCTTGGTTTTTATATATTTGATCGACGAAAGTGCAAATTTGCGCTTTGTTTGGTCACTAACTCTCAATTCCTCGTGCATTTTCAGTGTGAACTCTCTTCAGTTGCTCACGCTATTCACATTCTCGTTTGGCCTGGGCAAAAGTAGTATGATATGACTTAATGATAATCATAATAAATGGACTAACACATCAATTGTTTAAAACGCCCTCTTAACTAATATAGAGAAACCTTTCATGGAATAATCTACCTTACGAATTAAGTGAGAGCTGTTGCTTCTCTTTGGGCAGCTCAAATGGAATGTAGATTGCTTTTTATACAGACAAGAGTGTTTTAGTAGGAAAAAAAAAGTTTATACGGAACTACATCCAGAGCTCGAATGGCGTGTTTCCATTTCCTCACAATAGTGAGGATACCAATGACGTTATTTAAGATCAAGAACGCTCTTGTTTATATAGGTAAAAAGTAGACATCAACTTGAAGATATGAATTTTACTATCTCTTGGTAAAAAACGATAAATCATATGTTAAGCCCTACAGACCATCAAGAAGCTTAAGATCTGCATCTAAGAGGCTCCTGATAGTACCATCAGCCAAGTTGAGGGGTTATGGCTGTCGATCGTTCTCATTTGCCGCAACTAAACTATGGAACTCATTACCAGAACCTGTCAGCCATCACGATGATTTTACAAACTTCAAAACTGCCCTAAAGACTCATTTATTTCGCGAACATTTTAACTAAGTAGAATTAATGCCTATGGTGTAAGTATTAGTAGTTAGTATTCTTATATATTTATGTTCTTCTATATATATTTTAGTTAAGTATTTTTATATTTTATGGTTTTTATCACTGATGTGAATGTTTTAAATCTATTTTAAATATTACTATTACGTTGTAAAGCGCCATGAGCCCTTGGATACTGCGCTATAGAAATGCTTATTATTATTATTATTATTATTATTATTATTATTATTATTATTATTATTATTATTATTTTATTGTTATTATTAAAATATTTATTTTACCATGGCCACTCGGGTAAAAGATTTCATATTTTCGCGCCCCGTTGTAATATGATCTACATCTCTCATAAATCGGGACCCCATACGCTAATTGTTAAACAGTATTTAATTATTGTTTTCTAATTGGTCTAGCTTGCATTGAAATGCTTTTTTCTTTTTTTTTTTTACCGTAACTAAATAAATGAAATTAATGCCTATGTACGGTCTAGCCTAAGTGAAGTGGAGGATGATATCGTTGTACTGAAAAAAAAAATTAAAAAATAAAACAAAGACTAAAAGTGAACCAGTTAGCCCCCAAATTTTATTTTATTTCCTGTTAAATGAGCAAAAACTCGCGCCTGCTGCTTTGCGAGTGGTGAGTGAATGTCAGTTCCTTTACCGAGTTTGAGTAGACCTTCAGAGCGGGCGAAGTCACAGTTCACTTGTGTGGTCTATACTTACAATAATTAATTCTTTGTATTCTTACTGCTAAGCGGTTAGTCATGTACAGTTGAAAGGACTTGAACCTCGTTAATGTGGACGTTAGGGAGCTTAAGCAACCACGACGGCAACGCCAAGGAAAACGTCACTTTAAAAATGACTTCCAAATATTTCTTACTTCTTTGCGATAGTTTCCAGTCGTTCAATCTGTCTAATGAAACCGAACAATCCGGGAGCTGACTCGTAAGGATGGCGTTACAGTTCAGTCGTGTGTTCCCGTTCTACATAAAACTTTGAATTTGGTCATTTCACGTTGTCGTTTTGCAGAGGACGGCAAAGAAATGTACCAAAATCTGTATCGCACGTGCAGAGTCATTGTTTTGCTAATTAAACCTTTTGTTTTGTGAAGTTCTAGTCAGCCGTCGCCGTCGTGTTTGCTTAAGTTCCCTAATATAAGACAGGGCTTATTTCCTTGCTATGGAGGTCTCCGTATTTCAGAGGTAGATTTAGTTTAAATTTTGGTCTCAATGGGACCAACTGCGCCGTCCATAATTAGGAAGGGTTCTTATTGGGAAAGTGTCAGTGGGAGGCTTGACTGTACAAGTTAAACTAAAAAAATGACCATTTGACAGGTTAGCTAGGTTAAAATAGCTAATTGGCGATGCATGTCTGTGGTCGTTCAACATGATCTGTCAAGTAGACATTGTTTGACGCTTAACAACCACGTTCTGGAAAACTGTAAACGTTACAAATTTCTGAAAGGTAGATTTATTTGTGTTTCGGTAGAGTGTTTAAAATAATTGGAACATTTTTCGACAGGGTTTCAGTAGAGACATGGTCTAATCACGCTAATTCAACTTTGAGCAGAGTCAGCGCAAGTAGCCGCGCAATTTGTTGAACTTTGTATGAACGCGGTCTTTGTAATAACTGAACGAGACCAGTCAAAGTTTTAACAAATGAGACAATGCAATTTTGACCCGCCTGCAACAGGTTTATGGAGTCACAATTTAAACTTCGATTCTAACTTAGACTTCGTTTGAGCAATTAGACCAGTGGATTTCTGAACGTTGTGTGTTAAGTTCAATGTGTTCTTGTACACTTTAAGTAAGAACGTGGGACCCAGCTACGCGTAATTTCTGCAATAATACCCGCGCGTGTGACAGGGCTCAAAAACCGTTGATCATGCGTATTGTAAGCCTAGCTGCGTGACCTCGCCTTCCCGCCGTTCGATTTTCAAAATGGAGGACAACGAATCAAAACTTTCCACGTCACAAATTTTGTTTCCTTGGAACGCCGTGCTCGCACTGAGACGGACAAGTCATCAAGTTCTGAAGTACACAACCTTCGTACGTTCACTTTGTATTGTAGGAGAAGGCATCAGGCGCACTGATTTCTTTACAATCAGGGACTGAGGGTTACGCATAAAATGGAAGTCTGTACGTCTTCCGAATTTACTTTAAGTATTATTTTGCCGAATGTTAAGGTCGTCTTGAGAGATCATACGGGCAAAATTCTGCAGCTATTGCATATCTGAACAACATTTAAAAGGCGACCCTGTATTCGTTTTTGCGAAAAAAAAGCTAATGCTTCTTCTTCATGGACTACAGATGAAGTGGTTCAACAGGGAGAACTAAAGAACTATTCTACAAGTAAGCTTCTGTGTTAAATTTGGAATTCACGAGTAGAATCACAGGTGACAGAAATGTAGTTCTTGTCCTACTCTTTTTACTTTTTTAGCCTTGGACGTTTAATTTAGCCTCAAAAGAAAGATAGAAACGGTATTTTCAGTTTTATCGGGCGACGACGATACCTCTCCCCCAAAGTACGGTTTTTGAGGTTTTGAAAAGAAAATTTTGGTAGCTTGTTTAAGCTGATTCCTATTTAGCATATGAAAAATGACTGTTGATTCGTTCCGATGAAAATTTTTAAATGCTTCTTGTTTATAGACTTCATTAACGCTACCTAAAGAAGGCAAAGTAGAGGAATAATACGCACGTAGAGCATAATCATGTCTGCTCGCGTTGTTTAGCTTTTGTACCGATTCATCTGTCTCTTGATGCCGCTTGTGAATCGCATGCCGATAGTTAAATGTTCACTTTATGCGTAGGACTTCTAGATCTATAAAGGTTTTTATTGACATTGTATAAGCTTAAATGCATCTGGAAGGTTAAATAAATTGCTTATTGTTTGTTTTATACCTTGTTGTAAAATAATTTTCTTGATCTAACCTGTTTTGTGCGTACGTCCTCCCTTTACGCTCGCTTAAGGTTTCAATATAGCTTGCAAAAACAATACAGAGCTCTGCTGTCAAGTATTCTTGACAGCATATTCTTCATGGACTTCAGTATTGGTTTCTCCAAAAGAAACAAAGTTCAAAATGGCCGAATACAGCGACGATTATTTTGTATTCGGTTCCTTTACAAGTTTGATAACTTGAAAAGTACTATTAAGAGACGACTGTTTCCTGTTGATGACTTCAATCGTTGTTAAAATATGACCATTTGTTATCTTGGAAGAAAAGTAGTGCCAGTGTGCTGCTCGTGCTACTTGGCAACTGGTAAGCATTTTGTTTTAACTCGATTTTTAAAGGTATTGTCAAAGTTTACTTCCTTGTTTCTTTAAGTGCTTTCTAAACTGAACGTATCTGTTCCAAATTAATGACAGAGTACAAGAATCCCAATATTCATTTTCCAAAATTGCATGTGCTGTAAAGCTAACAGCACTACAGCAGACCTGCCAACCTCCAAAACATGCAAATCTGGAGACTTTGAAAAAAAGCCCAGGAGATTGGGACCTCAAACCTGGAGATTTCCAAAATATGTCTTAAATGAAATTATAGAAGTGGTAGATTTCTTGTTTCAAAGTATTCTTTACCTTATCTATGCTACCTATTGTATTCTTTTGCCGCTGTCGACGCGAGGCACCAGATTGAGTTTATTGTTCACAGCCAGCTTTCCCAGAGACCTAAGCGTACTATGTTTCACGGGAATGAGGCTGGAATTGTACTCAGGTTTCCCTCAAACATTAAATGTGACAAATTTGGCCATTTTCAACACGGATTTTTCAATATTGCTTCATACTATCTGAATTGTTTGGCAATTTCAAGATTTTCACATTCACCGTGAGATTTGGAGGCCAAATCGTGAGACCGTGAGTTGATACCCCAAAACCGTAAGTCTCACGGTGAAACCGTGAAAGTTGGCAGGTCTGCTACAGGATCAGCAGAGGAAACCAGCTTCTATTTCAATGGTCACACCTATCTCAAGGTTTTAACTCTGGGAGAGAAAAGGTTAAAGAAAACTGAGGTGAGCTTTAAATTCTGCACTGTTTAATGTAAACCCTTGAAGAGTAAACAAACGACCTCCACATATTGGAGTTGATTGACTTTTTACTAGGTGAAAGAGCTTGAAATAGTATGTATATTTCCAACCCCTGTTGTGTTTATATCAGGCTATGCAAACACGGAAAAAGTTTTCTATTGCGTAAATGATGATTATTTACTTTGCTCTATCTGCACTTTTCAGATACTACCTGTTTGGAGCATTTAACATTGATGCCATGTTTGTTCCTAATTAGTGCACTCAATTTTGAAGCATCTTACCTCAGTGTTATGTGCTTCTACACAATTCTGTATTTATTTATTTTTTTTAAGTTGAAAATTGAATTCTGTGTTATCATTTAGATTATTTGTTTAATGCACTGTTCAACAATTTGACTCATCTGACAACCATCAGCCTAGTGCTGAAGGGTTCAGCACATTAGTTTACATCTGATACTCCTACGTTCCTAAATGTGTGTTTTCCATTAATTTTTAACAAATGAGAGTTCTTCAAGGCCCACTTCTATAATGTAACAAGCTGGAAAAGGTGGCTGCAGAAACAATGATTACATTTGTATTGGTAAGGAGATGCACTTTGCTTTGCTATTACAGGTATGCATGAAAATTTTGTTGCTAAGCGGTGGGGATACCTTGTGTTTGAAAGATACTCTGTTTTCCTGTTCAAGATCTGTTAATATCATGGCATTTCCATGATTTTTTTGCCATAGTTTATTGATGATTAAGTTAAATAAGAATACATTCAGGTTGTTTTATTGCTCATATTATTTGTGTTTTAAGTAGCTCAGTTTTGACAAATTTTTGTTCATGCTCTATCACGGTTCCCAAATTGACTGCAAAATAGCAAAACATTTCACCATCATTTCAACATAGCATTCCCTGCAAAATATTCTTAAGAAATCTAATTCAGGGGAAGACTATGCACAACTGTGACATCACAACTGTATTTACATACTCTTGCAAATAAGCCTCTCAGCCAATCAGAGCGTGCATAGCATCTTAGTTATTTTATAATTGTGCCTCTTCCACACCACTGCGTCCATAGTCTCATTCGCAGCCGGCCGAAGTCACGCAATGCCCCGTCCTGAGACTATTTCTTCTAAGACTATCACTTCCTTCTAAAAAAAGGTTGGCTACAAAATTAACGTTAGATGACTTGCAAGATGGAAGAAAGGCACAAAAGTGCTGAGCTTTATTTCTCAAATCTTTGTACATGCTTGTTATGTCATCTTTTTTTCAGGAGCATTATAATTTGTCTCAAGGCAGACCTCTCATAGAGTTCAGACCCAAAAACATCAGCAAACTCCACTGGACTGTTTTAATATCAATGAAGAACGTTATACAGTCAAAGAGCGTGTCAAATCAATTAGAATAATAAATATTTGAATTGAAAGCTGGTGACGTTTATAGCTGCCACTCTCTGCTTTCTACCAAGAAAACGTAACAGGCTGGATGAGAACATGTCATTGCAGTCAAAAGTTGTGAAAACCTGGAGACAAAATGTAAAACAAAAATTAACTTCATGTATAATCGATTAAATGCTTCTTGGCAAGAAATGTATCATAATGCTAGCACTAAATACATTTAAACAAAACATTTTAAAAACATTTGGCAATTAGATAAAATATCTCTGACCCAATGAACCAGTTTTGGTTGAGCAAGTTTTGAAAGTACAATGTGCAAGTGAAACCCTGTCTTACCATACCCCATTAACAATAAAATAACCATTCTGTCAGTCCGGGCCATAGACATTTCTGTCTATGTGATGACGCCTTTAAAATGGCGTCTTGGCGCTTTTCCGTGGAACCTCAGTTCATCTCATTCTTCAGCCCCTCATGTTTTCCTGCCATTGGCTAGTCCCATGGGATCCAGTTCACCCACAAAAAGACAAACAGTACTATATTCTTTCTTCGGTCATTGTTATTGGGTTAAGAGATGGGGAGCAACACTCCGGTGTAGTCAGGAACGACACAGAGTGTCGCTGCATGGCGGAGCGAGGGATTTTCCCTTCGGGCGTCTTGGAGGTGCGAGGATACAGAAACCATAACGCATTAGAAAACACGTTCGAAGGGAAAATCCCCTGCTCCGCCGTTGGGCTACTGCACCGAACACAGATCGTGAGGTGAGGGAGGGCGGGTCGCGACATTTGAACTGTCGTCGTGGTGTTTTACCGTCGAAAGACCTCAAAATGTGCTTTCGACGCCAGGGAGCGGCTAATATATTACCGCCAAACCAATAGAAGAGAGCCAAGGGGATAACGAACCCATTTTCAAGGACTTCTGACCTGCATGCATGATATATTATTATTCAAATGACTTTGAATAGTATACAGGACTGGACTGTTTTAGCTCTTTCCCTGGTTCTTAAATGGCAATACGCCTTATGAACACCTGCTATGGACACTAATTACACACATTATATCTTTTAATTACAGTAGCTCATGACACATATGTCACCATGCTCTATGGTCACCTGCTGGCGAGGACAACAGACACTTTTCTCTGACCAAAGTGAAAATTTAAGTTTTCTCTTATATCAACCATCCATAGCAGTAGAACACAATTAAAATGAATTATTTTCATATTTAAAATAAGAAAAAAAAAGACTGTTGCTTTTGACTGACATTTTCTCTTGAGGTTCAGACAAACAGACTGAATATTGTTCAATCCCATCAAGTGACATTAAAATGTTTATGGCAACATTGTCACTTTGGCCAGTCTGTTGTACATACTAACAGAGTATGCTGATATATATGCGTGAGCTACTGTATTAGTGGGGACAGAAGAATTGCAATTACTGTCTGTTATGAGTGTCCGTATAAAGCAAGTGTCTGTAAAGTGAGATCCCACAATTCTTTAGCAGCAGGTGGTAACTGCCGGTTCATCAGTTTTCAATTCAATAAAAAGTATGTACATGTATACAGAATTACATGTAACACATAATTATTGGAGACTAAAGTGCAAGGGATAACAATGATCTTTACCTCTCTCCAAAGGAATCACCAGTAGCATCTTGTTTTCTCTGCAAAGTGACTAAATGTCTAAATTTAAAAACTTAAAGTAGTCCAGAGGTCACTGAGTGTGTCAGCTGATTTTCATCAGTTAAGCCCAGCCTTGATTTCTACCACTCACTCGGGTAAGGCTTTCCTCCCCGAGAAAAAGGGTGGTATCTCTTGATAACATAACATTAATTACATGCACAGAACACCAAAATCATTTCACACATTATGTTACATTTGTAATTCTGCTCCTCAGTAATCACTGAATTTCTAACTCTCTGATTGGCAATTGCACACAGGTTTACTGTATCTGCAAATAACTCTGCATCCCCGGGATCGGGAAATGAATTGACCAATGAAGCTGTTATCACATACAAGTCATGTAACTATATGTACATGTATTTATCAACAGCTACCAAACAATCAATTTTAAAAATGCAGTCAAGGGTTCTGACTGATTATTAGATGGCTGTCAATATGCCTTATGTAAAATAATTAATAGCTAGTACACATGTAGATAGAATGATAGTTTACAAGAGATTCAGTCAGGCTATTTTAATATAAGCCAGTGACCTTGTACAAATTCATTGGCTGAATCTCTTGCAAACAGCTACCACTCATACTTGTTGTCATTCAGAGGAAAGAGAGCAGCTTTATACTCATCGCCAGGTAAAATTCCCGGGTGGAGCTTTTAGACGGGTTTTACATAAACTTTCATTTTCTGACTCAAGCACCACATCGCATTCTCTGTGTTTATGGAAACAGTTGAATATAATTATAACTGATGTATGGGGCTGTGTGGATTTTACCCATAAATTGCGGTAGTCTGCTTAAATGCACAGTAAAACAGGCCAAGGGTCAGTCAAAACGAATAGCGAATCTTATACTCACCGATTGCGATACGTTGGAGGGACGTGACATTGCGATGCAGAAGGTACGGAAGATAGTCAAGATGTGTGTTTTCTTCCTCGTGTCTCTCGATGAATTTCAGCTCCACTCGAAGTTTTCGATCCTCAGTGAACAGAACGTCTGCATTCTCCACCGTAAGCTCCCAAAGAAACGTTGGCGAACTTAACACTTCGCTGTTTGAAAATTCGATTTAATGTGCGCGCGCATGAACTCTATGCAACGTATTTTGGCGCTCAAAATACTAACTGCACCAGGAGTGGGAGGGGAAAATTGTTAATCCCATCACCGTACTATTATCAGGACTCGCCTTGCAAAAATGTTTATCGTTACAGCTTTTTTAAATGAGAAATTGTCAGGATATGTTTTTACTATGAAAGAATGTGCAAATTAAGTCATTAAATAGCCATAACTGACTTAACCGGTCGACTAATGTCCCACCCCTAGACAGTCGATTCGCATGTCGACAGTACAACCACTCAGCGGATGCAATTTAGCGCGCCAAATGCGCCAAAGCAGGCAAAGAAATCGCCAGAGAATCTTCAAAGAATGGACGAGTGGACGATTTTCACGAGAGAGACAAAACAAATTGGCGTTGTTAAGCATGGCGAGAATAAACACAGGAAATAACGATGAACGGGATGAAGCGGAGGCGTCGAGAACAAAACAAGACAAACCGAAAGCACTGCACTGCAATTTGTTTATCATTATTAGTTTTGAAAGTGGTTGTTGTTGAGTTTTTATTAATCTATCTGTCTTGTCTTTGGGTGACATTCAGTTGACTCTTTTAGTGATATTGCATGCGGCTTGTAATGTTGACAGCCTTGCCCTAGGACACCTTCTTAGATCATTTTGTTGCCGCACAAACAAAGTACACCACACGACTAAAACTGAGTGAATTGAAAAGGAAAAGATATGTTTCCTTTAAATGGGATTTAAGTGATGTCACTTAAATATTGTCTTTTATTTCGTTGCCTTTAAGTGGAAACTTAAAGGATTATTAAATGGATTTACAAGGGAAAATAATAACATGTTTCTTTAAGGAATTTAAGTGCCGGCTCTTAATTCTGGTAAGACATTTACCTAGCTTTAATATCCAAAGTAAAGCTTATTAATGGTTTTGATCGATTTAAAATAACTTTACTGGAAGTCCTAAATACAAAGTTTTTCAAGTAAGGTGGTGAACTAAATCTTAAATGCTCTTAAAGACATATTAAAGCATTATACTAACTTTAAGTAATGTAAGAGTCTAATTGTAAAATTAAAGATTTTTTGATTCTTTAAGTGATCTTTATTTTTTCATAAAGACAAGTAAATCTACCATTTCGTCCTGTGTTCAAAATCTAGCTCTATCAAGTCCGCCATAACTGTCTCATGAATGAAGCTGCTAGTCGCCGCAAGATTTCCCGCCTTTTTAAGTCATGTGACCGTTTTCGCGCCCTTAATCAGGCATGAAATTGAGGTAATTAAGCAATTCCATTTCGGAATAACCTGAGAATCAATAATGTTAACACCGTAGTATGTTTGATAAAATAAATCAAGAAAAGAAACAGGATAATTACAGAATGCAAAAGAAAGAAAACAGAAGCAAAACACTAATTTTAATTTGCATTTAAACATGTAAACATGGAATCGAGGCAAGAAAATTACAAAATGCAAAAGACGAAAGACGGAGTATAGGAAGCAAAATGGAACCTAGACAAAATAATTCCAAAATACAGAAAGGCATCGTTCAGAAAGCAATCACAGAATAACGGAAATCAAATTGGTGAATCTAAGTTCAGGAAATAATCCTGAAAAGAAGAAATTAAGGCTAGAATTTGCAGATAGAATTTAGAAAAGAGGCACAAAATTTTTCAAAATTTGAATGGCCACGTGGTACACTCATCCTTAGACCCGTTAAAAACTTTACTTACTCCGTTGTGTTCCAGAACAGGGCAAACTCTCTGCCGTGAAGAAAACAAAGCGATGAAGTCCTTTGAATGCAGCTTTCGTAACTTGAACTTTTCGCCTTCTACCAGTATTCTTTTGAACTTTTTCTTTCCATTTATGGATATTAGATGTTTTTTTGGTCAAGTATAAAACTTCAGTACTCTCGAGCAATCGTTAAATGCTAAAAGAAGCTTTAAGCTTTTAAAGAAACCTCTTTTTCAAAAACGACGATGGTCATGCGATTTCCCGCCAAGAAAAACGCCGGTTGCCCAAAAGCACCACGCGATTTCCCGCCAAGAAAAGATGGCGTTCTCTACCCCCGTCGGGTTGTCTTGGGACTCCCCTCCCCCTCCCACAGAGTCTGTACGGACGGACGGACGGACGTACGGATGTACGGAAGGACGGACGTACGGATGAACGGACAAACGGACGTACGGACGGACGGTCACGTGACTATTACGTCACAACCAAAATTTCTCGGATTGATAGGTTACCAAATTTCCTAAGCAATGGAGCTCCGCTGGCGGTCTTTGCCCGCAGGCTCTGCTATTATCAAATTTCGACGGGTTACATTGGTAACCCGTAAACACGCGCCGCAAATGTCCTCAGCTCTTTGATTATTATATTCAGATCGTAATAGAAATAAATCGGTTTGTTTATTTTATATGATAGTGTTGTAAAAAGGTACTGCGCTGTTATGAAAAAAGCGTTAGGAATAATTTGAGATGGATTTTAGCGTCTATTGGTGTTTATATATGGCGCCTCCATTTAGTCCGGAATTTTACAAGCCGTCTAAAGCCGGTGATACTGTTTGATTTAGACGCTGTGCATATCTTAGTTTAGAATTTTCAAACTCTTCTTTTAGACGTTTAGAAAAATCTCGCAATTTCATTATTATTTTCAAAGATATATGATACTCTTAAATCATATACAACCAGTGACATAAGTCGTTGAAACACCCTCCCCTCCTACCCCTATTCAATGTTGCATGGTGTTGTGAGCGCTTGTCTTCATCTATTTGGTTGAAACTATTTTACTTTGGTTGAAACTATTTTACAACATTGTCTTGTGGGAGAGGGAGGGAGACAATTGTACATACAGTGTTTCAACAAAGTGACACTGATTGTATGGAACAGAAAAGACTTGAATTACGTGTCACGGCATACAGGTCTTTACACCCAAACTGACTTCTTGAAAATTGATAAGTATATATGGTTGGGAAAAGATGCTTGGTGTTTCAGATGGCTCTTAAGTTATCCAAAATGGAGAGAGGAGAAGCCAAACCTTTCGTTACCTGCTAAAACACAGAAAACCGGGATTGGCCACAGACCAAAATGTACCGGTGTGAGAGAGGACACCGAAATCATCCCCTACAGCTGTGTTAAATCATTTTGCTAGACGACCAAGCCTTGAGCCAGTAAAAACGCTTGTTATTTGATGTGATGCGAACTGACTTCAACAAAAATCGATATACCAGCATGTAGGTGTATAATATGCAATTTTAAGCCTACCCAATTTACTTCTGTGTGTATTAATTTATAACTTCCAATTTGTTGGTTATGGCTTTGTAGGTCCTCTTGGAGAAAATAACGTAAAACATGGGAGGAGTTCAGATTAAAAACTGCACTGCCGTGCCACTCAAGACCCAGCTATGCCAAGTCAGCGTTTTGTACCACGATCTCGTCCAACCTGGAGAGTATTTCACCAGGGAGACCGGCGCTGCACATTTCACAACCTGTGTTACAGTCAGCGAAGAAGGCGACACATCATGGACCGACTCAGTTTTACCAATTTTTTCAGCTGTCGCATCAACCCTTGCAGGCATGGTTAGCGGTGGTGCAGGTTTTGCGGGTCTGGTATCTGGAACTGCGACTGGAGGAAGATCTGTGCTGACAAGGGAGCTTGCAAACAAGCTGTTCCTTGAAGCCGACAACAGTCACTGTTACCTCAGCTCGGCAGGATGGTATTTCGGTGGTAAAAATAAGTTAGAAATACGTGGCGGTCCTCGAATTCTGGCAGATTCCAGAGGTTACAAGTACAACGGTCCTCCACTTCGTATTGTTGACAGGAATAATAGCAGTAGGCATAATTAACTTCAAAATACGTGCATAACGTCAGTGCATGTTTTTCTTTCTTTCTTTTTCGCAGACATGTAATGACGTGCGTTTACTATTAATATTGGTATTCTATACGGTGTGAAAAATTGTTACTCTCAAAATTGTGTTTGAACAAAAAGGGTGTGTAGTGAGTGTGTGATTTGTGCTAGATGCACCTTGAATAAAGCACCATGATTGGTAATTTTAGCCATGTATATGTTATGGCCACAACAGCAAACAGTTTAGCTCGATGTTGTTGCTATGGTATAACTCCACTTTTTAAGTGTGAAGGAGAAATATTTTGTATATTTAACAAACAAGTCTTTCATCTGCAATCAAAACTGTCTTTAACCCTTTCAGAGTTTCTCATTGGCTTTTTGCAAGCAGTACTTTAACACTCAGTTCAGTTATCACCATTCTCCTTTGTTGGTCCAGTATAAAATCACCAAATTTACTAATACAAGAAATTAGCTATTTTAAGTTCATACCTTTCTGCAAATCTGCATACTGTTGAAATATGTATCTTAGCTGATATTTTGTACTTTTTGCTCTTTCAGCAGATTTGTAGTAGCACGACTTTAAGGCTAGTTTAAGTTGTGGAAAGAAATGATGTGATGAACGGGTTACTATAAGACAGTCCTTGTCCAGTGCGTGCCACTGCTTTGCAGGAATTTCATTCATTATTTACAGCACTAGAACATTCGCATTGGTGTTGACTCAGTCTTATGCTCACAGCATTTTCTTTGTCTACTAGGATCTAACCAGTGTACTTTTCAGATTTTTGTATTGTTGCAGACGTTTTATTTTGGTCAGACATTAGTGGGATGTTACGGAAAATTTGATTAGATGTTTATGTTATGACAGTTTCAGTAACTTGTTCTAACTCTCTCTAGGGGTTTCGTTGCCAACCACTGATTTCAGATAGATTTTAGCATGTACCTCTCGACTTAGCCTTAACCATTTCATCTGACGTCCTTGTAATAGTCACTTGTGAAAGACTAAAAAAATAAAACGGATTGAGAGTGTTTGTTATATTCTTTTGTTGTCGTTATTGGGTTACTGGCTTACCTCCTATTTAAACTGCCTTTTCGTCAAAATATTGGCAGATGAACATGGGTTCCTAAAACGGTCTTATCCACTTTTTCTTGTGTATAATACATAAAAAAATCCTTAGAGAGCACAATAGCGTAAGCGTCCAAAAAACATCTCGTTCATCAATTAGAATACATGCTTTTCTTGCCATTGTTTCAAGTTGACCTCAGTACCCCAGTATACCTATGCAGCCGATGTGAAAAGAAGGCATCTGAACAGTCCTGCGGTGCACCCCCCCCCCTTACTTTTATCTGTACCTTCATGGAAGGTGAAGATGAGATGAGAAAGTTCGGTATTACCAATTTATGCAGTGATTAGTTTTTCTCAGTTATTCATAACACTTGTAGCTCAACCTAGTACATCTGACAATGGATTTAGTTTTTGGACAGATTTTGCTTGTGGATAATACATATTAGTGCAAAAGAAATGGTTGAAATACATCTCTTTTCATGGTTTTGATTGCGTAAGATAAATACAGCTATTTCAATAAATGTTGTCCGACAAAAGCTTAAAGACAAGACCGATAAGTAGTATGGGTCGAAGAAGAGAGCAACTGCACGTGCTGAATACTATTAGGTATAATGACATGACAAACGCGAATTTGCACGTTTTCTTTCTCCGTAGACATGCGGAAACAAGGTACTTTTAGCCACACTAAATTTAAGAAGACTTTAAAAACTCAAAGCTACTCGACAGTGAAAGAAAGCTACAGAAAAGGCCACCTGAGAGGAAAACAAATTCATGAATTCTTCACGTGCAAAAATACAAACTTGTACATTTCCTATAGGCCAATATGCAAACTTCCAGTGAATACCCAGACCACCATTCGGTCTTGTCTTTTAGCCTTAAGCTTTGATCTGACAACGTTAATTGAAATAGCTGTATGTTCCCAAAAAATCAATTTTATTAATAGTTCAACCATGTGGTAAAAAATTAAAGTGAGTCCACAATGCGTACATGTGTGGATTTTCATTTGAATAAAAGTTGACATTATGGATTAATCAATGAGTCACTGTAGCACCGGTCAAATGTAAGTTGACAGTCACTTGGAGTACCGACTCACGAGTCAACAACTTCGAGTTTCGAGTCGAGTAATTCGAGATACGAGACGAGAAAACAAAGAACTTATCAATCGATTAATTTTTCACAAGACTGTTGGAAGAAAAAAAGTGCCCTATGTACTTCGTTTCAAGGAACACACGTTGCCATTCCCGTTTTTTGGGATGTCACGCAATGCTCCTTCACTTGACGCGTTAACGCTTTGTGGAGGAGCGTTGCGTGACATCCCAAAAAGCAGCTGCAAAGGAGAGATTGTCGGCCAAGCTCCGACATAGTGCAATATAAATCGGTAGAACCTGGGACACTACCCCTCGTCGTTAAAAAACCTGGGCGTGACTAAAACTTTTGTTACCCCTAAAAGATACCATTTTACAACACAGATGAATAAGTCTACAGTGACTTTTAATGATGTGACCCTAAACACGAGACCTCGACGGCTAAAAGCATTGGCGTTCTTTCCTTAACACCCTGATACCAAAATCCCTATTTAGAAAAGACCGTGACTTCCCCGTCCAGTTCATATCGGAGTACCCCCTCCCCCCCCCGTCACGTCGTTTACGACAAATGCCATTTTTTCATGGAAATAAAAACCCAAAATCCTACAAAAAAGTAGCTATTGAAACCAAAAGCCTACCCTTACCGCTAGCGCTAATAAGTCTACAGTGACTTTTAATGATGTGACCCTAAACACGAGACCTTGACGGCTAAAAGCATTGGCGTTCTGTCCTTAACACCCTGATACCAAAATCCCTATTTAGAAAAGACCGTGACTTCCCCGTCCAGTTATATCGGAGTACAACCTCCCCCCCCCCCGTCACGTCGTTTACGACAAATGCCATTTTTTCATGGAAATAAAAACCCAAAATCCTACAAAAAAGTAGCTATTGAAACCAAAAGCCTACCCTTACCGCTAGCAAGAAAGGATACTAATTTTCATTAAAGGTTAAATGAACCGAAATTTCGATTTATTTTACTTTTTGCCCATGTGTTTATTAAGAGCCAAATAAACATATCCCGAAGTTTCAAAGTAATTGGATATTGCATCGCAGAGATATTGCAAGTTAAAAAATGCTTTTTTAGGCCTTCATAATCGTAGAGTGCTCGGAAAAATTGTTGGAAATAAAAAAAACCTGTGACGTCATAATTGGTGTTTTTGAAGACGATCGCAGACCGATTCCGCAGACCGCACCTTAGAATTTAAATAAATGTGTTTAGTGACATTTCAAGCAGTTATTTCGTTCTTTTCGACCGTTTTTCAGTTGATTGTTTGTTGGTTGTTGTTCAGAGACGCGCATTTTTTTTAAATAAAATAGCTAAAGCTCAAAAATAGCTCAAGCAAGTTCAAGTTTTGTTTGCTGTCGTTTTGCATATCATGTGAGACATAGGTAGTATGCACGCTGGTATGAAAACAAACGAGCGATCTCTATTGCTCTTTCCATTAGCATTTAACGATTCTCATTAGCATGCAAGAATCGAGGTTTGTGAAATCGCTCTATTGTCTCGAACCTTGACAACCAGTGCGGTCTGCGGAATCGGTCTGCGGTCGTCTTCAAAAACACCAATTATGACGTCACAAACTCGTTCCATTCCTTCCATTTCAGTGCGCGGTCATTCAAGAAACGTTTTCGTGAAGCCTTCGGAAATCTTCGTATTTTTTGCTGTAATTCGCGCTTTAAGGCTCGGAAAGCAAAAGTTTTCTTTAATTTTACTAAATAATGGTTAGTTTTAGTGTTTGGTTGGTTAAAATGGCATTTTGAAATTTCGGTTCATTTGACCTTTAAAAAAGAAATGTTGCGTGGAGCACGTGAACTGTCTCAGATCGCCAGACATTTTGCCTATAAACGCTTGTGTAAACAACACATCGATAAACTTATTTTCTTTCAATGCGTTGTTTTTATAACCTTTCTGGAATAAGTACGTTTCAATAAGCTTTCACTAATAGTTTTTTAGTAGCTTGCCTAGAAAGGCAGAGGAATATTTTTCTCTGCACGAAATATTCACTGTTCTTAATTTTCGAGTCGGTGGTTTGAGAAGCGGCGAAGGACTCAATTTCAACCAACAATTAAATTATTTTGTCGCACGGTTTGAATATGCATATTCTACGGTTCGATGTTATTTTTATGCGTTTCAGGACAATGTTTTTGGGCAGTTCTGAATTCGACCGCGGTCTTATGTTATTCATGACTTGAGAGAAATGGAGCACGTGAATTATATCCCGGAGTCCAAGACATGTAAAACAACTTGATCGCATTCATTGTGTGTGGCAAAGCTGAAAGAAATAACGAATATCCAGACATTTGATTCGTTTCAATATGCAAATCAAGCAAGCTCAAGCCGCACACAAACACGGTGAGTGAAAGTGAGTCAAAAGTGTGAAAAAAAGAAGCGTGACCTTCGACCACAGTTGTTCAGTTCATCAGATGTTTATGCATATTTAAGCCGACACGATTGTTATTTCACTTTTCATCTACGCCACCGCTGTCTTTCAAGTTGTTCTTTGATGAACATTTTCATTGAAATAACAGGACTGCAATCAGTGAATTTTAGATTTCGATTTATGAGATGCCAGTGTTAAAAAAAACTCTTCGCATGCCTGCATGTGATAATGCCTGTGTGTATTTTCGACAACCGATGGTGTTACTTTTTGCCGCTAAATACATGTAGTTTCATCCTTCTCACATCTAAACACGGGGAGATATTCTGCTTCTTGAAAAAGTTTCATCCTTTTCACCCGGAGAGTTAATTGTGCCTCCAATACGAGTTTCTTCTTTTTCAAAAGGAAATTAATTTCAAACTCTTCGCTCCGCTTTTACGAGACAATCGAGACCTGAACCAGCTTGTTACACCAGCCACCACACGCTCTTCGAAAGCTGTGTCAAATAAGGCTTCTAGATTCAAGAATAAAGTACGACTTACTCGATACTGATCGAATGGTTCACTGCCCTGACTGCCCATTACATCTCACCGAAACTTCGGATTCTCCGAGCACTATCGAAAACTTCCGAAAGCACTAACCCGAGTTAACACTGAAAGTGACCTCCCAATCGGGAAAAACTGCATCATGACAATGTGTGGACTCTGAAAGTCCACACAAAAATCAAAATTACAATTACTTGATTAAATAAACATGAACAACAGCTACTTACCCCGGAATCATGTGATAGGACCTTATACCATTGGGAAGGCTCCAGAGACTCTATGATTGGCCATTTTGGGGGTCTGTGAACCTTGAAAAACCGTTCAATTCAAGTATACAGTTTATTTTCCCATGAATCGTGTACAAGTATTTCTGAGAATTGTGAAAGCGATTTTTTTTGTTTTGTGATTTGTGAAATTGTGACATCTTGACAAACCTCCCCAACACTCCCCCCTCCCTCGATAATTCTTCTCCATCACTCAACCATTTAAATTTATGTGGCTAAATTTTCCCAAAGTAAAATCAGTTTGTACTGTAGACATGAAAACCACGGCTTATGATGTTGTAAATTGCTACAATCTTTGAGTAGACTTATTCCGATCACGGAGCCAATATTCAAGGAGTATATATTAAAGAGTTTGGCATTCATGGGTTTTGCAAATGCCCTTGAAAGCAATGAGTATTCTAGGGAGACCCTGACAGGCCTCACACTTTTGTAATGCATTCATTTCAGAACAAATGCAAATTTCAGGGTCAATAGAGTAAGAAATTCAGTCTTCCAGCTTTCCAAGACAGTTGGTGTTTTCACAACAGATCGAACGCTCAACTGAAAATGGAACTAAAACACCACAACGCTTTTCATGTGCTTGCTTAAAGGGGCACCGTCAGAAGAATTTCTGTTCAAAACGGTGCTAAAAAATTATTGACTAAGTACCTTTGCATGCACATACACTGGACTTGCACCTAGAATACCAAAGTGAATTGTTCAAAGGAGAGCCTGTTTTAATTAGTTTTAGGCATTTTCTGAACACAAGGTCAGAATTAAGTCTATGCGCGACTTTTTCAATTTGAGATTAAAGTTGTGTGCACGCGTAACTCTTTCCAAGGTAGTTGGTGTTTTTCACAGACAGGTCGATCGTGTTAGAGATGCAGTCTGCTTGTGCTTTGAAATGTTTGTCTTCCAGTCTCAGGTTTTTTCTCACGCAGCCTAGGTCGAATGTGAAAAAAATATCACAAAAAAATTATTTAGGAATTAAAAAAGAAAGCGAGCTATGAAAAACGAGGTGGCTTTTCAGTAGTAAGCGGTTTATTTTCCTTGTTTGATAATTTGCCTTTATACCACGCGAACAAAGACAAAGAATCAGCGAACGGCAAAAGCGACTATTTGCAAAACCAATGTTGTTGCTGACAAACAGTACGACCAGTAACCCCGATTTGGAATAAATCACATGAAAAATGCCAAGTCTTTTTTTTTTTTTTTTGGATAGAAAAGTGCTAATGATTTTTTTTATTTTTATCTTTTTTTATTAATGCAAAACATTTCAAAACATTTACAAGTTAACACACACAACTAAAACTAAAACTAAAATGCTACACCATTTACATTATTACAAACGTATTAGCGATAATAGTGCCTTTCAAAATGACTTAAATTTCTTTTCTTCACCTTTAGCGTACGCTATTGATCTTTCTACTACTGGAATTCAAATAACTTATCTTTCTTATGCGAATTTTTCCCTAGCCACATTGCTTCTGATTTTGAAGAGTTGAGTTTAAGCCCACTGCATTCTTCGAACAAGTATAGCACCTCGAGCAGCCTCCCAAGCGAAAATTCATCCGTGCAAAAGCGGTCGTGTCATCAGCATACTGAGTTAGTTTGACTTCTTTGTTGGCAACTTTGATACCCGTTTATGATGTCGGTTCTGGCTTTTATTGCAGAAGATAATAATTCAACAGCTAACACAAATAGAAGGCCGGTTATGGGCAACCTTGTCTAACTCCCCGCTTGAGTTCAAATGATTTGGAGGCATAGCCATTGTTAATTGTGCAGCTAGAGATATTGTTATAAAGAATTTTGACCCACGCCTTAAAGTCATGCCCAGAATTAAAGGTGTCTAAAGCCTTGATTAGATACCCCCACTCTAAACTGTCCAAAGCTTTTTCGAAATCTATAAACAAAGCAATACCTTCTAAATTTTGATCTGCTATATAAGCCGAATATTTTTCCCAATAAATCTGCCTTGTAAATATCCAGTTTGTGTGTTGTTTATAATATCTGGAAGAACCTTTTTTAAACGCAGACAGATGGCTTTGGTGGCGATTTTGTAGTCAACGTTTAAAAGCGATATGGGCCTCCAGTTTTTTAGATGGGATAAATTTTTGTCTTTTTTGGGAATCAGTCGTATTATGCCTTGTCTTTGTGATATAGATAATTCGGGTTTTGCTAAAAGCAGGCAGGGTTTTGCTAAAACCAAACCCCTAAACGTCAAATTGCCAGGAAGGTAACCGCGGTACTAAAAAAGCAGTGGTAAAAATGAGAAAAAAAAGGATTCAATACGCTTTTTCACACCTCCCCCCAAGAAAAGTACGCGCTTCCCGTCTCCACTGTACATGGGAACCCTCCCTTGTGGGATTGCTATGAACCCGCAATGTACTTGTTAATGGTGGGTGTTTGCACCTTAACCTGTCGCCATGTTGGCAATATACAACTTGCAAAAACAACTAAACACGAAACACACGAGATAGTTCATTACATAAGAGTTTCAATTCTGGGCTTTAATTTCGGGTAGAAGACAGAATTTGCAAACCAACTAGTGTATTGTATTCTTTATTGTACGGTAGGGCATTGTTTTTCCCTGTTCATTGTTTTGAGTTTTTGTGTTTATTGTTTTGCAAATTCTGTGTCTTCTACACGAAGTAAAAGCCCAATTCTGTTAAAACTTACATCGTTGTAGGACGAACGTCCGCTGTGTTGACAAAAGACAAAATGCTGTGGGCCAACCCGCGATATAGAAGTACGTACTCGTACGCGACATAGAAGTACGTTCTCTGAGCGAAAAGCATCAAAGAGATACAAGGATTGCAGAGGATTACAGTTGATCCACGTCACGCGTGAACGGAATCTCTAAAATTCAAACCAACGTGACGAGTCACGTTCTCCATATTTGGGCATTCGCCTTGTGTTTCTCGAGATTCAGACAGGGATTTCGGAAATCGAAAGGAGATTACGAATCTGTCACAGATTTTTCGAAATGTTCAGACCTGGTTATGTTAATGCCTTAGGTTGGAAGAACAGGCCTCTCCACAAGGAAACGAGAAGACGAATAATTGATCGTTATTTGACTGGTGAGGGACCGAAAGCGATCTCCACAACAGCTCGTGCAACTCCTGGCGCAGTTTATTGTGTCATTCGACATCATGAAACGTTCAGTACATGTGAGGCGTTCAGTCAAGGGGGACGAAGTTATCCTTCTAAACTTTCAGACGACG
Source organism: Siderastrea radians (assembly GCA_964017195.1). Lineage (NCBI taxonomy): Eukaryota > Metazoa > Cnidaria > Anthozoa > Scleractinia > Rhizangiidae > Siderastrea > Siderastrea radians. The sequence goes on from OZ024898.1 coordinate 25,541,530, forward strand.
TTGCATGTAGAATCTATTGAATTGTTCAAACTAGCGAAACCTAGGATATATGGATGGGAAAATCGGGAAAGATTGTTGAGCAGTAGGTTATGCAATAGACGAAGCACAGGTCACAAAAGCGTAATATGAGAGTTTGTATGGAGCTGAAATTCGATTGAAAATAATCGGCAGTTTTCCGTGGAAAATACCTAAAAATCAAAATAGAGTTTGAAAAACCTTACCTGTTGTGTGTTTGCTGTGTCTTTACCGCTTTTCTTTGTCTTTGCTTTGACATGATGTCGCATCGACCGTTAAACAGAAAATCGCCCCAAACGGCCTCCAGAAGCTCGGAAAAGTGGCAAAAACACAGCAAACACACAACAGGTAATGGTCTTCAAACTCTATTTCGCTTTTTAGGTATTTTGCACGGAAAACTGACCATTTACATTTTGGATCGAATCTCAGATCCATACAAACAACTCACATTACGTAAGGGTTAGACAATGAACGCGAGTGTTCTATGGGATATAGTGTCCCGAGCAAAGATAGAATGCCACGAGGCCGCAGGCCGAGTGGCATTCTATCTTGCGAATGACGCTATATCCCATAGGACACGAGCGTGCAGCTCCAAGGTTTGTTCTCGTTCGGTTGAAACAGGAATCACGCGTCAGCAAAATAATTGACATAATTTCACCTCCTTCTAGTCGTCTAAAACGTTTTTTTACCACTGACGAGAAGCGAACCCAGAAAATAACGCGGTCTCTCGATAAAACAAAGATTTGTCCCGTCATAACCCCTTGCTTCTACAAAGATAGAAACCATTTTCGGAAATTTCAATGAGATCTTCAATATTTCCCTTGTGATGTCCGTTACGTCACTGAAAGTAGCTTGTTTATTTGAAGACTCGGAGCACGTGTTGAGGTTTCCGTTCACGCGTGACGTGGATCAACTGTAAAATGATTGAAATTGCGAAGAAACCAAAAACTCACCATCGTCCATTTTAGACCACAGTCGACCACACTCGCCGATGCCTATCTGAGCATGCGCTTTAATATACCACTGACCAAAAATCTGTGGGCCGCGGGCCGCGGGCCGCGGGCCTAGAGGTGGGCCGCGGGCCGTGAAGTGGGATCCCGGGCCGCGGGCCGTGGGCCGCCAGGCCTGTGTTTAGCAAAACCAAGATAATTCGCCTTTTTGAAAACCATAATCATAGCTGTTTACCATAATCTTGCCTAACTTTTCCCCAAAAAAGATGTAAAATTCTGCAGTTAAGCCATCAGTTCCGGGAGTTTTATTTTTTTGAAAGCCTTTTAAAGCGTTTCGGCGTTCGTTTTCTGTAAGTAATCCTTCACAGGATTGTTTCTGGTCTTCATCTAGCTTCTTAGTCATATCATTTCCAAAAAACAAGTCTTTTAGTAAGTTGTTTTTTTCTTTGTTTAAATTAATTGCATTCATAACAATTAGACCTGCAGGCACTGGCAAACATGCCCTATTGATTCTGGAATTTTGCATCCGCTCTGAAAATACTTCTACTGTTTTGACTGCAAATTTCTTGAAGATTTGCAATAATGTCTTTCAGCAATGAGGTTTATTTTGAACGGATGGCAGCGACAAATAACTGTTGTTTTCGTGTTCCTGTTCTTTGTGCCCAGTTCTCTCTCCTGAATCAATGGCTGGTTTCCAACCTACGGAGAGCTACGGACGTTCTGGCGAGCACGTTCTTGTCGACATGAAAAGTTCCGCATAAAAGAGCTGACTTGAACGACACTGTACGGACTGTACACAGTCAAGTAAAAAACAAGCGTATAATTAGCTGCATCATGTTTTACTGAGACGACATTCATATTATTACAGACATTACTGCAGTTCATTTCAAACACCAACAGATCGCATCTCTAACACAACAGAAATGATAAACAGGAAAAGGCCTGTGGAAACACTCCTATTATTTTCAGAGAGGATGCAAATTCCAGAATGAATGACGCACTTTTGCCTAGCACCAGCAAATCTAAACTATGAATGAAATGAGTGCCAATTTAATACTGTGTGATGGCAAAATGATTACACAAGGAAAATCACATCTAAAATAAGAGTTCAAACTGAATGGGCAGTTAACAGGACCCTGAAATGAAAACTATAAACAAATAACGGTATCAAAACAACTAAGCAGTTTTCTTTTAATTAAGTGTTGACGTTCTAGAAGAACAAGTGCATGTGTTTTCCTATGTTCAACCTAGGATCTCCTGATTCAGTAGCCATGTTTGATAGAGCTCACGTGCTCAAACTCTAGAGTGTACGCGTGCAGAATCTGGTGCATTCTATTCTGAGGTTTTGTTTAGTGCCTGCAGGTCTAAATTATGAATGAAATGAGTGCCAACATAATATTGCACGATGCCAAAATGATTAAACAAGGAAAATACGAACTAGATCAAAAGAGTTTAAACTGAACGCGCAGTTAACATGATCGCAGAAGAGAAAACTGAAAACAAATAACGGTATCAAAACAATAAATCAACTTAGTGCAATTAAGCGTATAGAAGTACAAGTGTGTTTTTATATGAACTATGAATTGCTGATTGAAGTAACAAAACGTAGGTAAGAGTCGCGTAGGTCTTTCACCCCCCGTTTAGTTTTTATCAGTCTCATCACTGTCGCTTGGGATTCGCCACCGCAGCTTTTTTGCTTCAGTAGAAGAAAAAAGAAAGAACACCTCTGGTAATAAGGTACACAAAGTTGATAACATTATTCTGACCACCGCCAGAGCCAATATTCAAGGAGTATTTATCAGTTTTGCATTAATGGCTTTTTCAAGTGCCCTTGAAAGCTATACATATTTATTCTAACGGAACACTGACAGGTCTTAAACTTTTGTATTGCATTTATTTCATAACAGATGGAACGCTCAGCTGAAAATGAAACCAAAACGTCTGAGCGACTTCTTTAATTTGAGATCAAAACCTTGTACGTACATAACTCATGGTTGTTCATAACATTCTGTTAATAGCTTCAGTACACTAGTATGTTAGTTTTAAACAAAACTGGACCATTACTGTTAGGCTCTATTGTGTAAACACTGATCTCTTTTGGCTTCTGACTTTTTAAAGTCATGTTTGTGACAGTGCCCCTTTAACTGATCCACACTCGGCCCACACTACAGGACTAAAAGTTAAATATTTTAAACACAAACAGATTGCATCCCTAACACGACAGAAATGATCAACATGCAAGAAATAGGGTAGAAACACTTTTGTTATTTTCAAAGCGGATGCGAATTCCAGAATGAATGACACACTTTTGCCTAGTGCCTGCAGGCCTAAATAACTATCATTATTATCATCGCATCTCTAACACAATAGAAATGATTAACAGGAAAAGGCCTGTAGAAACACTTTTATTATTTTCAGAGCGGACGCGAATTCCAGAATGAATGATGCAATTTTGCCTAGCAGGTCTACACTATGAATGAAATGAATGCCAATTTAATACTGCGTGATGGCAAAATGTTTAAACAAGGAAAATAACAAACAAATAACGGTATCAAAACCAGTTTTCCTGTAATTAAGTGTTGACGAGTGCGTGAGTTTTTACTATTGGACTAGAATTTTAATGGCAGTACCATGGAATTTTGTACTGTTACCTAGGACCTCCTGATTCATTAGCCATGTTTGATAGGATGTGCTCAAAATCTAGAGTTAAAGAGTGCAGAATTTGGTGCATTTTATTTTGAGGCTGTTTTGGCTTGAACTCAGTTCCTTGCTTTTTTAGATCTTAAAAGAACATTTTAATGTTGGAATTCACTCCCCCTCAAAACCGCAAGTCAGAATTATGAATGGAATGATTTCCAATTACTGATAGACAAGTGATCAAACAAGGAAAAAAAACAACTTTCTAAAAGACTTCAAACTGAAAACAATAAAACTTTGCGCAATTCAAAGCTAAAAGCAAATTTATCAAACTGCCACACCTGTATCAACGGAATGACATTTAATTCCTTGTAGTGAACATTTAGGACCCAACTGCAGACCTGGGACTACAGTTAGCACTTTCTCACTCTTGAAGAGAGGTGGAGGTAAACGTTCATTTTCGTTTTTATATTAGTTTTTTTTATATTCATTTACTAAAATTCATGTTGCTCATAATAACATTATCCGTTTTCGCCAGTCTATATTCTCAAACCAAAGACAGTTTGTAACATTGTTTATTTTGTGTCAGAAGGCAACGAAGAAAGTTTTTACTTTGGATTCAACTGGCAATCTCGTAAGTAAAGTTAATTTATATCACCAATAACAAATTAAACTAATTAAAAGAAGTTGCAAGCATGGTGGATTCTTTCCCTTTGGCTTTCATGATTTATTTCTAACACCGGTACAGTCTAATGAATTGTTTTACAATTAACTTGTTTTTTTAACTTGTTATCCGGAAAAGCAATAGTTTAGTGTCGAAACTATGTGTCTTTTAGGTATTAAACTCGGGGGAATACGTGCAATGTTAACTATAAATGTCCCAAAATCTGGAAATTGTAACTTATAACTGCCAACGCAGTCATTTTACGGAAATAGAGGGACTTGCTTCTCCTTACAAACACTTTTTTGGAACTTTTGCCTTCAGGTCTGAATTATGAATGAAAATCGAGTGCAAATTACTGAAAAGAAAGTGATCAAACAGGGAAGACAAAACAACTTAACAGATAAAAGACTTCAAACTGAGCATAATTATTTTGCAGAACTAAAAGCTGAAAACAAAGAATGGTATCAAAACAAAACAAAACTTAACTTAACTATTGGCTTTCTAGAAGAACAGGTGTTTTTTATATCAGAACTAGAATTTTGATTCAGTACAGCTGTACGCACTGCTGTACTGAATGTATAGCTTTGGAAAAGCGATTTCAGTAGAGTGCATTCATGATGTGCAAAATGAACTATAGCTATATACAGATAATGACATGATGTGATCTGCCATGCCGGCTTTTCATGTAGTACACTTTCAGTCATCATCAGAAAGTCTTAAATTAATTTTATATTTCATTCCTAAGTTAACAAGAAACCACAGAGCCCTGCATTATAATACAAAGTATTTCAATCACAAATTGATTAAATTAATTAGGAAAACTCTGTCTGACTTCAACAAAAATCGATGTACCAGCATTTAGGTGTATAATATGCAATTTTAAGCCTACCCAATTTAATTCTGTGTGTATTAATTTATAACTTCTAATTTGTTGGGTATGGCTTTGTAGGTCCTCTTGGAGAAAATAACGTAAAACATGGGAGGAGTTCAGATTAAAAACTGCACTCCCGTGCCACTGAAGATCCAGCTATGCCAAGTCAGCGTTTTGTACCACGATCTCGTCCAACCTGGAGAGTATTTCACCAGGGAGACCGGCGCTGCACATTTCACAATCCGTGTTACCGTCAGCGAAAAAGACGACACATCATGGACCGACACAGTTTTACCAATTTTTTCAGTTGTCGCATCAACCCTTGCAGGCATGGTTAGCGGTGGTGCAGGTTTTGCGGGTCTGGTATCTGGAACTGCGGCTGGAGGAAGATCTGTGCTGACAAGGGAACTTGCAAACAAGCTGTTCCTTGAAGCCGACAACAGTCACTGTTACCTCAGCTCGGCAGGATGGTATTTCGGTGGTAAAAATGAGTTAGAAATACGTGGCGGTCCTCGAATTCTGGCAGATTCTAGAGGTTACCAGTACAACGGTTCTCCACTTCGTATTGTCGACAGGAATAATAGCAGTAGGCATAATTAACTTCAAAATACGTGCGTAACGTCAGTGCATGTTTTTCTTCTTTCTTTTTCGCAGACATGTAATGGCGTGTGTTTACTATTAATATAGGTATTCTATACGGTGTGAAGAATTGTTACTCTCCAAATTATGTTTGAACAAAAAGGGTGTGTAGTGAGTGTGTGATTTGTGCTAGATGCACCTTGAATAAAGCACCGTGATTGGTAATATTTGCCATGTATATGTCATGGACACAGCAGCAAACAGTTTAGCTCGCTGTTTTTGCTATGGCATAACTCCACTTTTTAAGTGTGAAGGAGAAATATTTTGTATATTTAACAAGTCTTTCATCTGCAATCAAAACTGTCTTTAACCCTTTCAGAGTTTCTTATTGGCTTTTTGCAAGCAGTACTTTAACACTCAGTTCAGTTATCACCATTCTCCTTTGTTGGTCCACTATAAAATCACCAAATTTACTAATACAAGAAATTAGCTATTTTAGTTCATGCCTTTCTACAAATCTGCATATTGCTGAAATATGTATCTTAGCTGATATTTTGTACTTTTTGCTCTTTCAGCAGATTTGTAGTAGCATGACTCTAAGGCTAGTTTAAGTTGTGGAAAGAAATGATGTGATGAACGGGTTACTAAGACAGTCCTTGTCCAGTGCGTGCCACTGTTTTGCAGGAATTTCATTCATTATTTACAGCACTAGAACATTCGCATTGGTGTCGACTCAGTCTTATGTTCACAGCATTTTCTTTGTCTACTAGGATCTAACCAGTGTACTTTTCAGATTTTTGTATTGTTGCAGACGTTTTATTTTGGTCAGACATTAGTGGGATGTTACGGAAAACTTGATTAGCTGTTTATGTTATGACAGTTTCAGTAACTTGTTCTAACTCTCTCAAGTGGTTCGTTGCCAACCACTGATTTCAGATCGATTTTAGCATGTACCTCTCGACTTAGCCTTAACCATTTCATCTGACGTCCTTGTAATAGTCACTTGTGAAAGACTAAAAAAATAAAACGGATTGAGAGTGTTATAGTCTTTTGTTGTCGTTATTGGGTTACTGGCTTACCTCCTATTTAAACTGCCTTTTCGTCAAAATATTGGCAGATGAACATAGGTTCCTAAAACGGTCTTATCCACTTTTTCTTGTGTATAATACATACAAAAATCCTTACAGAGCACAATAGCGTAAGCGTCCAAAAAACATCTCGTTCATCAATTAGAATACATGCTTCTCTTGCCATTGTTTCAAGTTGACCTCAGTACCCCAGTATACCTATGCAGCCGATGTGAAAACAAGGCATCTGAACAGTCCTGCGGTGCACCCCCCCCCTTACTTTCATCTGTACCTTCATGGAAGGTGAAGATGAGATGAGAAAGTTCGGTATTACCAATTTATGCAGTGATTATTTTTTCTCAGTTATTCATAACACTTGTAGCTCAACCTAGTACATCTGACAGTGGATTTAGTTTTTGGACAGATTTTGTTTGTAGATAATACATATTTGTGCAAAAGAAATGGTTGAAATACATCTTTTTTATGGTTTTGATTGCGAAAGGTAAATACAGCTATTTCAATAAACGTTGTCCGACAAAAGGTTAAAGACAAGACTGATAGGTGGTATGGGTCGAAGAAGAGAGCAACTGCACGTGCTGAACACAGTATTAGGTATAATGACATGACAAACGCGAATTTGCACGTTTTCTTTCTCCGCAGGCATGCGGAACAAGTTACTTTTAGCCACACTAAATTTAAGAAGACTTTTAAAAACTCAAAGCTACTCGACAGTGAAAGAAAGCTACAGAAAAGGTCAACCGAGAGGAAAACAACGTTTCAAGGAACACACGTTGCCATTCCCGTTTTTTGGGATGTCACGCAATGCTCCAACACTTAACGCCTTAACGCTTTGTGGAGGAGCGTTGCGTGACATCCCAAAAAGCAGCTGCAAAGGAGAGATTGTCGGCCAAGCTCCGATATAGTGCAATACAAATCGGTAGAACCTGGGACACTACCGCTGGTCGTTAAAAAACCTGGGCGTGACTAAAACTTTTGTTACCCCTAAAAGATACCATTTTACAACACAGATGAATAAGTCTACAGTGACTTTTAATGATGTGACCCTAAACACGAGACCTTGATGGCTAAAAGCATTCTCGTTCTGTCCTTAACACCCTGATACCAAAATCCCTATTTAGAAAAGACCGTGACTTCCCCGTCCACTTCATATCGGAGTACCCCCTCCCCCCCCCCCGTCACGTCGCTTACGACAAATGCCATTTTTTCATGGAAATAAAAACCCAAAATCCTACAAAAAAAGTAGCTATTGAAACCAAAAGCCTACCCTTACCGCTAGCGCTAATAAGTCTACAGTGACTTTTAATGATGTGACCCTAAACACGAGACCTTGACGGCTAAAAGCATTTGCGTTCTGTCCTTAACACCCTGACACCAAAATCCCTATTTAGAAAAGACCGTGACTTCCCCGTCCATTTCATATCAGAGTAACCCCTCCCCCCCCCCCCCGCTCGTCACGTCGTTTACGACAAATGCCATTTTTTCATGGAAATAAAAACCGGAAATCCTACAAAAAAATTTAGCTATTGAAACCAAAAGCCTACCCTTACCGCTAGCAAGAAAGGATACTAATTTTCATTAAAGGTTAAATGAACCGAAATTTCGATTTATTTTACTTTTTGCCCATGTGTTTATTAAGAGCCAAATAAACATATCCCGAAGTTTCAAAGTAATTGGATATTGCATCGCAGAGATATTGCAAGTTAAAAAATGCTGTTTTAGGCCTTCATAATCGTAGAGTGCTCGGAAAAATTGGTGGAAATAAAAAAAAAAACTGTGACGTCATAATTGGTGTTTTTGAAGACGACCGCGGACCGATTCGGAATCGGTCTGCGGTCATCTTCAAAAACACCAATTATGACGTCACAAACTCGTTCCATTCCTTCCATTTCAGTGCGCGGTCATTCAAGAAACGTTTTCGTGAAACCTTCGGAAATCTTCGTATTTTTTGCTGTAATTCGCGCTTTAAGGCTCGGAAAGCAAAAGTTTTCTTTAATTTTACTAAATAATGGTTAGTTTTAGTGTTTGGTTGGTTAAAATAGCATTTTGAAATTTCGGTTCATTTGACCTTTAAAAAAGAAATGTTGCGTGGAGCACGTGAACTGTCTCAGATCGCCAGACATTTTGCCTATAAACGCTTGTGTAAACAACTCATCGATAAACTTATTTTCTTTCAATGCGTTGTTTTTATAACCTTTCTGGAATAAGTACGTTTCAATAAGCGGCATACCCTAAAAGCTGGACTGGACCCTGGACTCTGGACTCTGGACTCTGGACTTTTCCTCCCAAAACTTTACCCCCCCCCCGAGAAAAACCTCTATATTTCCCCCCACAAAACTCCCCCCCCGAAACAAAAAATTCCTTCCCCCAAATAAAAAGTTCAACTACATCGGATCTTTTTCTAATAAACAAGTTAGAAGTGTGCGAGACTTCAAACAAACAACGTTATTCCCCTCCCACCCACCTCCCCGAAAAACCCTTTATGTGTCCCCCTTAAAACTGCCCCCTCCCAAAAAGTCCCTCTCCCCTCCCCCAAATAAATAAATACAACTACATCGGATTTCTGATTGAAAGCGATTGAACACAGTGAACACTTGTCGTCTCAATGTTCTTGCACAAATCGGCATTGAAATCACGAACGCCATCGAACGACCCGACCCCAATCCTTAAAAAAAAGTATTTGGTGTGCGAACGTGATTGCATTAGACAATAATAAGCAAAGATCAGATAAAATTGTCTATTCATCGATGCGACGTTTGCAAGCTCTTATCAGCTGCCAGTGACAATGTTGTTTACCTAAGATGTTACATTTACTCTTGTTTTCAGTCAAGCATAAAGTATTGTGTGTCCTCGAAATAAATTGCATTTTTTTAGAACGTTACTTGTTCGATGGTCAAATTAAAGCTTGTTAATTGCAGCCGCTCAGAGGCTCTTTCCGCGCGCGCACGTCAAAAGCTTGTTATCAGATTAGTTGATAAAAGTACGCAAGGCCTTGCACGTGTCGGTGAATAGCGCGGAAAGAGCCTCTGAGCGGCTGCAATTAACAAGCTTTAGTATGACCATCGAACAAGTAACGTTCTAAAAAAATGCAATTTATTTCGAGGACACACAATACTTTATGCTTGACTGAAAACAAGAGTAAATGTAACACCTTAGGTAAACAACATTGTCCCTGGCAGCTGATAAGAGCTTGCAAACGTCGCATCGATGAATAGACAATTTTATCTGATCTTTGCTTATTATCGTGTAATGCAATCACGTTCGCACGCCAAATACTTTTCTTTTAAGGATTGGGGTCGGGTCGTTCGATGGCGTTTGTGATTTCAATGCCGATTTGTGCAAGAACATTGAGACGACAAGTGTTTGTTCAATCGCTTTCAATCAGAAATCCGGTGTAGTGGTATTTTTTTATTTGGGGGAGGGGAGGGGGACTTTTTGGGAGGGGGCAGTTTTAAAGGGGACACATAAAGGGTTTTTCGGGGAGGTGGGTTGGGAATAACGTTGTTTGTTTGAAATCTCGCACACTTCTAACTTGTTTATTAGATTGAAAAAAAATCCGATGTAGTTGAATTTTTTATTTGGGGGAACGAATTTTTTGTTTGGGGGGGGGGGAGTTTTATGGGGGGAGATATAGTGGTTTTTTTTTTGGGGGGGGGGGAAAGTTTTGGGAGGAAAAGTCCAGAGTCCAGAGTCCAGAGTCCAGAGTCCAGGGTCCACTCCAGCTTTTAGGATATGCCCTAGAAAGGCAGAGGAATATTTTTCTCTGCACGAAATATTCACTGTTCTTTAATTTTCGAGTCGGTGGTTTGAGAAGCGGCGAAGGACTCAATTTCAACCAACAATTAAATTATTTTGTCGCACGGTTTGAATATGCATATTCTACGGTTCGATGTTATTTTTATGCGTTTCAGGACAATGTTTTTCGGCAGTTCTGAATTCGACAGCGGTCTTATGTTATTCATGACTTGAGAGAAATGGAGCACGTGAATTATATCCCGGAGTCCAAGACATGTAAAACAACTTGATCGCATTCATTGTGTGTGGCAAAGCTGAAAGAAATAACGAATATCCAGACATTTGATTCGTTTCAATATGCGAATCAAGCAAGCTCAAGCCGCACACAAACACGGCGAGTGAAAGTGAGTCAAAAGGGTGAAAAAAAGAAGCGTGACCTTCAACCGCAGTTGTTCTGAGTTCATCAGATGTTTATGCATATTTAAGCCGACACGATTGTTATTTCACTTTTCATCTACGCCACCGCTGTCTTTCAAGTTGTTCTTTGATGAACATTTTCATTGAAATAACAGGACTGCAATCAGTGAATTTTAGATTTCGATTTATGAGATACCAGTGTTAAAAAAACTCTTCGCATGCCTGCATGTGATAATGCCTGTGTGTATTTTCGACAACCGATGGTGTTACTTTTTGCCGCTAAATACATGTAGTTTCATCCTTCTCACATCTAAACACGGGGAAATATTCTGCTTCTTGAAAAAGTTTCATCCTTTTCACCCGGAAAGTTAATTGTGCCTCCAATACGAGTTTCTTCTTTTTCAAAAGGAAATTCATTTCAAACTCTTCGCTCCGCTTTTACGAGACAATCGAGACCTGAACCAGCTTGTACACCAGCCACCACACGCTCTTCGAAAGCTGTGTCAAATAAGGCTTCTAGATTCAAGAATAAAGTGCGACTTACTCGATACTGATCGAATGGTTCACTGCCCTGAGTGCCAATTACATCTCACCGAAACTTCGGATTCTCCGAACACTATCGAAAACTTCCGAAAGCACTAACCCGAGTTAACACGGAAAGTGACCTCCCAATCGGGAAAAACTGCATCATGACAATGTGTGGACTCTGAAAGTCCACACAAAAATCAAAATTACAATTACTTGATTAAATAAACATGAACAACAGCTACTTACCCCGGAATCATGTGATAGGACCTTATACCATTTGGAAGGCTCCAGAGACTCTATGATTGGCCATTTCGGGGGTCTGTGAACCTTGAAAAACCGTTCAATTTAAGTATGCAGTTTATTCTCCCATGAATCGTGTACAAGTATTTCTGAGAATTGTGAAAGCGATTTTTTTTGTTTTGTGATTTGTGAAATTGTGACATCTTGACAAAACCTCCCCAGCACTCCCCCCTCCCTCGATAATTCATCTCCATCACTCAACCAATTAAATTTATGTGGCTAAATTTTCCCAAAATAAAATCGGTTTATACTGTAGACATGAAAACCACGGCTTATGATGTTGTAAATTGCCACAATCTTTGACTAGACTTATTCCGATCATGGAGCCAATATTCAAGGAGTATATATTAAAGAGTTTGGCATTCATGGGTTTTTCAAATGCCCTTGAAAGCAATGAGTATTCTAGGGAGACCCTGACAGGCCTCACACTTTTGTAATGCATTCATTTCAGAACAAATGCAAATTTCAGGGTCAATAGAGTAAGAAATTCAGTCTTCCAGCTTTCCAAGACAGTTGGTGTTTTCACAACAGATCGAACGCTCAACTGAAAATGGAACTAAAACACCACAACGCTTTTCATGTGCTTGCTTAAAGGGGCACCGTCACAAGAATTTCTGTTCAAAAAGGTGCTAAAATTATTGACTAAGTACCTTTGCACATACAAGACATGCACCTAGAATACCAAAGTGAATTGTTGAAAGGAGAGCCTGTTTTAATTAGTTTAAGGAATTTTCTGAACACAAGCTCAGAATTAAGTCTCTGCGCGACTTTTTCAATTTAAGATTAAAGTTGTGTGCACGCGCAACTCTTTCCAAGGTAGTTGGTGTTTTTCACACACAGGTCGATCGTTTTAGAGATGCAGTCTGTTTGTGCTTTGAAATGTTTTGTCTTCCAGTCTCAGGTTTTTTCTCAAGCAGCCTAGGTCGAATGTGAAAAAATATCACAAAAAATTATTTAGGAATTAAAAAAAGAAAGCGAGCAATGAAAAACGAGGCGGCTTTTCAGTAGTAAGCGGTTTATTTTCCTTGTTTGATAATTTGCCTTTATACCACGCGAACAAAGACAAAGAATCAGCGAACGGCAAAAGCGACTTTTTACAAAACCAATGTTGTTGCTGATAAACAGTCCGACCAGTAACCCCGATTTGGAACAAATCACATGAAAAATGCCAAGTCTTTTTTTTTTGATAGAAAAGTGGTTATGATTTTTCTTTTATTAATGGAAAACATTTCAAAACATTTACAAGTTAACACACATACAACTAAAACTAAAACTAAAATGCTACACCATTTACATTATTACAAACGTACTAGCGATAATAGTGCCTTTCAAAATGACTTAAAGGTCTTTTCTTCACCTTTAGAGTACGCTATTGATCTTTCTACTATTACTTTTTCTTTTACAAGCTCAAGAAAGAGAGGAAGATCTGGAGGTTTATGCACTAACTTTTGCACAAAAACATGTCTTTTGGCCAGAAGTATAAAATAATTAAAGACGTGGGAGCTGAAATTCCCAGGATTGTAACCATACATGATTCCTAATTCGTCAAGCGAAAAATTCTCGTTATTTTGATTGTTCCACCAAAGTAGCACTGAATTCCAGAAGTCTCTTCTGTTGGGGCAGTTAACTAACAAGTGTGGCAGCAATTCTATTTCGTTGCAAGATTTGCAACGAGGAGATTCTGAGATCTTCATTTTATGCAGCAAATTCCCATATGGTAATATATTATGAATAATCTTATACTGAAATATATGCTTAATTTCGTTTCACGTGTTATTTGGAATGGTAGTTTGTAAATTGCATTAATCGTTGTCTCATCAACACCTAACCTACGTAGCCTAGAGCTAGCTAAGGGTTCTTTAAACTTCTTTTGAGCACAGTGCACATTTCGTGCGCGTTTACACGTAAGCTCTTCAGCAGTATACATTATCTGTTTATCCTTATTGCTATTCGTAACATTAGCTGACTGTAAAGCGCGCTTCCACTTGCTAGGTATTGCAGCTATTAACCCCCAAAGGTTGGTAAATGACGCGTTAAAGGATCCTAGTCAGGCACGCCTTTGTTATTGTTTTGATCTGAAATTTGCGATCAAATTACTCGTCGAACGTGACAGAACGTCTCAACAGTTCAACTGGTAAAAATATAAATTGTAGCCTGAAGCTGAAATTTCTTCGCCTGTTTTTGATTTTAGTGCCAGTAAAAGGGCCTTCGATTATTTTGAGCGCATTTTGGCGGCTGTTCAAAAAGCTAGAACTCAAAGAATGTTTGTGTTCGTAAGCCGGCCAGCCTCCCAGTCCGCCTACCCAAAAGCAAACTATATTCAGCGAGCGCTCGCGGAATATGATTTACAAGCGAATCTAGAATCATAAAGGTTTGGAATCTTGTTTAATTGGGTATTCTTGACTTTCCCATCGCCAAAAAACACAAAAGGCGAATGCACGGAGGGCAGAAATGTTTCCAAAACTCACTCGATCACGCCGCTCTGACCACCGCTCCGCGCATTTAGTTTTAATTGATAGCGCTAGATAAAGCGAGAACATTTCACATTCCTTTCAAATAGAAGAAACTCTTTTGTTAATAGCTTTTATTTTCTTTGTTATCATTGCACAGGATGGATATTCATTTCAATTTTCAAAATACATGAATTGCCCTGAAAACAAAACGTACTGCAGCTACATTGTAGCTAAGGTGTCGACTGCGGCTAACAGATCTGAAAGTTTCTGTTCGCAAACCATTCTTTCTCCTCCTTTTCTGCAATTCCAGGGATTAGTTTATGGAAAAAATTGAAGTGTTGTTCTTAGGAATCGAAGTCTTTGAAGCTTTCGCTTTAGCGTCGCTACCGGCACTGCAGAGCGAGTCCCGTCGTCACATTTAGAAGACCAAAACATTTCAGCCCGTGAAGAACGCGCACCGTAATGAAGTAAAATGTCGGCGAATAAGCTTGTCCACCCTTTCAATCTATTGGATATCTTTTGCTTCACTAGTGCAATAACGAAGAATATCCCTTGAATAATGATTTCTTTCATAAGCTTGACTGTTTTGGTACTGCCACGCGAAGGAGAACATAAACCGCTTAGAGTCCTGGCGTTGTCTCACACATTTCACGAGAAAAATAGCAAACATTACCAAAATAACCGGCCAGATGTAACCGCTATTCATTTTTTAAGGCCAAAAAAGTAAATGAAGGCCCAAACTGGCCGTATTGGCGCGGATGTAGCCGGATTTCAATTCACTGTGAAAAAAATCGTGATTTTAGATGGCATAGAAAATGGCGGATTTCTCACTCGATGCGCGCAAAGCACTGTGGGTGACTAGGATCCTTTAAGACCCGTTTTTCTGCATAACTTAGCATAGGAGAGAAAATTGCCACTCTCGTCTAATAAGTCTTTAATTCTGAGAATCCCAGTAGCATACCAGTCTCTCCAATATAAAGATTTACCCGCAATAGTAATATTTTTGTTGTTCCAAATAATGACCTCTCTAATATTATGCTGATCTTGAAGGTTAGATTCTAACCCCTGGATTTCTGCCAACGTTTTCAAAATATCAATGTAAAAAACTGGCATGTTGTTGAGCTCTAAGAGTTTTAAATCGTAATGACAATCAAAAATAAGAACACCTCCGACTTTTTCCAAATAAAAGGGTGGAATTTTCATCCAATCCTCGTTAACCCCGTCTTTCATTTTCATTACCCAGGCGCTTAACAGTGATTTTGTAATAATTTGGTATTCTGGCAGATCCAGTCCTCCTTTTTCTTTTGGTCCAATCAAAGTATCCCTTTTTATTTTCGGTTTCTTTCCGTTCCAAACAAAATCCGCAACTAATTTGTTAACGGCGTCTGTAACGTGAGGTGGGGTGTGAAGACAAGCGCTGGTGGAAATAAGCTTTGTCAAACCTAGTGTCTTAGCTATTGTTATTTTGCCATACAAAGACAAGTCCCTTTGTGACCATACATAAACAGCTTCTTAATCTTAATCAACTTATATGAAAAATTTTCCTGCTCACACAGTCGAAAATTATATGAAAAGGCGGTTCCTAAGGCTATAACAGGCCTCTGTGGCCACTGGAATTCAAATAACTTATCTTTCTTATGCGAATTTTTCCTTAGCCACATTGCTTCTGATTTTGAAGAGGTGAGTTTAAGCCCACTGCATTCTTCGAACAAGTATAGCACCTCGAGCAGCCTCCCAAGCGAAAATTCATCCTTGCAAAAAGCGGTCGTGTCATCAACATACTGAGTTAGTTTGACTTCTTTGTTGGCAACTTTGATACCCGTTATGTCGGTTCTGGCTTTTATTGTACAAGATAATTCCACAGCTAACCCAAAGAGAAGGCCGGATTATGGACAACCTTGCCTAACTCCCCGCTTGAGTTCAAATGATTTGGAGGCATAGCCATTGTTAATTGTGCAGCTAGAGATATTGTTATAAAGAATTTTGACCCACGCCTTAAAGTCATGCCCAGAATTAAAGGTGTCTAAAGCCTTGATTAGATACCCCCACTCTAAACTGTCGAAAGCTTTTTCAAAATCTATAAACAAAGCAATACCTTCTAAATTTTGATCTGCTGTATAGTGAAGGATGTCTGAGATAAGCCGAATATTTTTCCAATAAATCTGCCTTGTAAATATCTGGTTTGTGTGTTGTTTATAATATCTCGAAGAACCTTTTTTAAACGCAGACCTATGGCTTTTGTGGCGATTTTGTAGTCAACGTTTAAAAGCGATACGGGTCTCCAGTTTTTTAGATAGGATAAATCTTTGTCTTTTTTGGGAATCAGTCGTATTATGCCTTGTCTTTGTGATGTAGATAATTCGCCTTTTTGAAAACCATAGTTATAGCTGTTTACCATAATCTTGCCTAACTTTTCCCAAAAAACGACGTAAAATTCTGCAGTTAAGCCATCAGTTCCGGGAGTTTTATTTTTTTTGAAAGCCTTTTAAAGCGTTTCGGCATTCGTTTTCTGTAAGTAATCCTTCACAGGATTGTTTCTGGTCTTCATCTAGCTTCTTAATCATATCATTTCCAAAAAACAAGTCTTTTAGTAAGTTGTTGTTTTTCTTTGTTTAAATTAATTGCATTCATAACAATTATACCTGCAGGCCCTGGCAAACATGCCCTATTGATTCTGGAATTTTGCATCCGCTCTGAAAATACTTCTACTGTTTTGACTGCAAATTTCTTGAAGATTTGCAATAATGTCTTTCAGCAATGAGGTTTATTTTGAATGGATGGCAGCGACAAATAACTGTTGTTTTCGTGTTCCTGTTCTTTGTGCCCATTTCTCTCTCCTGAATCAATGGCTGGTTTCCAAGTTGCGGAGAGCTACGGACGTTCTGGCGAGCACGTTCTTGTCGACATGAAAAGTTCCGCATAAAAGAGCTGACTTGAAAGACACTGTACGGGCTGTAAACTGTCAAGTAAAAAACAAGCGTATAATTAGCTGCATCATGTTTTACTGAGACGACATTCATATTATTACAGACATTACTGCAGTTCATTTCAAACACCAAAACAGATCGCATCTCTAACACAACAGAAATGATAAACAGGAAAAGGCCTGTGGAAACACTTCTATTATTTTCAGAGAGGATGCAAATTCCAGAATGAATGACGCACTTTTGCCTAGCACCAGCAAATCTAAACTATGAATGAAATGAGTGCCAATTTAATACTGCGTGATGGCAAAATGATTACACAAGGAAAATCACATCTAAAATAAAAGAGTTCAAACTGAATGGGCAGTTAACAGGACCCTGAAATGAAAACTATAAACAAATAACGGTATCAAAACAACTAAGCAGTTTTCTTTTAATTAAGTGTTGACGTTCTAGAAGAACAAGTGCATGTGTTTTCCTATGTTCAACCTAGGATCTCCTGATTCAGTAGCCATGTTTGATAGTGCTCACGTGCTCAAACTCTAGAGTGTACGCGTGCAGAATCTGGTGCATTCTATTCTGAGGTTTTTTTTAGTGCCTGCAGGTCTAAATTATGAATGAAATGAGTGCCAACGTAATATTGCGCGATGCCAAAATGATTAAACAAGGAAAATACAAACTAGATCAAAAGAGTTTAAACTGAACGGGCAGTTAACATGATCGCAGAAGAGAAAACTGAAAACAAATAACGGTATCAAAACAATAAATCAACTTAGTGCATTTAAGCGTATAGAAGTATGTGAATTATGAATTGCTGAAGTAACAAAACGTGGGTAAGAGTGTCGCGTAGGTCTTTGACCCCCCGTTTAGTTTTTATCAGTCTTATCACTGTCGCTTGGGATTCGCCACCGCAGCTTTTTTGCTTCAGTAGAAGAAAAAAGAAAGAACACCTCTGGTAACAAGGTACACAAAGTTGATAACATTATTCTGACCACCGCCAGAGCCAATATTCAAGGAGTATTTATCAGTTTTGCATTAATGGCTTTTTCAAGTGCCCTTGAAAGCTATACATATGTATTCTAACGGAACACTGACAGGTCTTAAACTTTTGTATTGCATTTATTTCCATAACAGATGGAACGCTCAGCTGAAAATGAAACCAAAACCTCTGAGCGACTTCTTTAATTTGAGATCAAAACCTTGTACGTACATAACTCATGGTTGTTCATAGCATTCTGTTAATAGCTTCAGTACACTAGTATGTTAGTTTTAAACAAAACTGGACCATTACTGTTAGGCTTTATTGTGTAAACACTGATCTCTTTTGGCTTCTGACTTTTTAAAGTCATGCTTGTGACATTGCCCCTTTAACTGATCCACACTCGGCCCACACTGCAAGACTAAAAGTTAAACATTTTAAACACAAACAGATTGCATCCCTAACACGACAGAAATGATCAACATGCAAGAAATAGGGTAGAAACACTTTAATTTGTTATTTTCAGAGCGGATGCGAATTCCAGAATGAATGACACACTTTTGCCTAGTGCCTGCAGGCCTAAATAACTATCATTATCATTCACGTTATTTTACCCGGCGTTTTACTTGGCCGAGAGACCATTACGTCACTACAAATAACTGCCTACGAATAATTGTCTACTCATGCGCATTACGGTGCGAAGTTGTTTTGCTGCGAATAATTCTGCTCGTTCGCAGTTGAGTCACCTGTTCAGAGCTCAAACTCAAACGCGGGAAAGTAAGCCATTAAAGTACGGAACTTCTGCGATTGTTGAGTAAAAATTTGAAGAAAAAAGTGTGAATCTTCCTTTTGAACGTTGTACTTTTTGGCAAATCAGTTGATGTATTCGTTTTAAAGCAATTAATTATTGGCGAAAGCGGAATTTACTAATTTTGTATTTTTTGTGCAGAATATTGAAGTTTTGAACGAAATGAAAGCGCGCACTTGGTGTAGGAATAAATAATTGTGAAACAAGCGTGCTGGTTAAATGCATAAACACGTTGTCTTGTTGAATGATAAAACAATTATTAAACTCAATTTCGCAAAATATCGTGATTTGTCAGTGTCTTGCAGATCAATTATTTGCCTTTGCCTTCGGCATCGGCAAATAATTGATCTGCTCTCCACAGACAAATCACGATATTTTGCTCAACCTCGTCCAATAATTGTTTATTATTATCATCGCATCTCTAACACAATAGAAATGATTAACAGGAAAAGGCCTGTAGAAACACTTTTATTATTTTCAGAGCGGACGCGAATTCCAGAATGAATGATGCAATTTTGCCTAGCATGTCTACGCTATGAATGAAATGAATGCCAATTTAATACTGCGTGATGGCAAAATGTTTAAACAAGGAAAATAACAAACAAATAACGGTATCAAAACCAGTTTTCTTGTAATTACACAGCCCAAAAATAATGCACGCGCAAGAAGTGGCGCAAGAAGTTCTTACGCCGCAAGAACACGCAAGCCGGCGCAAGAAGTGAAAGTGCTATGTTTTTGCGGTTTACCCGCAAGAACATTCGAAACGCAAGAAGTTGAAAATCTAGCCGCAAGAAGCCGCAAGAAGTTACTAATGTTACCGCAGGCCGCAAGAAGGCGCAAGAAGTACTGAGGGTCCAGCCGAAGAAACTTGTAGTGCTCGTGTTAGTGTGAGGTAATTTGCAAAAGTAATGAGAGCGAATCTCGCGCTCTATTTTCTTTGAAATATCACCGAGCTTTCGAGCGATTTTTCGCCGCGTTGGCGCGAATATTCGCCAAGTCAAGCGAAAGTTCGCAAGGCTAATCAAAAAATCAAGGAAGCAAATGTTCGAACAACCGAAGTATCGAAGAAAATTCACGTCACGAAATGGAATATCCGCCAGCTTTCCGACTGCAAGATAAACACCCGGTAAACATGATCTCCGGCACATGACAAAACATGAACAATTTTTTTAAGCGTCTCTGATACAGTGAAACGGGTTCAACTCAGAACTGACTCAATACAGTTTTTTATACCATCCAAGAAATAGAAACAAAAAAGTCCAACAGCTATAATTGTGGCAAACTGCGCGAACTCTTCTTTGACACTGGCAAGACAAGACAAGACTTACACGTGCAGGAGGTCATGCCATCTCGTGGGTGGACTCGTCAAGAATCCCTGCATCTTTACCACTTTAATTTCCCAGCAAAAAAGGAATACTCGAAGAAATAGCATAGACATATGATTTCAACTACACATTCGCCTTTTGACACAGCTTGCTGCCCGGTGCTTGCTGTCTTGACGGCTTAGAGAACTGCTCATGTATTGCGTTACAAAATGTCATTCATGCAAATCATACTAAATTGCATACGGCAGATTTGTGTTTACTCACGTTAGAATTGACGTGTCGAATTTCTTTCAGATCGCGGAGTTTTAGTTTCCTTCCGACTTTTTTGGTTTACTTCGAAGATTTAAAATGTGATATCGACTTCAGTGTAATGAATAGAACTATTTTTACAAACATAATGTGTTTTTCCAATTAAGACTTCGGGTATTATTCCTTCTCATCAGTGAGTGACCATGCTCATTTCTCACACGTGTGAGTGCAACTAATTAAAAGTATTTGTCCGAGTTTAATATGTTGGTGGAATTACAGCAACACTGAACAGGTGAATGTCGGTTCTTTAATAATGTGACTGATGGACTGTCCTTTGCCGTTGTTCCTCATTTAAGTGAAATAAAAATCGAGCGAAATCTTTCGGGCCGCTAAGCGTACCGCATGTCTGGGACTCCGGGACACATAATAAACAATAACATACGCGTGCTTCGTTTGAGTCTCGTTTCTCCCTAGCCGTTAAAAAATAACATTGAAGGCGACCAGCGTCAAATTCAGAACCTAGTGAACTCTTTATCGGATAAAAACTTCTAAACCGAAGAAAAAAACTTACAAGGGACCAAATAGACAACTGATTGCAAGCTACAAAGGCAGCCGATTTCGAACGTGCCTTGCGCTAAAAGTGGTCTCCTTTTTACCTTCTCCGGGTTCCAGGTTTTTAAGATGTTAGTGCAAAGAAGTTCTTGCGCTTACTTGCGGTCCGGACATCTTACCGCAAAGAAGTTCTTGCGGTTTTAACTTCTAAACGCAAAGAAGTTCTTGCGGCTTGCAGTATTCAAGCGCAAGCATCCCGCAAGTAGCCGCAAGATTATTTTAGTTCTCGGCTTGCGGACGCAAAAAGAAGTTCTTGCGTGTGCAATATTTTTGGGCTATACTGTAAGTGTTGACGAGTGCGTGAGTTTTTTACTATTGGACTAGAATTTTAATGGCAGTACCATGGAATTTTGTACTGTTACCTAGGACCTCCTGATACATTAGCCATGTTTGATAGGATGTGCTCAAAATCTAGAGTTAAAGAGTGCAGAATTTGGTGCATTTTATTCCGAGGTTGTTTTGGCTTGAACTCAGTTCCTTGCTTTTTTAGTTCTAAAAGAACATTTTAATGTTGGAATTCACTTCCCCTCAAAACCGCCAGTCAGAATTATGAGTGGAATGATTTCCAATTACTGATAGACAAGTGATCAAACAAGGAAAAAAAACAACTTTCTAAAAGACTTCAAACTGAAAACAATAAAACTTTGCGCAATTCAAAGCTAAAAGCAAATTAATCAAACTGCCACACCTGTATCAACGTAATGACATTTAATTCCTTGTAGTGAACATTTAAGACCCAACTGCAGACCTGGGACTACAGTTAGCACTTTGTCACTCTTGAAGAGAGGTGGAGGTAAACGTTCATTTTCGTTTTTATATTAGTTTTTTTATATTGGCCCGATTTATACTAGAGACGGATCATCCGTCAAGACGAATCATCTATCTAGTATAAACACGGGACGAACTATATATGATACGAACTATCGTTGCGTCTCGTAGTTCGTCCCGTATTTACACTAGGCGGATAATTCGTCTAAGCGTGACGAAAAGGCATGGGTACAAGTCAAATCATTGTATTTCACTGCAAGACGACCGCTGGCTTTAGGTAACGAGATCCTGATTTTTGAGTAGTTCGTCTTCTGCCCGTATTTATACAGACAGACGGATCATCCGTCCAGACGAATTATCCACGGTAGTTCGTCTGTCAAGACGAACTACCGTGATAGTTCGTCTGGACGGATGATCCGTCTGAAAGCCCGTATTTATACACAGACGAATTATAAGACGAACTACAGTTCTTTGCCCAAGTTCGTCCCAGATGGATGATCCGTCTCTAGTATAAATCGGGCCAATCATTGACTAAAATTCATGTTGCTCATAATAACATTATCCGTTTTCGTCAGTTCTATATTCTCAAACCGAAGACAGTTTGTAACATTGTTTATTTTGTGTCAGAAGGCAACGAAGAAAGTTTTTACTTTGGATTCACTGGCAATCTCGTAAGTAAACTTAATTTATATCACTAATAACAAATTAAACTAATTAAAAGAAGTTGCAAGCATGGTGGATTCTTTCCCTTTTGGCTTTCATGATTTATTTCTAACACCGGTACAGTCTAATGAATTATTTTTTAACTTGTTATCCGGAAAAGCAATAGTTTAGTGTCGAAACTATGTGTTTTTTAGATATTAAGCTCGGGGGAATATGTGCAATGTTAACCATAAATGTCCCAAAATCTTGAACTTGTAACTTAAAACTGCCAACGCATGTCATTTAACGGAAATAGAGGGACTTCCTTCTCCTTACAAACACTTTTTTGGAACTTTTGCCTTCAGGTCTGAATTATGAATGAAAATCGAGTGCAAATTACTGAAAAGAAAATGATCAAACAGGGAAGACAAAACAACTTACAGATAAAAGACTTCAAACTGAGCATAATTATTTTGCAGAACTAAAAGTTGAAAACTATTGGCATTCTAAAAGAACAGGTGTTTTTTATATCAGAACTAGATTTTTGATTCAGTACAGCTCATGAATGAACAAGGAAGTTTGTATTGTCACTTAAAGATCACCCAATTAATTTTATGTCATTCACATTCTCGCACGAAACAGCTTCTTGTACGTTAAGAGTTTAAATGTAAGTGTAAATGTTTAGCCTTAGCTGGTAATCAGTACATGGTTTTGAACATATTATAAGAGCCAAATAGTTCTCCTATGCTAAAGGAAAATCTTGACTTTTACAATCGACAATCTGGGGGCAAAACGTTGAGCATATTATTGGTGCATATTATTATCTTCATTATTCTAAACAAAAACATCAAGAGATCAATGTGGCTTGACGGCATTTTGGGGAGCCTGAAGGGGAGTAAGTTAAAAAGCAAATGAGGAGTAAAAATCTACAGCAATACTACACACTAAATAATCTAATAAGAGATTTATTATCCAACATTTTGTTTTCCTGAAATGCTAGCTTTCCATCATTTTTTTTAATCTTTCGCACGATCAGGAGGAATGAAAGGACTACACAGACCTGTTAAATCGGTCTTGTAGAGTACAAATATCGTAAAGTCATGTAGCTTCAAAAAAGGGATTACAGTAGAGGGCATTCATGTTTGCAGTAAACTATAGCTATGCGATCTGCGATGCTTTTCGTATGGTACACTGTCACAGTCATCTTTGAACATCTCAACATTGTCAATGAGAAATGCAGATAGTCTTGTGTTATATTTCATATCCAAAAGTAGCAACTCGTCAGCAACAGATTGATGAATACTAAGTAAATTAATCAACTTATCATGCAATGCAATGCATTGCAAGAAAAGACAAAACAATGACTTTATTAAGGAATTCTGACTATTTCATCCTTAATTTACAAAATTTTAAAGGAAAAAATTACAAACTTATAATAGCGACTAGTTTTACTTAAACCCCGAAATAGTTACAAACTAATTAGATACTATATAAGAAACTAATTCTATTGTTTTTTGTTTAGTTTTGACTATTAGAACTAATTGTTAGAGGTTGATTCACGGTTTACATAAAAATTGTAAAATCACTTTAACGCATTTCTAAACATATATTGACTTTGCTGTCCAATTATTTGATTCTGCAGAAAATAACGTATTGCTTTTAATTAGTTTGTATTGCTTTATAGGTTCTCTAAACATGGGAGGAGTCCTGATTAAAAACTGCACTGCCGTACCACTCAAGGTCCAGCTATGTCAAGCTGGTGTTTTGTACCACGATCTCGTCAAACCTGGAGAGTGCTTTGTTAGGGACACCGGTGCTGTGCATTTCACAATCCGTGCCACAGTTAGCGAGAAAGACGACACAGACTGGAAGGACACAGTTTTACCTGTCTTTGGAGTTGTGATTACAAGCCTTGTAGCCATGGCTACTGCAGGTGCAGGTCTCGTGTTTGCTGCTGGTGTTGGTGCTGTTGCTACTGGTCTTGCTGGTGCTGCTGCAGGTACTGCTGCTGCTGTGGAAGGTCTTATAACTGGAGCTGTGGCCATAACTAGTACTGGTCTTCTGTCAGCAGGAGGAGTTGTGATGACAAAGCAACTTGCAGAGAAGTTGTTCAGTGAAGCCAAAGAAAGCCATTGTTACATTAGCTCAGCTGGATGGTATTTCGGTGGTAAGAATGAATTAGAGATCCATGGAGGTCCTCAAATTCTGGCCAGTTCCAAAGGTTTTAAGTACAATGGTTCTCCACTTCGTATTGTTGACAAAAATAACAGCAACAGACACTCTTAAGCCACATTGACCATTACACAAAGGTGAACAGAAAGTTTCCTTGTCGACAAAATACATCAGTCCTGTGTGTCACGAGTGTGCGTGTGTGTGTGTGTTTTTTTAAGGGGGGGGGGGCGGCATCTATGTTTAATGGACAGCCAGATCTTGTTAACGAATAAAACTAAGATGACTCTACAAGCAAACTTGGTGAGGAGTTGTTAGTGTGGCAAGTAGGTGGCATGTAATGATTTCTGTTTACTTTCAATATTGCATGAAAGGCAAATTATTCAATTTATAAATTTGAATCATTATTCACCAAATTGCGTGTTTGAAAGAAAAGGTTTAAATGTGTGTTTTTGTGCTGGTTTCACCATGGAATAAGTAGTTGTAGCCACAGTTGTAAGGGTTACAGCAGCAAACAAATTTAGCTCAATCGTCCTGCTATCTTTTTATTTCTGTATAAGAGCAATTTGAGAGTCTCAGTAGAGCCTTTCATTTCCAATCAAAATGATCTTTAACCCTTTCTGATTTGCTTTTTGCAAGAAGTACTTATCATCATTCTTTGTGTTCCATAGTAGGCCACTATTATATCACCAAATTCACTAATCTTTTCAAGAAAGTAGCTTTTAGTTCATACTTTTCCACTAAGCCATATGTTATTAAAAATATATTTCTGGTCTGAGATAGCCTGTTCCAGGTGTTCGGTTAGCTGGAGAGCAGTGCAAAGAACAGGGAGGGGAAAAAAGATGTTCTTTGCGCTGCTCTCCAAGTAACTGAACACCTGGGACAGGCTAGGTCAGTGAATTTAGCCTTTTCCTGTTGTGTTATTTACAGCACTTGAACTACGTTCGTGTTGGTGTGGATATTATTCTCATGTTGGCAATTAATGGTACTGGATATATAACAATAACAACATTCTCCTTGTATACGTAATTAGTGCTACTTTTAATTTAATCTATGAAAAGATTCTATGTAATTTGGTATTATTTTAGTGAAACATTTGCGAATTTGAGTAGAATATGTATTTTGTTATGACACAGTCTCAGTTTGTTCCAACTTTCTCTAGGGGTTTCAGTGCCAACCACTGATTTCAGTCTACTCTTTTTGATAGATAGTTATCCCTCATAAAGTATGTATCTAACTACTTAGCCGTAACCTTTTCATCTGATGCCCTTTTACAGTAGTCAATTAAGAAAAACAAAAATAAACGGACTGAGTGTTAAAGATTGAATATTGTTGTTATTGGGTAATAGCCTAACATGTGCCCTTTCAGCAATTGGCAGATGAATACAGGTTTTCCTCTAAAAGGAATGGTAGTTTTGTCGCATTTGGCATTTGAAAACAGCTGTTAATAAGTGGGGATGTACAGGTAGTCATGTGCACTTAATGCACTTCCAGTCAGTCTTGACCGATGCTATCGATATCGATCCCCCGCCTGCTCAACGTGTTGGTCATCACTCGCAATCAATATGTCCAGTGGCGGATTTAGGGAAGGGCCCGGGCCCCCTCCTTATTTTTGGTAAAAGATACTCTTTTTAAATGACTCCCCCTGCTAAAACATTTTTGGGTGTACACACACAAATAAAGCCCCCCCCCCCTCCACCCCCTCAAGGTCTGGATCCACCGCTGATGTTGGTCATTATTACATTGAGATATTGGTGGGCATTCAAGTGATATGTCGAAACTGTCAATGGCATATCAGTCAAGCATCGGCGGTATATCAGTGTACAGTCAAACCTCTTTAAAGTGGCCCTTTGTTAAGCAGTCACCCTGTAACGCCACAAAAACACCCTCTATTATCTGGTCACTTACCAAATTCCTGGAAATCATTCTCCATACTTTCTGTAAAATGTACCTCTATTAAGTGGACACGGTCACTGTTTAGACCTCCCAAATGGCTAGGGTCACCTAATTAGATTAGAATGCAACATTTTCACACGACGATAAGCAAGGCATGTCCAGTTTCACAACATTAAGCTATACCACGCTGCCCAAAATCACAGACAATCATGATTAATTTTTTTGTTTCGTGTTGAATGAGAAGGCAAAACTGCAGATGTGGCTTACAACAAAGACAATTGCCTTTGAAGCAACATTATAAAATCTGATAGCCAGGCATAAACGCTCTAGAACATGCAATGACCCGAAAATCAAAGCCGTGGTCACTTGCAATTTTAGATATCTACATTTTACATTTGATGGAGTCAGTATCACACATACCATTAGCCCCTAAAGCCACTGGGAGCTCTTTGACAAATGAAGAGTTTTGGCTACCACACAAAGTAACATACTAGTTTCCTAACCAATCTATAGGGTTCAAAAACTCTCCACCTATAGGTTGTCCACTTTTTCTTGTATATAATGCACATGAAAATCTTTGCAGAGAATGAGAGTGTAAGGGTTCAAAAACATATCTCGTTCATCACTTAAAACACATGCTTTTTGCCTCATTTTTCTACGCTTGACCCCAGTAAACCTACGCAGCCGAAGTGAAATCAAGGCTTTCAGTGTTAAGGTCTTAGTTACTTCTACCTTTCCCTCTATGGGATAGATGAAGAAGATAGTTGAGGCAAAGCTGAGATGAGAAAGTTCTCTGTGACCAATTTATGAAGTGATTATTTCAAAAATAAAATACATCTCA
Source organism: Siderastrea radians (assembly GCA_964017195.1). Classification (NCBI taxonomy): domain Eukaryota; kingdom Metazoa; phylum Cnidaria; class Anthozoa; order Scleractinia; family Rhizangiidae; genus Siderastrea; species Siderastrea radians. The sequence goes on from OZ024898.1 coordinate 25,568,977, forward strand.
GTTAGCAACAAAACTTTGAGTTGCATCTGACTTTGGGATTTAGTTTGTGGGCAGATTTTGTTTGTAGATTTGTGCAAAGGAAATGGTTTTAAAATACATCTTTTTTATGTTTCAGTCTGCTTATAGTAATTATGTTCTCTAAAAATCAAATTAACAGTTCAACCACTTCAAATACATGTAACATGTGATATCTAAGGCTGAATTACAATTAGTTTGTTAAATAAACATGAACAGCTACTCACCCCAGAATCATGTGATAGCACCTTACAGCGTTCGGAAGGCTCCAGAGACACTGAATTAATAAGAGAGTCACTAGCAGTAGTAGAGTGTGAGTGGCTGCCACTGCTGCTGCTTGCACTCGCAGGTCCTGTAACAAAAGAGCTAAATGCACCAAACTCACCACCACTCTCTTTTTTGGGTTGAGGGTTTGACAGGTGTTTGCTGCCAAATGAGTTAAAATCACCAAAATCCTGATTATAATCTTGCAACGAGCTCTTAGAAGAACTTGTTGCTGGTTGTTGTTGTTGTTGTGTTGGCTGGGGGTCGCCAAACACGCCAAAGGGTACACTCTGTAATACCAGATCAAGACTTGTATTTTAAAATAATACAGTCTCGGCCTTTCTCTTACCAAATTGCTCCTATGCACTGAATAAATGTCCTAGTAGTGGAATGCGATGCATTCTGCTTTAACTCAGCCAACAAGTGATCCATCAGTTCAACAAACAAGCTACTGTTTGCACTCAGAACAAGATGACCTGTGGCAGAGAATGCATAATTATTTATTATTTTATGTGATACATGTAAGTACAGTGTACTACAGACATGGAGCAACCAAGAGTCACATGTTTGGGTTGTGATTTAATCCACTCTGTTTGTTTCAATACCAATGACTTCACATTTTTATCCTGCCGTCAGGATGGGGTCTAGTAATACCTGTTTTTTTTTTTTTTTTTGGTGGTCACTTGCCCCAAACCTCCGGTTTTCGCTCAGGCAAACAAATACGTCTTGCAGATGTCGGTCAACATAAGCAATGTCTTCAGTCGGTTGACGTCGATTCGCCAAAATCTTCATGAAAAATGGTGTAGAAAATTACTAGCGATGTAATGGCATAAGACTGTTCGACGAGAGCGAGGATGCTAGCAAGCTTTGAAGGTCAGAGATTCGATGTCATTTATATTTTCGTTGGTTACTCGACGCGAGTCAAATTCAACAGTGAAATGCAAGCATTTTTGACAGAATGAGGGATGGGAAAGGTGTTCATACTAGTAGAGATTCATGTTGTCACAAGGGGAAGGGTGCAGTGAAGACAGGGGGGGGGGGTCTGAGCGAACACATCAAAGGTAAGATAAATCCCCAAGTTCAAAAATTTACACCACTTGAGCTCATATCTACATGTAAGTGACCGTGCTGTATTTTACACCCTGAGGGGAGGGGGAAAAACGGTGGGGTCCAATGCCCCTGGGGCTTTTCTTGTTTATTTTGTAAATTGATACAACAGAAAAAGAGAAATGGTTGTTCACATTTTTGTTATTATTGTAGTTGAAGCATTGTAAATATAAAAAAAGCTAGAACCACTATAAAAAGAGATTACTGTACATTGCCCTTCAGGATTTAGAGTTGAGCAGCACCTGAGTATACATAAATCCCTGGCAAAAGTCAGTCAATGCAAATTTCAAAAAACCATGTTAATGTGCAAACAACCTTTTGATATGGGGCCAAATGGATTTACAAACTTGAGTGGTAGACACAAGCTCAATGCAAGCTGCGAAAGAGTATTTTCAGAGCAGCCCTGTAGATAACAATACTGAGACCACCTTGCACCGGTCGACCAAACAGAGAAAAACTTGCACTTGAGTTTGAGCTTGATCAAAGTGACATCAAACAGTTGCCAAAGAGTGGCAGAACCACTAACGATGTATACAAAGAGGAAATGTTTCTAAACTTTTTTTTACCTGTCACAATTTCTTGAAATTGCAAACACCTTGAGTTTTATGACTGTATAAAAACCAGAAAATTACACAGTCAAAAATGTGCAGCAGAAAACAGTACATTAGGATAAAATATGCAGTGGACCAGGCATCCCTACTTACATGTATGACTCTGTCTGGCCAATTAGTTCAACTACAATATACATAATATTATTCCATACCGAGTGCAATGATGGTTCTCTTTCTAACAGCTAATCTTGCACTTGTTAACTGAGGTAACAAGGCCTGTTGGATGGATTGGTGGTATGATACTAGCAGACCTGAAAAAAAGCAACCATTCATTTGTTGTTAATTAGCATTTAGTTTTAATTGTCAAGCTTTCCTTGTACAAATGATAATGATGACGATGATAATGGTGATGATGATGAAGAGGATATTTTTGATTACCCAAGGTCATCACAGAATGGTACGAGAGAGAGCATTGCATGCATCATTTAAGTTGTGCGGCATCTGCGTCCACTTTTTCTGTACCTGTCCAGTGCATTATGACAAGACTGTGGATGAATGTGAGTGATCAAAGCAGACTGTCTGTTGTGTTCAATATGTTTTAATTTTTCAAAATTTTGCACTCTCACTGTGAGCATCTAAGCTATCTTGTTGTTTCCTCACAGAGTATTCAAAGTGTTTGCCTGCTTGAGAAAACCAGCTGCCATCCTGCTCAAAATGCTAATGAAACCCCTGCAATGTGCTGTTGCCATTTTTGCTCTTTGGCCATTTCCCACTCATTTACAATCTGGCACAAAATGCCCTGTGACTGCTAGTGCCAATCTCAAGAAAGAGGCTCTTTCTGCATCTCTTGTGGCTGTTGGTTCCTGCTACTTCATAGGAGTTTAAGGTGGCCGAACACAGTTTTCTTGTACCCATATGCTTTTCATCGTTATTTTCAAACCATTGGCAGTTGGGCGGCCAAAATTGGCAAGCTGCAAGTTCAACTAGTAGTGATTATTTTTTTGATAGGTTATATTGGTCTGAGTACCGTTGCCATGGCAACACAGCTGTTAATAAACCAGCATTAGATAATGGGTTTGATACATTTTCAGAAAATCCAGTCGTTAGATTTTTTCCATCATTTGTCTCTAGAAAACTCAGAAAAATACTGGCCTTTTGACACTGATCTCGTGAAGTTTTGACAGAGAGATATTCTGCTATTTTGTGTTTTGCATTTTAACGTTTTCTGAAAATGTCCTCTGTCAGATTTCAATTTTTGTTTGCAGGCAAGTTACGTGTGTTCTGAACTATTTTTCTACCAAATTTCATGAAATTCTAACTAGCGATTGCGTAGAAATCAGTGCATTTTCCCTAAACCATGCAGTCACAATTTTCTGGTCAACTGTGCATGCGTTACATTTCATAGCGTTCTCGATCTTTCTCAATTCATTCAAACAATCCCAGAAAGGCAGGGCTTTTTTTTTCAATAGTTACTTTTAATATACTGAAAAACAAACGTTTTTCACCCATAACAAACTGTTTGATTGTTGAGACGTCTAATAAAACACTTGCACAATCTTCACTGAACAAAATAAAATGATCGATTTACAGGCGCCACGTTTGTTTTTCTTAAAGCTTTGTGCGCGCGCTAATCCACGTCAGCAGCACAAATCAAAGAGCGCGCGCAAACTGTGTTCAGACACCTTAAGGTTTACCCTGCACAACACCACAGTTCAGATTAACCTGCAACTGCCTCCCATAACATAATGGCCATTGGGTGCCCGGGATATCTGGTACGGGGCCCCACTGTGGTCAGCTGGCCCCCAGATGGACTACTCCATTGCTGGCAAATCCCCGCAAACCGGCCATGAGCCCCACATGCCCTGGCACCCGTCACACTGACTTAGTCAGTGGAGAGAGACTAAAAAAAATAAATGCAAATTTTTTATTTTTTTATTTTTTTTATTGAGTCACAACTTCACTTACAACACTTAAACAACTACTTACAACTACTACTTCCACTACAAGTACTTACATTTTACATTATACTACAACACATTTTACATTACACTACTACAACTACGTTAACAATGCTTACAAAATTTACGAGACATTTTAACAGACTAAAGCTACGATTACAGACTGATGCTATACACTACATATACATAATAAGGCTACATTACTTGTGCGATACTGCGATACTGAAATAAGCAAATAACAGAAAAAAAATAGAAAGAAATAGAGACGAGAGAAAAAAAAATATTAACAAGACGGGCAGCCAAACAAAAGGAGGCTCAAATACTTATTTGTGATTTGGATTTATGTTTTTCAATTTCAAGGTGGCTTTTAAGTATAGCAAAAAAAGCTTCCCAGATATAATCCTCTTCTCTTCGTGACGCAGTATAAATATAATATTTGGCGATGATTAAACAGAGGTTCAAACCAAGGCGACGAGGAAGATCTTGAGTGAATCCATAGATTATATTCTGTTCTGATAGGGTGATTGAGTCTAAGTGCTTTCTGTTCCACCAGAGAGCAATCTGGGTCCAAAAGGTTTGTACAAAAGAGCATGTTACAAAAAGGTGTATCAAGGTTTGTTTCTCGTTGCAAAGATGGCATTTCTCGTGTTGAATAAGTGAGTCCCTAAAAAGAGTGGCATTAGTGGGTAAAATGTGATGGATAATCTTGAACTGTAAAATAGTGAGTCTGATGTCTTTAGTGACTTTAAAGGGAATGCTATACGTAAGTCGTATTGTTTCTTCATCGAAATTGGCCTGTGTCATCCTCTTTTCAGCCGTGGGTTTTTCAAATTTCATTTTTACGAACATCTGGCTCGCAACTTTGCAAGAAATTTTATTTAGTGGTAACTTAGTTGTGCCGTGAATTAAAGAGTTTGTTATAAGTTCGCCTTTTCCTTTTAAATGATTGATCCATTTTTTAGGGATTGCGTGGCAAAGGCCATAATACTTTAAAAAGTTAGTCTTTATCTGAAACGTAGATGCAAAATCGTTAAAGGTTAAGAAAGAGTCCTCTTTGAAGATGTCACCGGTTTTAGTGACACCAGCTTCATGCCACTGTTTATAGTAAACTGAGGATCCGTCAATTGTAATGAACCTGTTATTCCATATGATTTCCTCTAGTATTTGCTCTTTGGATTGGGGAGTAGAAACAGTTAGTTTTTGCCATGCTTCTAAGGCTTCTCTGTAAAAGTTCAGCGGTATGTTTACTTTCAGAGACTTCATTTCATAGTTGCATTCAAAAAGAAATCGGCCGCCCACGTTGTTTAGGTATGCTAGAGGAATGTGACTCCAACTAGCGTTGTGCGGACTATCACTTAATCGCTTAATCCATGTGACTTTGAGAGAATTGTTAATGATATCAAAGTCAGGCATATTAAGACCTCCTTTCTCCTTTGGACCTATCATAGCAGTATGTTTGATTTTCGCTGTTTTTCTCCAGATGAAAGATTTGATAGTCTGATTAACCGTTTTGACAAAAGAATGTGGAAACGATAGCATAGAAGTGTTGTAGATAAGTTTTGACAGCGCAAGAGTTTTTAGAATGGTTATACGACCGTATAACGAGAGGTTCCTTGGATACCATATGTTTAGTAGATTTTTCATGGAAGTGAGCTTTTGTTCGAAATTTTTTTGATGGGAGACTTCGTCGCTATACGTGAAGTGAATTCCAAGTGCAAAAACTGGTTCCGATGGCCATGCAATGTCAAAGTGTTTAGTCTTTTTATTTCGATTCGCGCCTAACCACATTCCTTCAGTTTTGGTTGTGTTTATTTCGAGACCAGAACATTTCTGGAAGGCGTGAAGCAATTTGAAGAGATTTTCAGCTGACTGAAGGTCAGCAACAAAGGCGGTTGTGTCGTCTGCGTATTGTGAAACTTTAAATTCTTTGTCAAAAACTATAATTCCATTAATGGTTTTGTCTTGTCGAATTGCATTAGCTAATATTTCTGCGCAAAGTACAAAAAGTGCGCCGGAAAGCGGGCATCCCTGCCGTACGCCACGTTCGATTTTGAAGAACTCGGAGGCATATCCGTTGTTCATGACACAACTGGAACAGTTTGTGTAAAAGGTTTTAATCCATTGTTGAATTTCAGGACCGAAATTAAACTCTTCTAGTGTCTTGAATACGAAGTTCCAATCAAGTGTATCGAATGCTTTTTTAAAGTCGATAAATAATGCTATGCCAGGTATGTTTTCTGACTCTGTTACTTTCATAATATCTTGGATGAGCCTGATGTTTTGACCGATATAGCGACCTTTCACGTAACCAGTTTGATCTTCATTTATAAGTTTAGGGAGAACTGTAGCAATTCTATGAGCCATGGTTTTAGTTGCAATCTTATAATCAACATTAAGTAAAGTGAGAGGTCTCCAATTTTCAAGATAGGATTTGTCTTTTTTCTTTTTCGGTATTACCTTGATGATCCCTTGCTTTTGGGTTATGTTCATTTGTCCCCGCTGGAAAGCATAATTGAAACTTTGTGTCATTTCTTCTCCTAACAAAGACCAAAAGTGTAAATAAAATTCCACAGAAAGGCCGTCGCTACCGGGACACTTTCCTTTAGCGCACTCTTTTAGCACATTATAACATTCTTCAGAGCGTAGGGGGTTTTCAAGTTTATCTTGCTCAGGTTTGTCAAGTTTGGGCAGATTTGCGTTTAGAAAAAATATATCATTTTGCGTTGCATCACACGGGCTAGCAGTGTAGAGATTTTTGTAGAAGAGCCTCTGGGATCTCAAGATCTCGTCTGGGTCAGTAATTTCCCTTCCGTCGTGTTTTAATTTTGTGATGTGAGTTTTAGAATGTTGCCTCTTTTCTAAGTTTAAGAAGTACTTAGTGTTTCTTTCACCTTCTTCGTGCCAACGAATTCTGCTTCTTACAATAGCGCCTTTTGTTCTATATTCTGTAATCTTATTCAGTTCAGCTCGGAGTCGGTATAGTTCTATGATGTTTTCTCTTGATCTGTTTGTTTTGAGTACGTTCATCAAATGATCAATTTTATTTTGTAGTTCTTTTTCTGCGTTTCTTCGGAATTTGTTTTTCCTTTTCGAATACTGGACACAAAAACCCCTCACTTCCATTTTTAGCATGTCCCAGTAAAGACCTTTATCTTCAAGGTAGTTGTGTTTAGCTTGGAACTCTGGGATTTTGGCTTTGAGTTCGGAAGTGAACTTGTCATCTTTTAGTAGCGAGTTATTTATTTTCCAGAAGCCTGGGCCGCGCTTAGTATATTCCTCGGACTGAAGAACAAAACTAATTGCCGAGTGATCGGAGAAAGTGGGGCTTGTAATATCTGTCTTAAGAAGAGATGAGGAAAGATTTTTAGAGACAAGCCAATAATCTAATCGGCATTGAATTTTTAGAGAATGATTGCGCCACGTGAATTGTGATAGATTTGGATGTTGGCTTCTCCAAACATCCTGCAATTTATGATTGCTGCATAAACTGTTTATTTCTCTAATTACTGACTTTTTCTTTTCAATAGAGGTGCCGCCGGTTTTGTCTAGCGGTGTTAGTGCGCAGTTGAGGTCGCCGCCTAAAATAATTTGCAAGTTTGTGTGTTGTTTGAGGGTGTTGTTCAGGTTGGAGAAGAAAGTATTTTGTGATGAATTGTCATTTGGAGCATAAACATTGCATAACAAGAAAGTAGAATCGTGGATAATGATTTCAAGCATCAAGTATCTCCCGTTTTTGTCTGCGATAGTATTATCTACTTGAAAGTCGAGTTTTGGGTTAAATAAAATCATCACACCCCGGGAATGTCTAGATCCATGGCTGTAATGGATTTTGCCACCCCATTCTGATCTCCATATTTCTTCTACGCTTTCCGTGGAGTAGGTTTCTTGCAAAAATATGATATCAGCTTTACTATTGTGGGCCCAGCGAAAAACTTGTCTCCTCTTTCGCGCCTGGTTCAAACCTCTTGCGTTAATTGACAGAAATGATAATCTAAGTGGCGTTGCCATGGCTAGTTTTGAACATTATTGTGCTTTGAAGAGGAGAATGTTTGCGTGTATCAATTCTGTTATTATCTGTTTTTAAGCTTATATGCCCTTGAGAATAAGTTGAAATGCAAATTTTTGAGCATAGTATCCAAGTGCTTGTGGCTTTTATGCGAGCGAAAACAAAGCGACAAGAAATAACATAAAACACCAAAAAATAAATGAGCACCAAAATTAAGCTAAAACAGCAAACATATAATGGGTACATCGACAACACGAAGAAAAGAAAAATTAAACGAGCCCCTACAGTTGGGCTTAATACGCACTTCTTTGCGTTTCGGCGGACTGGATCCAGCAAATGAATAATTGCCTGATTCGCTACGTATTGCAGCGTTCGCCCGACCGCTAAACTCAATAAACAATTACGTTAATTTTGGAAAAGGTAGGACATGCTAGCGGATTTCAAGTGTTGATAAGTTACTTCTAAGGCGAGACTATGGTGTTAGAGTGGTTTAATAGACTTAAGTCAAAGGGTTTGCCAATAGGCCATAGCCTCCCTCTTATATAAAGTTTGTCAGGTTGCGACTTACTGAAAGCTGCTGGGATGTTGTTTCTTCTGGCTGTTTTGAAGATTTCCATCTGCTTTCGTCTTCTTTCGACGATGCCGTAGGGCAAGTCTTGGTACATTTTATAGTCCGTATCTTTTAAACGGCGGCCCATAGCAAGAATTTGCTCGCAATCTTTGTAGCGTAAAAACCTTGCGATAATTGGTCTGGGTTTTGCATCTTTCTTGCTGTTAAGACGGTGAACTCGCTGAATCTCTACGCTTCTTGCGTCTTTGTATCCGAGCTCCGTTTCTAGGAAATTACGAAGGACCGTTTCTGTGTCTTCTTGTCTCCCGTTCGGTTCGGGCTCCTCTTCGATATTTTCAAACTTGATATTCTCTCTTCTGGAGTAAGCTTCCAAATAAAGGTTCTTATTTTCCAGGTCTGCAATTTTTTCTTCAAGCTGGCTTTCTTGTTCGGACAGTTTTAAGCAGATCTGCTCTTTGTGCTCCTTGAAGCTCTCGGTGGTTTTCTTGTATTGGTCTTCCGCGGAATTTAGACTTTCTTTGAGGTCGTTGATGTCTCGGTTCGCCGAGGCTTGCGCGAGCTCTAGTGCTTGGATTCGCGTGTCCATTCTGGAGAGTGTTTCTTGGAGGATTTTAACCGATTTTTCTATCGCATCAAGCTTTTCAAGTTTAGTCAGGATCGCTTGCAGCTTCCCGTCTAAGGTCTCAGACATTTCGAACACTGACAGCGGGTTCTCTTCACCCTCGTGGTTGGTTGACGAAGAGTTTTCGTTTCTTGATTTCTTGTTTTCTTGCGTTAGGCGAGGAGGTGACGACGATTCTTCCGAGGATGATGAACGAAATCTTTTTTTTTTCTATTAGTTTCCGCCAAGTTTCGGCCATAAAGAGCCGGTGAAAAATGAAAGTTTTGCGGCCGTTCGCGAAACGCGTCTTTACGCGGCCATTGTTCGTCCCAGTCCCCCAAATAAATGCAAATTACTGTAGGTAACAAAAAAAGGAGGGAGGGATGGGGTAGAAAAAACAAGCAGAGCAGCACGGCATGTCATTTGCAGTAAAAGTACACGTAACAAGCCTGAGCAACTGAACAACCGCTGACCACCAATGCTTGACAGCCACATGCTTATTGTTGGTTCCTGCAACATTCAAAATTGCTTTAATTATAGGTGCACCCAACAGTAATTAATAAATATCACTAAATTGAACTTTTGATAGAATGGGTAGATAAGAAAAAAGAATCCTCCACTCTGTGATTACCACACAACTACCACGCAAGTTCTAGCTACAACACTACATGCTGTAACTTACTTTAATTAGAAAATTGCTAAGGAACAATAAATCCCAAGAAGCATCATGTGGTTACCTCCAAACCTGCTAAGATCTCCAAGAATATCCAAGGCTTCCAGCTGAACAGACACATCAGTACTCTAACATGAAGTCACAAACACAAGTGATTTCAGTATAAAAATCTAAACTACTGAAACTGAGCATCAGGCACCAAAACCATGGTAAATAATGATCATAAAGTTAACACAGCTCACTTCACAAACTAATTATCACCATATGAATTCAATGCTCGAAGCCGACACATAACACGCTTAAAATGCCCAAAATAAAATCCTCCAACTCAACATTAGAACCCTCTCATACAGCATAATAAACAACACCAAAGGAATAGTAATTCCATAGTTTTCATTTTAACGGTCACACTTCCGGATAATTTTCATCCATAGAGTGAAAAGTAAGAACCACCCTGTACACCAGACCACAAGGACACTTTTATTTGAACTTTAAAATTTCACCCACAGACTCAAAACGTTACACCGCGGAACAATCTATTTTTTTAATGATTGAAAGTTTAATCTTGGAATGAAAAAGCATTTTAAAAAAGCAGTGAATTTTTTTTTGTTTGGTCACCTTGGCAATAGCATTTGTCCGTCGACCAGTTATTCTGCGGCAGATGTTAGCAGCCAGTGATGAAGATGCTGGCAGTTAAGCTCACCAATGACTGTTTTTAAACCTGTAATGAGAAGAACAGGACACTGAAAAAAGGTAAATTAAACTTAAAGCCTCAAAAGCAACAGCTCTGGGGACATACACGTAGCTGTTTTGCAGTTTGAAAGTTGTATGTGTTCTCGTACTCAACCTCTAGTCTGAACAAGTAAGGTCACTGAATATTGAACTTAAAGAGTCCTTTTAACATGCAAACCTATGAACAAGACTACTGTTACACATCTTTTAGACTAGAGCACATCTTCACAACAGTAACTCACCAATACTTGAAATTAAAATCTCGTAGCTGTTCGTTGTCTGACAGCATGTTTGAACACAGTGAATCCACTATGGTCTCCACATGATGTTCCTTGACTTTTAACCCTTGCAAAATGAATCTAAGAATTCCTAGGAATTTTTTCCTAAGAATTCCTAGGGAAATTTTTTCCTACGAATTCCTAGGAATTTTTTCCTAAGAATTCCTAGGAATTCCTAGGAATTCTTAGGAATGAAGGTGTGAATTTTCACGGTAATTGGAACATGGAATTCCAAGCTTTGCATGGTCTTAGATTAGCTTGGATAAAATTCCTAGGAATTCCTAGGAATCTGAGAGGATTAAATAAAATCTGAGAAAAAAATTGAATTCCTAGGAATTCCTGAGAATTCCTAGGAATTTCTGGGAATTACTGAGAATAGTTACTACTAGGATCTTAATTATGCACATCAAACAACAAACAAACTTAAAGTTGATTAAGTATTTATTCGAAAAATTTTAAGGATTCTTTACAAGTTTGTCATCCAGGCCACAAAATTCAACATTGTTTTGATTTATTGAAAATTTTAAACTTAATGCCTGTACTATAAAGCCTTAAAACCTTTTCTTGTGAATATATTTAGAGCATTAATTCACCACAGATTCAGCACTCTGGAAACTAGCCTGGAGACTACATCTTGTACTGACGCAGTGAAAACTAACCTGGAGACTACATCTTGTAATGACGCAGTGCAGCTGTGATTAAAATAACATCTCCACAAAGTTCACAAGTCGAGAGTCTTTATATGACATATTGAATACTATATTTCTTGGACATATGTACATGACTTACATGTATGTATTGTCCTCTGAAATTCACATTAGTGAATACATTTTCAAGAATTGTCAACACAGTCAGTGACTGGAAGAAAATTCAATTCAACATTGGAAAAATCCCAATTATTTAATTCTGAATACTTCTTTTAAATAAAGCTTCATCAGTATACACAAAGTGAATCAGACAACAAAGTCATTGTCTTGGTTGTTCTTTTTTCACAAAATATTTTGCTGTGTTCAATCAGAGTGGATTAGAGACAACTTACAATACATTTACAATTGCATTGTGTCCTGGTTATAAGTTTGAGTAGTTATTAAAAGTGACTTAGCTGTAATACTGAACAGGCTACTCTTGACTTGACACTGCAGTGTTCTGGCCATGAGTGTCACATCTGTTCTCACAGCAGCTGATCATGAATTGAACATATACATGTACCTACATGTAGTGGAGAAAAACAGAACATTGTGTGATTAAAATCAGTTCTGAGTTATTGTTGTATTCAGTTAACAGTTCTGTTCTTTCAATTCTCTAGAAAATGATCTCTATTATTGCTTTTAGATCAAGACATTGTAAACTCTGACAAAACATCAGAGTTATCTTGTGTCCTTTTATAAACTAAAGCGATGGAAACACTCTGCAGTGGAAAGGCACTGGAGAACATTATATTTGATGTTTCATTTTACCTTCTCTATAAACTGCACATTACTATGCCATAACTGCTTCTTTAGTTAAATAAACCTGCCTCAAATGTAACTAGCTAGTTCGGCATGTAAATATATATAGCTTCGAATTCAAGAAGACAGGAGAGAACATGATCTTCTTAAAATCGTTAATTTTGAAGTCAATCTTTCATTACAAATCATTTTCTTTTAAACTTACCTCCTTCTTAAGAGTAGATATCCAAATTTTGTTGCTTTGAGACATCATTTAAGCTTGAAAGAATAGGAAATCCAAGGAAACATGTGTTGAACATTTGAAATTTGTGGCGCCGGAATATTCAACCGTTTTCTCTGAGCCCGCAATGATAAGGCTGCTGACCAAAGCAGCTCATTCATTACCAGTCTCTCTTCACATATTCAGGATTCCAAAATGGCTGCTGCTTCTGGCTCCACATTTCTTGCTCACTTTGAGGATTGCATTCTGCTAAGAAGTCACAACTGAATCGTTTTTTGGGACCTATGGAGACTTAGAACAAATTTACCCCTGCAAAAGTTCGAAACCTGCGGATTTTAATCGTTAAATTGCTAAGGGTGCGTTTCTTTGGGAGAATCCGAAAACGGATTTGTGATCCCAGATCATATGGATTCTTCGACGCCAAAGAAACGCAAAATCCGAAAAAGGATCAGTTTGTCATGACAAGACAGGCTGGAGGCACGCAATATATATATATATATATATAATATATATATATATATCAGAACGATATTTCTCTCGTACTGCTCTAGAATTCAACTAGAATGGAATAGAAATAATTTATAAACAAGGACAGTATCTGCCAGAAGTTCAAGTGAACTCGCTGTTTGCGTTCACAATTAGCAAAATCTGGTCCCTGAATTACAGAAATGGGACACCAATGAAGTTATCCTGACGTGTCAATGCTTCTGTCTGTTCTTTTGGAGAAAAATTTTCAAACGGAATAATCACCTGAATTTTCTTTTTCACGATCGAATGTTTTGTCACGCAAGATCGAGAGAAAATATGGCGAGACCAGTAAATTTGCATGGAAGACCGCTTGACAGATGTACTATTTTCGGATCCGTCCCCCAAAGAAACGCACGGATCATGAATCCTAAAAATCCGGATTTAGATTTGATCTCATGTATCCACTCGGAGTGTGGATTCTTCAGATCACTAATCCGTGATTAATCCATTTTTGGATTTAGGTAAAGAAACGCAAAATCCGTTTTTGGATACAAGAATCCGGATTTGGATTTTCTCAAAGAAACGCACCCTAAGTGGCTGCGTGAATACATATGCAATCAATGCTGAACTGAACAGATATGATCATCATGTAAATTAACAAGGTAAAGTAAAACTGATTATTATTTGGCAAATGATTTTTTCTGTTTTATGGTTAATTCTTGCACAGACTAAGCATAACATTCCAGGTAAAAATTGAAACTCAAAATGTGCTTATCTGAAAGTTTGAATATTTTGACGGATACGTGTACTATACTTTGTAGTAAATATAGCAGTTTTGTTTGTAGGTGGCTGTTTTGTTTTTGTCCAAACGTCAAGAGATACTTGGTGTGAGAAAACTCCAGAGCAGTTTAGCAATCTACACTTAGATAACCACTCTTAAATGCCCAAAAGTAACACTAAGCTTTAACCTGAAAAGATCTTGAGAATTCTTAGGAATTCCTAGGAATTCCAAGCCTTATTAGATCTTAGAAGATCTATTCCAAGAAATTCCCAAGAAATCCAAGCTTCTTAAATCGTAGGTAATTTGCATAGCTTGAAATTCCCAGGAATTCCTAGGAATTCCAAGCCTACACAAAGCTTATATCTTTCATTCCCAGAAATTCCCAAGAATTCCAAGCTTTCTTAGTCACAGCTAATTTGCGTAGTTGGGAATCTTTGGGAATTCTTAGGAATTCCTAGGAATTCCCAGAAAGCTGGGAATCCATTTCGCAACAGTACTCACCAGGGTTCCCAGACTAGGGAGGTCAAAATGCAATGTCAGCTATGTCTAGTGTCACTTTGAAAATCCAAACATCATAATATCATTGTTTTTCATTAATGGAACCAAAACAATTGGCCTGGTGTTGTTGAAAATTTAAAAAGAACAAATACGTTCATTCATTCAAGTCAGCCTTCCTCGTTTTGTATTTCAGTTGTCAAGCAGGCCACAGAGTTGGAGAACATTTAGAAAGGATCATGCCCATGATAGTACAGTATTCCAAAGTTGTGAATGATGATGAGCTGCGAGAATACTGCATTCAGGTTAGCCATCTCTCTCTAAATACTTTTCTATGAAAAGCATGACCAAGACAAGGGCTAATTGGAGAGGCAGTGTGGCCAAATGGTTAGGGTACCTGACTTGAAATTTGGAGGTCCCAAGTTCAAGTCTTACATGTACTCTGAGCACTAGCTGAAGTTGTTCTCAGTTTGACTTAAGTTCCACTCTTGGCCACAGTTATGAATAACCAACTGCTCTACTACCAGGATGTCAGCAGACGAACACTCCTAAGGATCCACCAATCCTCTCAGTTGCTCATGCATGCTGCTTAAGTCGGGCTCTGTCACCCCAGCATCCTGTTTAAGTACTGGTGTGTCTCCTGCTTATTGAGGTTCTTGACTCTGTTTACTCATCTGAATTATTGTTTCATTGTCCCTGAAAAGCTCCTCATGGGGCAGGGGGGGGGGGTATAAATTGAGTATTAATAATAATTATTATACTCAATTGACCGCCAATTAAATAGTGTGACCTTGGAACCATAAAATGAAGTAAATGATAAATGCGACACTGAAAATCCAAGCCACTGAAAAATGTCACTGCTCTACCATGTAAGCTACAAAACCACGATGGTAACAGTGCGTGGATGTTTTGAGTGTTGCATTCATCATTAATTTTGTTGGAACTGTAAAACTAATGCTTTTCACATTCCCTTTTCTTTGTGCAGGCATTTGAGTCTTTTGTGTGCAGATGCCCCAAGGAAGTTGCCCCTTATATTCCAAATGTAAGTTGAATGAGTTGCACTTAACAGTCATTATTAACCCTTTCTCTCTCAGAGTCAATTATGGAAACATTTAAGGTGGTTGTAACTTTTGAGTCTGCAGATGAAATCCTATGGTGTGGCCATTCAAATAAAACCTCTTCAGCAGTGCTTGCACATGGTACTATTTATATTCAAGTATTTTACAAAATGAAATTTGGGATTTGTCTTGAATTTTGATTTTATGTACTCTTGGGAGTAAAAGGGTTAATAATTATCTCAGTGCATGAAGGGAATGAAACTGTGAGCACTGAATGTCTGTTGTGTCGTGACCACCAGGTTCAAGCCATGTGGTTACGTGACTAATGGAATTTTAACCTCTAATTAGTGAATTTGTTTTCATTAGCCACTGTTAAATTAAAATGAATGAATCTGACACTTGTTTCAAGTGATGGAGTATTTATAACTGCAGTGCTCATTGAAAGGACTGTATAGGGCTTGAGCTCTATGCAGAGGTGTTCGAGTTTCAGTTCAGTTCTTCAGCTACTGGCTGTATTGTGTTGCTATTACAGTCTGTTAAACTCAATAATTATGTTAATTGTCACTGAGATGACCAATTTTTTTTGTATGCTACAGTCATTTTGGAGGGAGAGGGGTGGGTGGGAACTCGTTGGGGAGAAAAGGGGCAGAAGGTGTACAAGAGCAGGAGAAGAGGGGGCAGAAAGCGGAATTCTTAAGGTGGCAGGAAGCAGGGGAAATAGGGGAAATTATGAAACATAAAGCAATATTTTACAATCGAAGATATGCAAAGAGGAGGGATGCAACAAAAATAGGGTGGGAACTGGGATTTAAGAGAAGGGGAAGTAGGAGGTTTAAACCCCCCCCCTGATCCTTCTCCCTCCCCCCCTGCTAAACACTGGAACCACTTTAAAATATAATCAGGTACAGTACTCTTGGGTCTACACCATTAACTGCAGTAACCTCTCCCTTCCAATGTGTTGTTGTTCTGCAAATTACAGAGCTGTGTCTTGAGTTTATTTGCTATGATCCAAACTACAACTATGGAAGTGACGATGAGGATGAATTTATGGAGACAGACCTAGAGGAAGAAGAAGAAGAGTAAGCACTGACCATGCTGCTCCTTATCTGTAAAACTCAGTTTCAATCTCAAAATATGAATTCTCATATCCCTTTTTTGTCGTGAGCGACTCACCCCATTTTCTTCTACAGCACCACTAAAATCAACTTCCAGTTTCCATTCAGATCAGGCCTCAGTTGTTCAAAGGTTGGATAATCGCTGGATCTATTGATTTATCCAGTGGATGAAGTTATCCAGTCATTGAACAACTGAGGCCAGAGCAACTGAACAAAACTTTCAGGATCTTTCTCCTTGTGTTACAAGCAGTTTCATGCCAGCGTAATTATTTTTTGAAACCTTTTTTTTTTTGCTTGTGTGACCTTTGTTTGCATTAATGCAGTCTGCCAGATTGTAGAGTCCTTAGTAGGACTTGCTGCTATTAGTTGATTGTTTACCCTTTCACTTACAACAGTCAGTTATGGAAACACTGATTTAGGTGGTTCTTTTTTTATAACTTTTGACACTGTGGACGAAATGCTATGGTGTGACTATTCAAATGAAACCTTGTCAGCAGTACTTTTACGTGGTACTATTAAATATTTAAGTATTTTACAAAATGAAATTAATTTTGGGATTCGTCTTGAATTTTGATTTTACGACTCTAATGGGATTGAAAGGTTTAAAACTATCTTGAATAAAGTTGTTATCAAGGTGCACTGACTTGCATTTGATCTCTGTCTCCAGTGACGGTGATGATGATTATTGTGATGATGATGACATGACCTGAAAGGTATGGACATGGAAATTAACACTCTCTCACATGACGTTGTTCCCCATTCTAGTTTGCTAGCATCCACTTGTCAGTCAGGGAGAACAGTTCTGTAGTGGTACTATAAAAAGTTGGAATTTGAATGAGAAGAGTTTTAGTACTCTGCACTGTGCATTTATTTGTACTTTTTTCCACAGTACCATTTACAGTGTACTGTGGAAGGCAAAGTTGACAAGTCCCCTCCCCTCCCATGCAGTTTTTACAGTTTGATTATGGCCAAGTAAAATAGAAGTCTTAAAAAAACCTTGGCAAGTGAAAACAGTACTGTTAGCAAGACTTCCATAGTGATGACTTTGGAGCCCTAGTATACAAAACCATTTTTTTAGCCCAGTAATATTACAGCGCGGAGCGCGCTACCGTTTCCACTAGACCAAGATTTTTGACACTTTTCTGACACTTTTTTGATTGAGGGGCGGAGTTTATCGGACCGTTTGAAATTAGCGCATGTGAACTAGACGCCGTAAATGAGATAACCGAGTCGTTCGTACAAGTTTTTCTAGACAAAATTTTGCGTTTGTCACTTCGCTCATTCGCTCATAATTGTGGGAATCCGTTTTGTTGCGTCGTCAACAAATACAAAACTTAAATCTGAAAACGTGAAAAGGCTTAGCATTGACAACTGATTAAAAGTGTAACAGTCTTTGCTCAAAATTGATTTTGATGCAACAATTTGCACGTGCGGAGCTGTCAAAACGTGCATTTTTCACGCTGGAACAAACGTGTAAAAAGCTAGCTTGTTAAAATTTTTAAAAAAGGCAGGAAAAGAGGAAGAACAATCAGTTGCATATTACTCATATCGAATATTCGTGACAACCCTTGTAAAAATTTGACCGAGATCTCGGCGAGATCGCGGCAATCTCGCCGAGATCGGCGAGATCTCGGCGAGATAGCCACGATCTCGGCGAGATTTCAAAATATCGCGCCGAGAAAAGTAGCCCGCGGTGAGATCGCGGCAATCTCGCCGAGATCGCGCCAAGATCGGTGAGATCTCGCCGAGATAACCACCATCTCGGCGAGATTGCGAAATATCGCGTCGAGATATCTACCCCGCGGCGAGATCGTAACGCGATCTCGCCGAGATAACCGCGATCTCGGCGCGATTTCAAAATATCGCGCCGAGATATCCAGCGAGAAGTGAGATTGCAACACGATCTCGCCGCGACAAACTAGTTCGCGGCGAGATAGTCACAATCTCGGCGCGGATAGCCGCGATCTCGGCGATTTCATGTCGAGATTTCTACTGTTGCAACGCAGAGACTGTCTCGATCTTTGCGAGATTTATCTCATAGAATCTCGATATCGGTAAGATTTCTCTCAGGTTTTACTGCTGCAACTGCCATTGTATTTGTGCAAATCTCCTGACCCTGTACCGGCATAGTTTCAAACAAGCGCGACCAGCGATCTATTTCGAGGGTCGGCAAGAATCTGAAATAAATCAGCTCACAAATTAATTTACCGGCTTTTGAGATCAAAATAACAACGAGCAGCAACGAGCAGCAACGAGCAAAATAACAACGATCAGAAACGCTGTTTTACATGTGAAGTCATTTGATTTCATCAGACCACTGACGTCTATTTGTCTGTCACTTACCAATGCTGTATGCAGAGGACTTCGTTTGTCATGTCCGTCATCTGTTTGTTGAACTTTCTTTATAAACCACTACGGAAGAGTTAGGCAAGGGTTTTAAAGACAGATACCTGTGACTAATTTGTTGTCGTTCTGAATTTGACTTTTTTCGCTGCTTGCCGGCCATGAGCTTACCTGATACCGTAAAGTCGCGCCAAAAAATCCCGCCTTGACTCCCGCCGTTGTGTTAATGGGCAATGTGATTGGTTGATTCAATCACAACATCGGCGAGCGGTGCTCGCGTAAGCCCAAAAAAATCGAGAACTTTTCCACAAAACTTACAGAAGTGGGAAATGGCTTCTTTTTGTTGAATGTACAGGGGAAAATTGAATTGTTAAACATGTTATTTCTTACTACGGAAAACAACATGGTTCTTTCAAGTTTAAAGCAAGAGCTAGAGCGTTTTGGAAGATATACAAGAAACTGTTGCACAACTAAACAAGCCACACTAAAGGACCTAAAGTGTACTGGGAATGAACTTAAGCTTAAACTTATATATTATGGACAAAGCTACAATTGAGGAATGAACACTCAGGTTAAATGCTTTCAAGACTTTCAGAACGTTTGTAGTCTACACAGCTTAATCAGTAATGCCGCGATGGAAGCCACCAAATGGGTTTCTTCTCCACCGGGAATCAGTCCTTCGACGAGTTTTGTAGTTGCCCAAGCATTCAACGTGTGAGACAAAGGTCAGTGAGTTTCACTTTTCTCAGACAACATCATCAGCATGTACAGCTTTTCCTTGCCTTGATTTTTCCCCTTTTATCTCGTCGGCTGACTGTTGACCTTTATTTTAATTGGTGATGTTGATTTCACTCAAGTAAACTGCGGGTCTTTCACCGAAACATGCTCCTTCGTGAGAATATTAATTAAGCTTAAAAAAATCTTCGCTTGACTTTCCTGTAAAAATGTGTGGGGATGAGGTAATAACCTAACTTACCGGTAACAAATTTGATATGAGCCAAAATTTCGGCATTCTTTTTGCATGAGTTCAGAAATAAAATTTTCGCCGTCTTCCCCAGATTTGCGTAAACAGTCAGGTGACAAGTCTGACAAATTTAAGAATTTGCGGCAAGTTGCAGAATCTTATACTGAAAATGGTTCCTTCTTAACTAGTTTTAGATACAAAACAGTAACAACTCAAATTTTGCGATCGAATATTTCACGAGCTTCGCAGTACATGACAAAATAAATTATCTCAAGATTTGCGTGACCACAATTTGGCGAGCAGCCAATTTCTCAGTGCAAGACAAGGAGACGCCACAAAAACACTTTATCCAGTCTAATTAGATGTTGTTGTCATTTAGAAGGCCTTTTGTTTTCAATTGAACTATCCAAAATAAAGTACCAAGATAAGGGAAAATAATAGGATTATTAACTAGATTGATTTATTGGATTGTTAGGTTTATACCAAAACGGAAAATGGTCATCCCTGTTCATAGCTGCATGATCATTCATATTTCAGTGTTTACATTCACAAACGAGTTTGAAGCGCAAGCGGCGCAGACAGATGTTTTTAATAGATTCACCACATTTGCTAATATTTGGCGATTTAGTTTGTCAGTTCCTTGCTTAGATGAACAAACCTGAGTTTCTGCACGGCCATTATTCAATACTTTGTCTTGACTACAAATAAATCGCTCTCCCTGAACCGAGAACACATATCGTTTACAGGTGAGCGTATAAAATGCAGTGCGAACAAACACAAAAATGCTCAAAACACCATCAAACTCTTCCTGTTCGTTGGTTTATTCTCCTGCAGATCGATGCTACGGAATTTCACAGCTAATAAGGTGGGCACTTGCCTCCTTCCACCAGCGTGGGGAATGACAACTAATGGTGATCGATCAGCTGAAGTAAAAACACGTGCACGTGAACTATTCTTTTTCTCCTCGTTATTGTCACGTGGAAACAGTACCATATAAAGGATAATTTAATTTCAAAACACGTCCAAGGCTGAAAACAATCTTGTTAACAATTCCTGGAACTGCAATATAGGACATAGTTTTGTCAGCGTCTGGTAGTTTGATTAATTGTTAACGTAAATGTAAATATCGTTCTCATCGAACCTAATTTGGCTGCCGAGAATTTCGCTTCTCGACGGGATAACAGTAAGATTTTGACCGCCAGGAAATTCCTTTCTCGCCGCAAATCCCGGCAAGACTCCCACCGAGGCCTCGCCGCGAAACTGCCCGCCGAGATATCCATATCTCGCCGCGATATCACCTCGCGATCACGGCGCGTTTTGGCCGCCGAGATTTCCGTATCTCGCCGCGTATTTGCCTGCCGAGATTTCCATATCTCGCTGCGATCTCGGCGAGATCGCGGCGCGTTTTTGGCCGCCGAGATTTCCCGCATCTCGGCGAGAATCGCGACGAGATCGCGGCGCGTTTTTGGCCGCCGAGATTTCCCGCATCTCGGCGAGAATCGCGACGAGATCGCGGCGCGTTTTTGGCCGCCGAGATTTCCCGCATCTCGGCGAGAATCGCGGCGAGATCGCGGCGCGTTTTTGGCCGCCGAGATTTCCCGCATCTCGGCGAGAATCGCGGCGAGATCGCGGCGCGTTTTTGGCCGCCGAGATTTCCCGCATCTCGGCGAGAATCGCGGCGAGATCGCGGCGAGTTTTTGGCCGCCGAGATTTCCCGTATCTCGCCGTGATCTCGCCGTGATCTCGGCCGTGATCTCGGCGAGATGGGGAAATCTCGGCGGCCAAAAACGCGCCGCGATCTCGCCGCGATCTCGCCGCGATTCTCGCCGAGATCGCGGCGAGATCTCGGCGAGATCTCGTAAAAATTTTCACGAGGGAACTGATGTAGAACTAGTAGTTATTTTAGTTATTGATTTGTTGATATTCACAAATTATGCATATCGTGCACTTGTTTGTTACAAGACCATTTCCGCCCCAGTGAAGTTTCTATTTTTGGCTCAGGTCGTGACAATAAATAACTTTTGGAAGAACATTGCATGCAACAAATGGTAACTCACTAAGAAAGTATTTGAAAATCTTCATTTTGTGTCATCGTTATGTATAATTTTATCACACAATGTTGAGCGAAAGTCCAAAATAACACGAGAAATGTAAACATTCAACAACAGAATAAAGACGCATAATTCAACACAACATAGTGTTTAGTTTTGAGGCATAAATCGCCAAATTCGAAACACAACTGGTGAATCTAGCTCACTGACTCTCAGAAGTATTTTCCGATATACACTGTATCCCTTCATCTACCGAACAAGCTCGAACAAACATCTCTTGAAAGTTATCTTTGTTGTCCACGTTTAGATTCACATAACCGCCATCTTCGTCCTTGTACGGAGGGTGTAAACTGCAGGTTGCAGGTTGCAGATTGCAGGTTGCAGGTTGCAGGTTGCAAGTGCAGGTTGCAGGTTGCAGGTGCAGGTTGCAGGTTGCAGGTTGCAGGTGCAGGTTACAGGTTGCAGGTTGCGATTATATATATTTTTCAAACAGAAGATGTATGATCTTTATATGGTACGTTTCTACTTAAATTTCTTCAAGAAAATCCGTATTGTTTCATTTGTAAAGAAACCTTGGTAATGAGAAACTTGAACTGGACTAGACTCTTGGTATGAAAGTTTGCGGAACCGTTTCAATGTGTTCTCGCAGATACGCCACACTCCCAATTTGGAATGGAATTATTAGGTGACAGGTGCGGTTTAATCGTTAACTATTGGCGATGATCCATCAAGGCCATAATGGAGATCAACCGCCACTCACTTTAAATTTCCCGAAGATGCTGAGATTTTTAAGTCCGTGGAGTTGACAATTTTAGGAAAAATCGCGATAGTTGTAAGTTTCGAAAACATGTTTCGACAAACTGCTGTCATCTTCAGTTCTGCAATTACCATTACATTTTCAATTGGTGTAATACATACAAGTATTAAGACAGGCGGTTTTAATAATAACAATAGAATGACTCGATCACAGGATTGTAAAGATTACAGGATCGGGCATTAATTTAACTGCTAATGTATAATGTGAACTTATTGAAACTACCAGTAAGCTTGCATCATATATAAATGCAAACAAAATCCAGTTATATTAACCAGCCAAAAACCAGTCACCTTGCAGAACTAAAATTAACATTTCAACTTAATTTCAATTCGATATGTTGTGCAAAGCGCAAGTAATCAAACATGCTGCACATTATTGTGTATTCGCACATTCTTGCTCAGTAAACTATAGGAACATTAAAACTACAACCTTGAACTTTGAAATGTTTCTTTTCAGAATGTTCTTCAAACACTATTGTAAAGTAGAGCTTGAGGCCAAATTTGGGGTCAAATTCTTTTCTCGTTTGGCAATTTTGCAGCCCGTCAAGCTAGCTTTCGATTGCCATTGATACTTCGACACTGGTTCCGAAAACATCTGAGTGGTTGTTTTTGTGTGAGGCATTTCATTCGCTTTTGTACAAGCGCAACGTGTACATTTTTAACCACAACCGTGTGAAAGTATTAGCACTTTCACTTTTTATCTGCCACAAATTTATGCTTATTAAAGCAAGACACAGAAACTCTCGCGAAAAAATAAAATTCTTGAAACACGTTGCTTTTGACGATGTTATCGGCTTATCACATGTTAATCATGGGTTTTATTTGGTTCAGATTGGTGATGATAT
The DNA here is from genome assembly GCA_964017195.1 of Siderastrea radians. Lineage (NCBI taxonomy): Eukaryota > Metazoa > Cnidaria > Anthozoa > Scleractinia > Rhizangiidae > Siderastrea > Siderastrea radians. The sequence continues at coordinate 25,592,337 of OZ024898.1, forward strand.
ACAACAAAAATGCTGCTCTTGAACCTACAAACATGCAAAATTAAACCTGCTGAACAAAAACCTGGTAAAACTGTATGACCCCATCGGCATGGCACCTCTGTCTTTGCCAAGTCTCTTTTGTTCAACGTTTGATATTCCTTCGTCCTAACTAAGCTACTTGGGAGACTTTTTTTATGGCATGCCTTTTCATATAAAAAGGACAATTTTTACACAATAATTGAAACCATTCTTACTCCTTTAATTTTGTTATCCTTTAATTAACTGCTTTTTACTTTGTAATTAACCTGCAACCCGCAACTTGCAACCTGCAACTTGCAACCCGCTACCTACAACCCGCAACCTGCAACCTGCAACCTGCAACCTGCAACCTGCACCTGCAACCTGCACCTGCAACCTGCAACCTGCAACCTGCAACCTGCAACCTGCAGTTTACACCCTCCGGTCCTTATATCGTATTCGCAAAGTGTTGGACGTATGATGTCGCAGCCTCACAGGTCCGTCTGATATCCTCCACAAGCGAAGAAAACGAATAATTTCGTACGATTCCATCGACAACGTCTGCTTCCGTATAAAACTTTACCAATTCATCGTGGCCGTACTCAACTTTTATTTGGAACTTCATGCCGGCTGACTAATGTACTCGAAGTAAGTTGAGACTACCCGTCCCGCCACATATCAATCACTGTCAACGCCCACTTTGACGTCGCGGCTCCTTTGTTAAAAGTGTCAAAAAAGTGTCAAAAATTCATCAGAAATCTTGGTCTAGTGGAAACGGTAGCACGCTTCGCGCTGTAAACTGTATGGAAAAGAGCCCGGTATAACACATTTTCCTAGTCCCCTGGCACTTCATTATATCAGGGTTCCACTGTACAAGTGTTTGTTTAACTTACTGCTCCTCTGTGTTTCAGGTTCGCAGGTCTGCAGCAAAGTGCTTGGCAGCAGTGTTACGATCAAGGCCAGAGCTTCTCTCTGAGTTTTACAAGACAGTCTCTCCTGCACTAATTCTCAGATTTAAAGGTTATTATATCAAACTGTTGACTGCTACATGTGTATTAATTCTCAGTTATTATACTACAATAATACTTAATGTGGCTCTGCTAAAGTTGACTGCAAAAGTGGATGGATCTATAATTTTTAAGCATTCTTTGCTTTTCTGTAGACTCCCCCATCACTTGTGTTAGCAAAACTTTTATGAGACTGAGTTAAACTGTATTGAGTGATGGAAGCAAATAAAGTTGAAGTTGGAATAAGGGTTTGAAAACAATTAACTTTTTCACTGTACATGGATTGAACCCAGGAGTCATATCATAAGTCGTTAAATTAAGATCATCCGGGTGAGTGTAGTCCTGAGAAGGACTGTTTGTGTGACATTGACTGATGTTTTGCCAACCTGAGTGGAAGTCACCGATCTTGACTCTGATGATGACTTCCAGTCTCTCCTGACTTCCTTCTCAGGATTTCACTCACCCAGACAATCATACTTTACTGACTTTATATTAATTATCTTTTTGTTTGTCAGAGAGGGAAGAGAATGTCAAGGCCGACATATTTTCAGCGTACATCACTCTGCTTCGGCAAACCAGACCAGTAGCTAGTCAAACTCTTGACGCTGATGCAATGGAGGATGATTCAGGGTAGGGGAAGAGTGAGATGATGTAAGGGACGGACCATTAGAAAAGTGATGGGGGGGATGGGGAAAAAACAACAAAAAATTCATGCAAGGGAAAATGGCTGAAAAAAAAATTCATGCACAAGATGGGCCTCATTTTGATATGAAACCATAATTCGTTTTGCCAATTGCTCGACAAGTAGTGTCTCCAGTGTTAAAAAAATTGGAAATTTTCTGGGGCTCTGCCAGGATGCTATAAAATATTGTTTTCATAATTAATGTTTCTTTTGTCGGGAGGGGGATACCTTCGCCTGGAACAATTTTTTTGTTGTTTTTATAGTCATAGTCATACAGTTGAACCCGTTATTTTGAACCGTCAGGGGAAACAAAAAAAGTTTGAAATAGCGGGAGTTCAAAATAACCGATAGTAAATGAGTGAAGGGCAAATCCAAGCCGAAGGGAAATTGGTTTAAGTCTGAAATAACGGGAAATTCAATAAGCGTAGTCTATTAAACTGTAAACTATTAACACACGACAAGCTCCCCTTGCCAAAAAAAGCCAAGAAAAGCGCGGAAACCCCGGAAAAGCCTGGAGACCCTGGCTTTCTTGGCTTTTCCCTGCTTTTTTTGACGCTGGAAAGCCTGGAAAAGCCAGGAAAGCATGGAAATTCCTGGCTTTCTTGGAAAGACCGGAATGTTCTTCCAAGAAAAGCCTGGAAAGCCAGGAGAGGGCTCTGGGCTTTCGCGGAAAGCGTGGATTTTGTCCATACAAACCGAACCCAGAAAAGCCAGGAAAGGCAGGAATGACTGTGCCAGGTGTGGAAATTCCTGGCTTTCATGGAAAAGCAGGACATGCTAACTCCTGGAAAGCCAAGAAACACAGAACAAAAATCCAGGCTTTCCTGAAAAGCTGGAAATTTGCATTGACTATTACAGTTCAAGTAAGCCAAGCCTAGGAATTCTTGGCTTTCGTGTAAAGCCCAGGTATGTTCTTTCCTGAAAAGTTTTGAAAGCCAGTAAAAAACTCTGACCTTGATATACCACCATATTTCCAACCTTTAAAAAGTTACTATATTTTTACCAGTCTTACTGTATTGTCATTTCAGTTACATGTACTTTGAAAGTGTGATTTTTTAAAGGTTAGGAAATCTGGATATTTGCCTCTGAAAAGTTTGGAGAGGAACTTGAACTTAGTTTGGTAACCTTACACCTACAAAACCTAGAACTTCCTGACTTTCATATTAATATACTTAGTATATCTAATGTTTCTTCGCAGTGCGAGTATTTTGCTAATTAAGTTTTGAATTAATAAAATGCCTCCTATAGGGAGTGAGTACTTAAAAGAACTCACTTTGTAATAAATGTGCCTGGTGTTACAGGCATTTAATTTCTTATCTTAACATCACTCTATGTACTTGATCAAACATACAGGGAATGAGAATAATGGAACTAGCACCAAAGATAAAATGTTTTGATGTTTAAACAATTCTCCAAACATGCTTCATAGCGAATACAGAAGGCTAGTAAGGAAAATATGAATTTTGATTTTGGGGCATAAAAGATTAAGTAAATAAGGTATTACTAGGAATCCTTGAAAAACCAGGAGTTGAACCTGAGTCCTTAGAATTTGTGGCATGACTGTTTTCTTTCTCATGAAAACTTGGAAATCCAGAAAGTGGTCTACTAAAGTTCTCAGTTAAAACCAGAGATTATGTTGTTTTAGTTTTTCCTTGAAAACCTGGGACCCCTAAAAATGGTAGACCTGAGCATTACACTTATGTATATATTTTTTTACGAATATGAATATGTCTTGATAACATGGAAAAGGTTTGAAAAAAAAGCAGGCAGGGATTGTTAATTTTGAGGACCATTAATGCAATTTTTAGTTTCAGTGCTACATGTACCACAGTTCAAATGGACGTGGGTGTTCTGTCCAGCCTTGATTTATAACTATTTTTGTAATGACTGATATGATATGTAATGAGTGATATGACTGTGAGTGTAAAAAGCAATTTCTAGCACATTAACACCTACATGTATGGAGCTTATGCTAGGAAAACTGTGTGAGACTGAGAATTTGTAAAAGAGCCAACAAACAAACTGAAAGGAAGTAATTTGATTGGTTTACTGAACAAAGGGAAATGTGCATGGCTTTCGGTTGGTTTATCCAACAGACAAAGCCAAGCGAATGGACTGTGAACTGAAAAGTAGCTTATCTCTTTCAATGTCACTGGTTTAAACTCAAATAGGTCACTGATTAAGCAAAGCTCTTTCCACCTTATCGACGTTTTTAGTAGGAAAATGAGAAAAGCTTGTTTTGATCCTTTCAACTACATGTATTGACAAATGAAACCGCTGCAGCTGTGAACATGCAGCTGTATACAATACAATACAAGTTTATTCAAGATGTACATGTAGCAAGTTAAGAGTCATTTGGATTAGGTCTGATAAATTTAACAAGAAAGCCCATTGGGCATTTTAACCGGCCATTCTGACCCTCCCCACCCCTAGGTTTCACAAATGTTAGCGCGATCCTCTATTTATACGAACCGGCGTGATGAAAAGTGTGATTGGGTGACACAATATTTTGACTATAACGTTACTGGATGACGTAATGTTCAAACTCTGATGACTCAGCTTATCTTTCTTATCGCTTTTATTTGTGCTGAAAAACGCAAATTCACTCAAACGTTGAATGTCGATATAAATGAGAATGCTCACACCGGGACGACGAAGTATTTACTGCTGTGTCTAGACCTTAAATACAAACAGTGAACATAGCAGTAGAATCAAAATATAACACTTGATAAACACGAGCTCGAGCAGATCGTCAGAGTATGGGGCACGTCAAGGCATATCTCATGACGTGATGTTTAAATCCAGTTTGCTAACTCGGGAATCCCCATTTTTACACCCTCAAAATGTCAATCCCAGTAAAAAAACTCCTGCGCTAAAAAAAATTTCACCATGACCACTAACTAGATCAGACAACACAGCCAATTTCGCATTCAATCCTATTAGCTGCTTTACTCAATTGCGCATGCGTTATACAAGACAAATACAAAAAACCTTAACAAAAAACCCCAAACTTAACAACCCTTCGTCGTTGATATGTTAAATACTGTAAATTAAAAGACAAGAACACACGAACGTAACATTCAGCAGACTAATATGCGCATGCGTCTGATATAAGACAGCACCACTCTTGAGTACCCGTACCACAAGCTTTACAGCACTTTGTTCGTATGTTAAGCCAACTGACTATCACGACAAAACCATGCCCATTTTATAAACCGGCGGTCGCCATAGCGACGGCCGGTTAAGGTGATTCTATTTAATTGCATTACGCATCCTTTCTGCGCATTATTTTTGGCGTGATTAGCGCGCGCATGAGCGCGCGCACCTTCGGAACTTGACAGGTTTTCTATGAAAGCGGAGCTGTTTAGAGAAATAAATGGTCGTTTTCTCCTAAACGAGCTCGGTGACCCACATTTTTTAACACATAAATTCAAATGGCACACGGTCGACAACAATATATCGCGATTTTAAGAAAAGTTAAAAATTCTGCTTTGAGATATTTTTATTTAAATGCCAAAAAGAACACATCTTTAGGTACAGCAGTGTATGTACGCACGCGGCAGATTCTTTAATTTTTTTCATATGTTTAATTCCTGTTCAACTAAAGTAGTGTACAATGCAAGACAAATGTCTATTTTGCTGAACTGCTTCAATATTTTAATCGAGCAATGACTTTTTAAAGCAATTATAGTACACATTTCTGATTACTAGGGTTTCTCAGGGAAACCTTGCGGGTCGTATAGTTGCTATTAATGGCTATCCATTTTGTGGAAAAACAAGCACTGTGACCCCTATTTTTTATTGCATTTTTGAAATGTTCTAAACATAATTACCAAGGGGCCAAGTTTTAGAAAATTTTAAATATTCCTTCTATTTCGAAGGAATCACCTTATAAGTCGAAACCATTCGACCATGAAACCCTGGTCCCGGCTGCTGCTTTTTCCTTAGTTACAAGTCAAGAGTCATTTGGATTAGGTCTGGTAAATTTAATAAAGTTAAAACCATGCGAGCATGAAATTTCGGTCCTGTTCATTTATGTGACAAACTGTTTTAGTGCTTGATAACAAACTAAGAGTCTAATACCAAGAAAAGGCCTGGAATGTTTTTCCCCAATTACAGAGGGCTACAATATGAAATTCTGGCTAGGTAAACACTTGTTGCTTTATGGCAGCTCCCAGACTTCCCACTCCCCAATTCATTTAATACCAAACTTGTACCTGATAATAAAATCTTAAGTGTTCCAAGTAGATGTATTTCACAAAACGTCCATGGCCACCTTCAGTGCAATATGTACTGTATTTATTGAAATGAAATTGTTGTTGTTGTTGTTGTTAAAGATCTCAAATGCAATAAAACAACAAACTCCAGAAAAAACAGCAAGGACAGGTAAAATTATTTTAACTGTCTTTATTTTGGTAGCAGCAATCTCCATTTTTATAAGAAAACGTAAGTTTACACTGTTTATGAATGTAATGACTTAATAGTACATATTTCATACAGATGTACATGCATTGAACAAACACCCTTTATCAAGAGGACAGAACTACGGAAAGCCCCAAAAATTCATTTTTACCTGTACATGTTTCCTGTGAAGAATAATTTATCTCTAATACACTGTACATGTACATGTACACCCAGTAGCAGGCAGTGAGGGTGTTTACTGAATACAAGTTTGTCTTAATTTATTAAAGAAATACCAGTGAGATGAAGTCCATGTCTTGGTCATTTGAAGCAGCAAGCCTGTTGTGAACTGCAAGGTCATGAAGATCTCCTTAAAAAAGAAAATGGTTTTACTTTAATAAGCAATTTGTATTTCAGTTAAAGTTTTATCTAAATATCTCATTAAACTGACAGCTTTTATATTACTTGGTGTCATGCGGTATGGACGGTCAAGAAATTAGGAGAGTTTTGAACAAAAATGGGAAGCGAAGTGGGAAAAATTTTCAAGAAGATAAATACAATGTATATGAGCAAAATTAAAAGTTCTAGAATTAGCAATAGAATGAACAAAATAATTAGCCCTTTAAGGCTTTAATTTCTTTTTTAGTTCAACCAAATTATAGACATCATTAAAAGAATTTGTCGCACACTATCAGAAGGCCTACATAATACAGGTTAAAGGTCAACATTCCCAAAGTACCAATGAGGGACCTAGTATAAATTTAAATGTTCTAGTTAAGTAAATAACTGTTTAGAAGCTGCTTCATTTCGCCCAGTCTTGGGCAAAATGAATGATGGGAGGGGGGGGGGGGGTTAATTTCACTCAGTAAAGTATTCATGCAGAGTTCAATATCTCTGGAATAATGTTTTTTAAGTCTGCATGTTCAGATCCAAATCGGATGCAAGATGCCCAATGTTGACAAATGTGCATGTACGAAGGCTTTCTGACATCACGTACCTGACTTTGATAGATGAGCAGCTTACACGTGGGCCTTTTCAGGATTCAGTGGGAGTTCTTCTGCTTGACATCTGTTAACATCATGTGATAACTGCATTGCGGTAAAAAAAATATATATTTCAGGAATTTCCTGCTGGATATGTCTAGTATCATAAAACGATAATTACCTTAGAGACCCTATTTCTGTCAACAATGACACTATTTTTGAAAGCAAATCAACAAGGCTAATATATAACAAAGCAACCGTGATAGGAGAAATCCCTCCGCTCCATGTAATTCTGCAACATTTTGGCATGCCTTTAAGAGCCCTCTCCAGTGTTAGCAGAAAAAGTAGCTGAACCTCTTTACATTTATCTGTGTGGTTAGGTGAGATTTCACAACAATATCTGGTAAGTCACTCAATAAAGTATTATCTTTTACTCTTTCTGGCAGGATAAAATGAAATTCTACAAATGGCAAAGCATGGAGAGCAGAACCCAGTGGGCTTTTACAGTAAAGTTTAAACCCTATTATGACAAAGGTTTAAGGTGTAACAAGTTTATTGTGATCTACATGTACAGCATAATTTGGAGCAGAAAACATCTTGGATAACAGTTTTTGCTACAAAGTAGGAAAATACATTCTGGTGGGCATTATGGAAGAATACTGATTTTATGGTTTACACCGGTTAATATAAACCTCAACTGAGATGTACTAGCTCAGTCTTGTATGCACAATTGCAAGTAACGAATAATATTTGCATTGCTTAATAGACACAAATAAAACCCATATAACTCTAGAGTCGAAATGGCAGATTTTCTTTGCCAAAGAAAGGCTTCAGCATTGTCCAGTAATTTACCTGTTAACTCCTTGGGTAAAATTTCCCTGGGTTTACTGCAACAGATGGACCAGGGCATTAGTTTGCCTGTTCTTTACTGTTCAATAATTTCCTTATGCACGAGCCAAAAACAAATTTATTTCCTCACCAGTCTAAGAAAAGTTTATTGTGCAGTAATTTGTCTGTTACATGTATGCGCCGATCAATTTGAAACTTCAACATCTACCCCCAGGCATACCCCAGGCAGGGTTCTATCCAGGGTATTTGAGGGGTAGAAGCTTTCCCCCCAAAATGTCCAGCTTTCCCCCCCCAAAAAAAAATATTGTTATCATTACAGTATATAAGTAACTATATCGGAAAAATTAACCAGACGCAACGAGGTCAGTGCACATGAAGTAAGTATTCCCTGTCTAAGGACACTATATGACAACGAACATAGAGTATTACAAACATTATCTCAAAATTGTGTATCAAAATGCTCCAGATTGCATCTCAGTGCATATTCATTTCAAAAAATTTCTGGGGGGCATGCCCCCGGACCCCCTAGGAAGCTCGTGGCCTTCGGCCACTCAGGACTTCTCCCCCCAAATGATAAATCCTAGATAGAACCCTGCCAGGCATTTGACTATTTTCCGTGCCAAGGGAGTAGGGAATTTGACGCGAAAGGCCTTTCCGGGGGTGGGGAATTTGACCTTTGCCTATTTTAAACCGGGAGTGCCAAGTTTAAAATCTTTTTTGTCCGATGCCTAACGCACGTGGTTGTTTAATACGGACCAATTTATAGGCAAAGACCTCGCTTTTATGAGTGAATGGCTGGCGAAAAAGGGGTTTAACAAGCTCTGCAGTATTTTTAAAGTTACACTGTATTTATGAAAAGTACACGTAGAGTCTGTTTAGTATTAATTTTGCGTTAATTTTTACCACCTCAAGCTAAACACCATCAGTGGTAAAAAGGGCAACATCATATAAAGTCACAAGAATTATGTTATACCATGATCCTTGTATTAATCACAACCTTAATACACAAAATTTATGACTACATTTTTAGTATCGTTGAGAGCTATTGACCTGACTCACTCTAAAACAACCGGAACATTCAGTAAAGGCAACTACAATGCAATGTAGAAGTGAGATTTATATTAAAAGCCATACACCAGAACAAATTCAAAATGTCTGTATTATTCCTCCTAAAAACATTTTGCTCTTTGGGAGGGGCATTTGACAATCAAACCTGGCACTTAAGGGGGGCATTTGAACACCATTTTAGTCCCGGTCGGGGGGGGGGGAGGATTTGGAGGAGCCAATGTTCAAAAGTTGTTAAATGCCTGGGGGGTCACCCGGGGGGATATGCTGAAGTTTCGAATTGATCAGCGCATTAAAGAGACAACATCACCTAAGCAAATGTGGCAGTTACTAGAATCGAACCTTGAAAAATTCAGGCAGACTTTTCAAGTTTGAAGTGCCAAATTTAAAATGGTGTGGACAAGTGGTGCCAGTTGTGGTAGAAAATGCAGAAACTCTGGATGAAAACGAATATTTGATTCCCCCAAAAGAGCAAAAAAGAGAGTGATCAATGTTTTGAAGTCAATCGGCGTGACCGGAAGTGGGTGTTGTTCGCGCATGCCAATCCGTTACAATGTCCCTTTAACTCCTTGAGTAAAATTTACCTGGATTTAATGGATGGACCAGGACACTAGTTGGCCTGTTCCTTACTGTTCAATAATTTCCTTGCATGCTAACTACATGTAACAACTTCCATGAAAGATTAATATCCGGCCTTAAGCAAAGGACATGTGAGAAGAATATGCAGCCGAAAATACGTGCTCGGATTAAGTGGACATTGGGAGCAACCCTGTAAAAACCATGTGAAGTACATGTGAAAACCATGTGAATTTTTTTGGGGGTGTGAAACACCATGTGAAACATCCTGTGAAATAAAAATTGGTTTTTTACCAAAAATTTAGCTTCATTCCAACGTGTGAGAAAATGTGTGAACATTTTTTCGTGATTTTTGGCAGTGAAAAAGCCATGTAAAACAGCCTGTGAAACATCTCTTTATCTTAGAAGCAAAATGTCCCCCTATGAAACACCCTGTGAAATGAGAAGCGCTTTAATTTCTTTAATTTAAAAAAAATGATGTCAATATTCTACCCTGTGAAATTCTCAGATTTTTTTTGTCTTTGAAAGCCATGTTAAAGCATGTGAAACATGGATCGTAAACAAAAACACTCCACCCTGTGAAACACCCTGTGAAAAATAAATAACAATAAAACAATTCAAACTTTCAGATAAGCATATACATGTAGTTTCAATTTCTTCTTGGAATGTTATGCTTGGTCTGTGCAAGAATTAACCATAAAACAGGAAAGATCATTTGTCAAAGAATAACCAGTTTTACTTTACCTTGTTAATCTTACATGATCATATCTGTTCAGGATTGGTTGCATATTTGTCTTATAACATTCACGCAGTGAGTCACTCAGCAATTTAACAATTAAAATCTGTAGTTTTCAAACTTTTGCAGGGGTAAATTTGTCAAGTCTCCATAGGTCCCAAAAAATGATTCAGTAGTGACTTCTTCACAGAATGCAATCCTTAAAGTGAGCAAGAAAAACGGATCCAGGAGCAGCCGCCATTTTGGAATCATGAAAATGTTGGGAGAGACTGGTAATGAATGAGCTGCTTTGGTCAGCAACCTTATCATTGCGGGCTCAGAGAAAACGGTTGAATTTTTTGGCGCCATAAATTTCAAGTTTGTTTCAAATGCTCAACGCATGTTTCCTAGCTTGGATTTCTATTCTTTCAAGCTTAAAGGATGCCTCAAAGCAACAAAATTTGGATATCTACTCTTAAGAAGGAGGTAAGTTTAAAAGAAAATGATTTGTAATGAAATATTGGCTTCAAAATTAACGACTCTAAGAAGATCATGCTCTCTCCTGTCTTCTTGAATTCGAAGCTATATTTAAGCTTACATGTAACTAGACAGTTATATTTGAGGCAGGCTGAATTTGCGAGTTTATTTAACTAAAGAAGCAGTTATGGCATAATTGTGCAGTTTATAGAAAAGTTAAAATGAAGCATAAAATAAAATGTTCTCCAGTGCCTTCCACTGCAGAGTGTTTCCATCGCTGTAGTTTATAAAAGACACATTAGATAACTGATGTCTTAAGTTTACAGTATCTTGATTTGAAAGCAATAATAGAGATCATTTTCTAGAGAATTGAAAGAACAGAACTATTAACTGAGTACAACTTACAATAACTCAGAACTGATTTTAATCACACAATGTTCTGTTTTGCTCTACTAGGTATTCAATTCATGATCAGCTGCCGTTAGAACAGATGTGGCACTCATGGCCAGAGCACTGCAGTGTCAAGTTAAGAGCAACCTGCTCAGTATTAAAGCTAAGTCACTTGTCTCTGAGAAAAAAGAAAAATCAAGACAACGTCGTCTGATTCACTTTGTGAATACTGATGAAGCTTTATTTGCAAAAAGTTCTAGGTGTAGCAATTCAGAATTAAAAAATTGTAATTTTCCCAATGTTGAATTAAATTTTCTTCCAGTCACTGACTGTGTTGACAATTCTTGAAAATGTATTCCCTGATGTGAATTTCAGAGGACAATACATACATGTAGGTCATGTACATACATCTGAAAAACATAGTATTCATTATGTCATGCAAAGACTCTTGTGAACTTTGTGGAGATGTTAGTTTAATCACAGCTGCACTGCATCAGTACAAGATGTAGTCTCCAGGCTAGTTTCTATAGTGCTGAGACTGTAGTGAATTAATACTTTAAATATATTCACAAGAAAAGGTTTTAAGGTTTCGATTTCATAGTACAGGCATGAAGTTTAAAATTTTCATTAAATCAAAACAATGAATTTTGTGGCCTGGATGACAAAATTGTGAAGAATCCTTACAAATTTTGGAATAAATACTTAATCAGCTTTAAGTTTGTTTGTTGTTTGATGTGCTTTAGATCCTAATATTAACTATTCTCAGCAATCCCAAGAAATTCCTAGGAATTCTTAGGAAATTCCTAGGAATTCCTACCCGTGCAAAAAAGCGTCCTGCTTGGGCCGGCCCGGGCTGGCCTGGGCCGTCCCCACAGGGCCGGCCCAGACCGGCCCAAAATTAGCATTTTTGAAAAATGCTAATGAGAAGCCGGCCCTGGCCGGCCCGGGCCGGCCCAAGACAGACATATGACAGGGACTGGCCCACCCTGGACCAGGACAGCCCAGGCCGGCCCCAGCCGGCCCAAATGGAAAATATTTTCTGCTTTTCAGGCCAGCCTGGGCCAGTCAACCCCAAGCCATTTTTTTGTTGTTGTTGTGGACCTGACCAGTCCTAAGCTAGTCAGGGCAGCCATTAACTGAAAAAGTGGCTACATTTTTACAGTTACTTTGTTTAATTTGCTTTTAATAAAGGAAAATGTGCTTTCCTCCAATTTAAAGAAACTTGACCCCTGAACAAGAAATTAAACACAGAGACCTGTATTCATTCATGACTAGTTTATTTATAAATTACCCTTAATTTACAACTATTAGATCAGATCTTAAAATTTAAGTATAAAACAAGGCTTACCGTTGTTTTATACATGTGTATAACATTTTGAAATCTGATGACATTACCAACCGAAAGCACTGTTTAAAAAACAAACTGAAATACCAGTCAATTTGATTTTACAGTGCTCCTGGGGGAAACTGCTTTACGAAATTGTTTACTGCAAGTCCACATTCCTGATCTGTCTTCAAATCTTCAGGAAGCAGAAATCTTTCCTTAAGAAGTTCTGTAAATAAAAAATAAAAAAAAGGTCTGTCACATCATGTCATGGTTCGTTAGGTAGCACACCATCTCAAATTTCAGGAAAGTCCTTGTATAGACTGCAATTAGTCTCTAATTTTGGCAGTGGCGATTGTGTGGTGGGCGAAATACAAACACGCGCGCACGGGTCTCCTCGAAATTTCGTGCACGCGCGTGTGTATTTCGCCTGCCCCACAAATCGCCATCGCCAAAATTAGACTACTCGCAGTCTAGTCCTTGTATTACACTCAAACTAAGAAAACCGTGAACACTGAAAATATTTCTGGAATGTTCATTGTGTTAATACTGTTTTGACCAATCACATGTGAGACCTTGCAGCCACAGAAAACGAATGGGTTTCTAAGTCACAGAATCAAGTTGGTTCTCAATCTGTTTCAAAAAACCTCAAGATTTAAAGAGCCAGTGTCACCCAAAGTGCTTTGGGCGCCGAGGTACATTTTTCATATATCAAAAAGTCGCCATTTTTTTGATTGTTGCGAAGTCTGATTTGTATCTTCTTCCATTGCTGCCGTTAGCGATCCGAAAGCACTAGTGTGTGTCGCTGTATCGATTTCGTTGTATATTTCTGAATTCTGAAGTGTTTTCGCGGTGGAGAAGGAGATCTTTAAATTGAATGCCTCGTAGGGTTCAGGAAAGTTAAGGCGAAGGCCGAGTCTTCCGGGCTCTGCCAAAGTTGTACGGCCGAAGGAGTCCGTGTATCAGTAGCAGAGGGAAAGAAAAACATCTATGGGTTTCAGCAATAGTACTGACACTGTGCTTGTCGAAATAGTGCTACATTCGTTGCCAAATGAAAACAGAAGGAACGTTGATTTACCACAAAATAACAGTAGCTACGGGCTTGCTCCAAAATAATGCTTACGGTAATGTGCTCACTGTCTGTTTATGTTTTATTTTTACAAAAAGTGTAAGTGGCTATTCTGGTTTTGCGTCCATTGACATCGGTCGATGCGATCGATCGCGCGCAATCAATCAATGGGACTGTAATAGATCCATGTATACGCATTGAATGCAAAGTCATATCTTGAGTAGTTTTCTCCAATGACATCTAGCGATGAAGACGTCAATATTTTTGCTAGTTGTTTTTGTCTTGTTATTTTTATGTCGAGTGGAAGTGGCTACTCTGGTTTTACATCCATCGAGATCGATCAATCGATTGATCAATCGATCGGTTGTTATGAAAGCTCCATACGCGTTGACTACAAAGTCAGATCTAGAGTAGTTTTCTCCGGTAACATCTAGCGATGAAGATATTACTATTTTAAGAGGCTACTACTGTAAATATCAGCTTGCTGAAAGGCCAGTGCGGCAGGGTATAATTTGTGAAACATCCGGCAAACGCGCCAGCCAAACTTCAAACAAAAACACAACCGCGCAAAGCACTTTGGGTGACACTGGCTCTTTAACCTTTATCGTTATCTTACAGGAATTGAAAGTGCTATTCCTTTCTATCTGAGAACCATGTGCACTACGCAAGCAAAAATAAGTTTGAGCGCTTTTGGATCTAATAAATTTTTGGACAACCTGATGCAACAATAAGACATTTCAAATAAAAGCAACTCAAGCTGCACTTATTTCACTGTGATATAAAGATGCAATGTTCTTCCTCAAAATTCACCCAAAGCTGCTGTTAATTCTGATAGCAGAGCTGACTCAATTTACTTAGGCCAAAACATCCATGCGTTCGAGACGGGCTTGCAACATACAATGTCTACAACTGTAGTTGCAAATTTTAAACATGACAGTTTCAAATTTAACAATGGTACTGAGTGAGCAGGCTGTTAAAAATTAACAAACACCGGTTTCGACAATCTGTGGCTGTTGCTACAATGCAGCGGCAACCGCTGAGCCAAAGTTTTCGCTTGCGTAGTGCATGTGACTCTCAGATAGAGAATAACAATCTAAATTCCTGAAAGTGAAGATGAAGGTTTAATCTTGAGGTTTTAAGAAACAAAGTCAGAACCAGATCCGTTCTGTGACTAACAAACCCATTTGTTTTGTGGTTTCAAGGTCTTGCACGTGATTGGTCAAAACACAATGGACATTCTGAGAAATATTTTCAGTGTTCATGGTTTCTAAGTTTGTGTAGAACTAAAAAGACTGACTTGAAATTATTATTACAACTATCATCACAGGATCTTTTTAAACTTTAGTGTGAAACCAATGGTGTGTAACGTGGACTGATTTACAACCTGCTCAATGGGCATTTCATCTGAGAACATTAATATTGTGCTAAAGTAAAGAGCCATTAAGGTCTTGATAAGAAACTATAAAGGAATCCAACCCTTTTCAGCAACAAATCCAGTTTTGCCTTCTTCTTCTTCTGATAGTTCACTAGTTGAATGTGGAAATCAGGCAAATTTGTATTTGACTATTCCAGTAAGTTCCGATCAAGAATTTACTCATTTGCACGAACGCTTTCAGCTAAATTGTCACTTTACATTCAAGCTTGTTAAAGTCTTACATAGAATTTTGCTTTGAAAGGACATTTCAAGACAACATTGCTTCATTTTAATGCATGACAATTGAGAAATCTAACCATTCGCTTGGGCGATTGAAGTGAGAAATATCTGCGAGCTTCGAATTCTACGCCAAAATATGAACATTTTCCCACTCTTACCTCTTTTCAGACAGCCTGGGTCATTGCTTCTTCTTCAACCACTCGAAATTGTTCCATAACCGAAGCGTTTCAGAGAAAAAACGTAGAATTAAGCAGTAAAATGCAGTTCTACTCTAAACAGACTCGATCTATTCAAAACCACGCGCCCAAACTCAAACTTCGCACTTTTCCATTCTTTCAAAGACACACGTGATGGCGAACTACAAATGCGCATGCGTGTGTATCTCACGGCCTCCCTGGGAACTAGCATGCTCAAAATCAAACATGGCGGACGAACTAGTGCTGTTCGGTGCTGTTCAACGTTCAGCACGAAGAACAAGGGGTCGTTACACAAAAGATATGCAACATTGTTATATTTACAAGAGCTAAGCGACAAGGACAAACTTGTATTTGTTATTCAACGCGAAAAATTATCCATTTACAAGTCTTTTATGGGGGGAAACAGATAGGAAAGCAACGAACACTACAGCGGACATTGAAACACGTGTTGTCACTACTGAAGAAAATTCACTTCGCACAAGCAAGTCCTTTTAGCATGAAGGACTGAACAAAGAGAGTTTTAAAAAGGAGAACAGTGATAACAGGACCAAGTATTTCACAGTGGAACTCATTTGTAAAGAGGACAAAAGTTCAGTCTTAAATGACACTCAACTGAATACGTTGAACAAAGATTAAGGTGAGCTCAGCAGAACAACAGTACACTTTGCCAATGATAAGTTTACTTTTGATGACTTTTTAAGCTGACTAAGCTTCAATGGATGAGATTGTATTAATGGTAAAAGGTAATAAATTTTTCTGTCACAAAAGTGATTGTTCCTTAATTTGAAAACCTTTTTTAAGTTCTCAATATTCCACTCCCTTTCAAACAGCAAATGCTGGCCTGCGACATGTAAAGCGTACAGCCACCCAAGTGCAGGCTACTGTGAACAAGCTGGGGAACACTTCATTTGTTTGATGTTTAAGTCAAGCTTCAGTTCACCAACAATTTTTGTTAGCTGGGAAACCCTTCTGTTATGTAATCTTTGCTTGTTACAGAATGATTTCTTATGATCAAACTGAAATAGGCCTGTGAACAGGCTCTCTGGTCGGGGAAAGAGCGAAGAAAACAAAGGGCAAGAACAAACAGAGAGACGGGGAGGGGACTATGCTCCACTTGCTCCGCTTGCTGATTTATTTTTGCGCTTTTCCCCACTGCAGAGCCTGTTCACAGGCTAAGCTGAAATTCACACAACAAGGGGCATACTTGCCACTGCATGATATTGTTTCAAAACCAGACAAACAGCTATACACATAAAGCTCTCAGTAGCTTTGTATTATAATTCGTAAAATTGTGATCATCACAATTTACCGAATTATGACATGACTCCTTGGTTTCAAACCATTTATAGTAGCTTTGTATTATACACAGTGAAGCACTTGCTGTCCTATCCAACACACATTTTTGACTTCATTTACCAGAATTACAGAATTGTTGTGACTAGGTTTGTCGATTATTATGAATCCTTATATTTAGCAAACAAGAAAATAATGTAGCATGTCAATCCCAGGCTATGAAGCTTCGTTTCCACTTAGGAGAAGGAGAGCATTCAAAAAGAAAACAAGAAAGGAACAAAATCTCTTCTGGATAAATGAACTTTAAATGAAGCATGTTTACTGGACATGCAAATGAGGGCAGCACTTTCATCTCACACCTGACTGGTACAAAAAAATTGTAGTTACACAACTGGAAATGCCAAAATCAAATTTGAGCAAATTGGTGAGTGATCATGACCACAAAAGTTAGTAATAAGAACTTTAAAGATCTTAAAGCTCCATAGAGTTTCCACAGACTGATGTACTCTTTGGGAAATTTATCATGGGACATTCACCTTTGGTGGAGAGAGGGTTCAGAATGCAGAATATATTATTTACATATTTGAATATATTATTTAATTCACGATAATTTTGCATGTTGTATTTCGGCAAGTATTTAGGCCATGGGGCCTCTCTACATTATGTAGGGTTAAGCACTCATTCCAGAGACAATTGGCTTTCAGTTATTGTTTCACAGTCACTTGACAGTTACAAGACTTCAATGATGACTTTTAAGGATTCTCTGGTCTGCAAAAACCCTGCCAAGAAGTCTTGACTTTTGAATGTAACTCTTAAATGGACTGCCAACTATCTGCTCAAGTTGGAACATTAGATCTATATGAATTGATTATATAACTGGATGAGTCCAATTGAACTTCTTAAATTATTGCCTGAGACTCAGTGTTAAAACTAAAAATCATTTATATTAATTCACTGTTTATCCAGTGTTCTAATCCTGGCTACACTGCAGTAATTCCGAAAACTGTTAGCTGACCATATCTGACCTGACCTGACTTGTAACAGAAATGGCTCAGGTCATCTACCCAAGAAAACTGTTCAGGCTGGCCTTGACATTTGCCAGTCATTATTGCCTTTATTCTACCAGACCAACCTAGCCAGCCCATGACTGGCCTGGGCCGCCCTGGGCCGGCCCAGGCCAGTGAATAGTCGGAGAAAATTGAAGTTGGCCAGCCTTAGCCGGCCCGGGCCGGCCAAGGCCATGCTGGGCCAGGCCAGTTTTCTGGCCTGGGCTGGCCCAGGCCAGCTATGGCAGGGCCAGGCCGGCCTGGGCCAGGTAAGGCCAGCCCAGGCCGGCCTGGGCTGGCCCAAGCAGGACATTTTTTTGCACGGGTAGGTTCATTTTGCAAGGGGACCTCTGTGCAGGACTAGTACTAGTGTCACTATCTTAGCTAGGCTACAGGTACATTGGATTGCAAGACATGTACAGGTATAGTGTACATCTATATGTGATCCATGCAGATTTTGTTAGTCACCCATATTTCAATAATTGATAAAAGGTCTATCTAGATGTATAGCTAGCAAGACATTGTTTTACTGTTAGCCTGCCTTTCATTTTGGGTACATAGCTAAAATTAACTGATTAAAAAAAAAACATGTGTTTTTATATGCATACCCGAGAGCTCTTAAGTTCAATGTCACCTATTTAAGCTACGTGCAGCTAGTATAACGTTCCCCTTTTTTTTCACAGGATTTTTCTAGTGTTACATACTTTTTCACATGGTTTTTTCACATGTATGGGAATGCATTCCTCTCCACTTGGGTTTTCACATACTTTTTCACATGGTATTTCACCTGTATGGTGAAATTAATGCTTTCCCTAGCCTTCCACTTTGGTTTTCACGTCATTTTTTACAAGGTATTTCACATACTAATAATTTTCACATCAATTTTCACAGGAAGGGTTACCTATCCGGTTACTGATGTTTCACATCTTTTTCACACCTAATCCTGTGAAATACCAAGTGAAAACGCGGAGCCCGTTTCACAGGTGTTTCACATGGTTCTTTCACATGGTATTTCACATTTCTGTGAAATGAGGTGAGAAAAACCATGTGAAAACCCTGTGAACTCCCTGTGAAAACTTAAGTAAAATTCACATGGTTTTCACATGTACTTCACATGCTTTTCACAGGGTTGCTCCCAGTAGTGATTGACACCTTTCTCTTAAGATTGATGTTTCTGATCTGCTTTTTAACATAGGGTGGTTTTTGTTGTAACTCCTACAGAGATTTAGGTTAAAAAATACCTAAACAGTGGGTATTTATTTTCCTAATCCGGCTTAAGCCTCTCATGATTCGTGGAAAGGTAAAAACGAAAAACAAAATGGTTAAAAACATGTTTCTGACATGTGTCTGTGACGTACACTGTTGATACATGTACTCACCTTTGGTATCGTTCTTTCCAGTTGCTTACTTGTCTTGTTCAAAAGCAACCACGGTACTGGGTCGACTGGGTGGTTCAGCAATGTTTTTTAAGCACTTAATAATCTGGAAGTTCGCTCGAGTTCACTTACAAAACGCAGGATGGCATTCGATATTCACCTTGCTCTGAAGCTCAGCCAATGTCAGACACGATTTTTTTTATCCTTCATGTTTGTCCCTTACGATCACTTCTTTTTAGGGCAGATACCAGTTCTATGCACTGCTCAGATGAACAAAAATTCACAAGATCCCCAAAGATCAGCTTTTAACTTTTCAAAACCTCCACTGATCCTGACCGCATCAAACAAAATGGCTGCCTGCTTAACGCCCGGACGAAAAGAGACTGGAGCAGAGGTAGCCAGTTTCCCGCCGTTTTCGCCGCTTGCCGGGGATGCCTCTCTTTGGCCAATCACAACCAAGATAGAACTGACGCGTACAAAGTGAGTCGGGAGAGAAAAGATACCGCCGCGTTTGGAAGACCTTTCGGAGAATAATTTTTCTACTTTTTGACTTAACTTAGGCTTACATGGATATTACAAAGGTAAGTCTCTTTGACATTTACCATTGAAAGCGCCATAAACAAGCGTTTCTAATCAGGGTTTTCATTTCTCGTCCCTTCTTACTTTATGAAAACGAGTTTTCTAAACGTGCCGGTAAACATAAGCTTAATCATTAAGTCTTCCTAAAACTCCATTTTGAGCTTCGTTTTTGGTTTTAAAATTTTAGTGTGTCAATAATGCTAGCTTGTCATAGGGAAACCGACGATGAAGCTGGGGCTTGTTACATGCATTCTGACCGATCCTTGGATATGTTTATGCACTATTTATCCGTACTTAACTCGAATTTGCGATTGGAAGGTGGTTTTCCAACCTTTTTCAACGATCAGATTCATCCATTCATAATACACAATTTTTTACTAAGAAAATAATCAGCTCTTAAAGCAAGGAATGTTGAAGTCCCAATTTGTTCTAACTTATTTGTCTGCTTTCTTTTGGGTGGCGTACCACAGTGACAGAGACCAAAAAATGTGTTCTCAGACACCATGCAACAATTTTCAAGCTTTGCAAATGGTGAGTTCTGTGTTCTATGTTCAGTTTTAATAATATTCTAAGCGACAGTACCAGGCCAAGAAAGGCAACCATCTTAGAACTCCATTTGATTCCTGAAAGGGATAAAACATTGTTAGTTCCCTCTGCTTTAGCAGCATGACTGTGATAATTGGTGTTGTACCTGAGGGTGAAAACCTCATCAGCTCCCAAAAAGGCTGTTTTTAAAAAAAGCCTTGTTTGGCTCTGTGTTTAAAAATTACAGCACCTTCTGTTCTCCCTCAGACCCTGGGTTTCAAATACAATTTTGGCTGCCTTTCTCTTTTTGGTTTTAAAATATTAGTGTGTCAATGATGCTGGCTTGTCATAAGGAAAGCACCGAATAAGCTAGGGCTTGTTACATGCATTCTGACCGACCAATGTCCAACCTTTTTCAGTGATCGAATTCCTTCGTAGAAAATTGAGTAGCTTGTTGAACACCTGAACCGATTCTTCATTCATAATACACAATTTTGTTACTAAGAAATTAATCAGCTCTTGCAGCCAGAAATGTAGAAGTCCTAATTTGTTCTAACTTATATGTCTGGTTTCTTTTGCCAGTGGTGTACCACACTGACAGATCAAATAATGTGTTCTCAGACACCATGCAACAATTTTCAAGCTTAGCAAATGGTGAGTTCTGTGTTCTATGTTCAGTTTTAATAATATTCTAAGCGACAGTACCCGAAGCTGTATGTATGATGATGGCCAGTGCAAGAGGCAATCATCTTAGAACTCATTTATTTGATTCCTGTTTTTTAATGTATGGCTTTACATTTCTCTTTATATAGCTTTGAACTAGTATACCCTTTTACTCCCAGGAGTGCCCAGAATGAGAATTCAAGCAGTTCAAGACAAGTCAGAATTTCCTGATATAGCACTATGTTAAAGTATTGCTAAAGAGGTTTCATTTGAATGGTCAAACCATACGATTTCATCCTCAGACTCAAAAGTTAGAACCACTTTAAATGTGTCCATAACTGACTCTGGGAGTGAAAGGGATAAAACATTGTTAGTTCCCAGTCTGCTTTAGCAGTATGACTGTGATAATTGGTGTTGTACCTGAGGGTGAAAACCTCATCAGCTCCCAAAAAGGCTGTTTTTAAAAAGGCCCTGTTTGGCTCTGTGTTTAAAAATTACAGCACCTTCTGTTCTCCCTCAGACCCTGGGTTTCAAATACAATTTTGGCTGCCTTTCTCTTTTTGGTTTTAAAATATTAGTGTGTCAATGATGCTGCCTAGTCATAATTAGGAAAGTACTGAATAAGATAGGGCTTGTTACAATGTACATGCATTCTGACCGACCAACCAACCTTTTTCAATGTCATCGAATTTGTTCGTAGAAAATTGAGTAGCTTGTTGTACACCTGAACTGATTCTTCATTCATAATACACAATTTTGTTACTAAGAAATTAATCAGCTCTTGCAGCCAGGAATGTTGAAGTCCCAATTTGTTCTAACTTATTTGTCTGATTTCTTTTGGGTGGTGTACCACGGTGACAGAGACCAAACAATGTGTTCTCAGACACCATGCAACAATTTTCAAGCTTTGCAAATGGTGAGTTCTGTGTTCTATGTTCAGTTTTAATAATATTCTAAGCGACAGTACCAGAAGCTGTATGTATGATGATGGCCAGTGCAAGAAGCAATCATCTTAGAACTCATTTATTTGATTCCTGTTTTTTGACGTATGGCTTCACATTTCTCTTTACATAGCTTTGAACTAGTTTACCCTTTTACTCCCAGGAGTGCCCAGAATGAGAATTCAAGCAGTTCAAGACAAGTCAGAAATTCCTGATATAGCATTGATAAAGTAATGCTAAAACGGTTTCATTTGTATGGTCAGACCATACGATTTCGTCCTCAGACTCAAAAGTTAGAACCACTTTAAATGTGTCCATAACTGACTCTGGGAGTGAAAGGGATAAAACATTGTTAGTTCCCAGTCTGCTTTAGCAGTATGACTGTGATAATTGGTGTTGTACCTGAGGGTGAAAACCTCATCAGCTCCCAAAAAGGCTGTTTTTAAAAAGGCCCTGTTTGGCTCTGTGTTTAAAAATTACAGCACCTTCTGTTCTCCCTCAGACCCTGGGTTTCAAATACAATTTTGGCTGCCTTTCTCTTTTTGGTTTTAAAATATTAGTGTGTCAATGATGCTGGCTTGTCATAAGGAAAGCACCGAATAAGCTAGGGCTTGTTACATCCATTCTGACCGACCAACCAACCTTTTTCAATGATCGAATCGTTCGTAGAAAATTGAGTAGCTTGTTCTACACCTGAACTGATTCTTCATTCATAATACACAATTTTGTTACTAAGAAATTAATCAGCTCTTGCAGCCAGGAATGTTGAAGTCCCAGTTTGTTCTAACTTGTTTGTCTGATTTCTTTTGGGTGGTGTACCACAGTGACAGAGACCAAATAATGTGTTCTCAGACACCATGTAACAATTTTCAAGCTTTGCAAATGGTGAGTTCTGTGTTCTATGTTCAGTTTTAATAATACTCTAAGCGACAGTACCAGAAGCTGTATGTATGATGATGGCCAGTGCAAGAAGCAATCATCTTAGAACTCATTTATTTGATTCCTGTTTTTTGACGTATGGCTTTACATTTCTCTTTATATAGCTTTGAACTAGTTTACCCTTTTACTCCCAGGAGTGCCCAGAATGAGAATTCAAGCAGTTCAAGACAAGTCAGAATTTCCTGATATAGCACTATGTTAAAGTATTGCTAAAGAGGTTTCATTTGAATGGTCAAACCATACGATTTCATCCTCAGACTCAAAAGTTAGAACCACTTTAAATGTGTCCATAACTGACTCTGGGAGTGAAAGGGATAAAACATTGTTAGTTCCCAGTCTGCTTTAGCAGTATGACTGTGATAATTGGTGTTGTACCTGAGGGTGAAAACCTCATCAGCTCCCAAAAAGGCTGTTTTTAAAAAGGCCCTGTTTGGCTCTGTGTTTAAAAATTACAGCACCTTCTGTTCTCCCTCAGACCCTGGGTTTCAAATACAATTTTGGCTGCCTTTCTCTTTTTGGTTTTAAAATATCAGTGTGTCAATGATGCTGGCTTGTCATAAGGAAAGCACCGAATAAGCTAGGGCTTGTTACATCCATTCTGACCGACCAACCAACGTTTTTCAATGATCGAATCGTTCGTAGAAAATTGAGTAGCTTCATGTTCTACACCTGAACTGATTCTTCATTCATAATACACAATTTTGTTACTAAGAAATTAATCAGCCCTTGCAGCCAGGAATGTTGAAGTCCCAGTTTGTTCTAACTTGTTTGTCTGATTTCTTTTGGGTGGTGTACCACAGTGACAGAGACCAAATAATGTGTTCTCAGACACCATGCAACAATTTTCAAGCTTAGCAAATGGTGAGTTCTGTGTTCTATGTTCAGTTTTAATAATATTCTAAGCGACAGTACCAGAAACTGTATGTATGATGATGGCCAGTACAAGAAGTAATCATCTTAGAACTCATTTATTTGATTCCTGTTTTTTGACGTATGGCTTTACATTTCTCTTTATATAGCTTTGAACTAGTTTACCCTTTTACTCCCAGGAGTGCCCAGAATGAGAATTCAAGCAGTTCAAGACAAGTCAGAATTTCCTGATATAGCACTATGTTAAAGTATTGCGAAAGAGGTTTCATTTGAATGGTCAAACCATACGATTTCATCCTCAGACTCAAAGTTGGAACCACTTTAAATGTGTCCATAACTGACTCTGGGAGTGAAAGGGATAAAACATTGTTAGTTCCCAGTCTGCTTTAGCAGTATGACTGTGATAATTGGTGTTGTACCTGAGGGTGAAAACCTCATCAGCTCCCAAAAAGGCTGTTTTTAAAAAGGCCCTGTTTGGCTCTGTGTTTAAAAATACAGCACCTTCTGTCCCTCAGACCCTGGGTTTCAAATACAATTTTGGCTGCCTTTCTCTTTTTGGTTTTAAAATATTAGTGTGTCAATGATGCTGGCTTGTCATAAGGAAAGCACCGAATAAGCTAGGGCTTAAAACATTGTTAGTTCCCTTAGCAGTATGACTGTGATAAATGGTGTTGTACCCGAGGGTCAAAACCTCAACCTCGTTCCCAGGGTCTCTCTCTCCCCGCCCCCAAGAGCGAGAGAAGAGAGACCCTGTTCTGGTCTGGTCACGTGCGTCCCAAAATCTGGGACGTGGCAAATAAACGTTTGGTGGGAAGAGCCGATGAGTGTGAATTTTGTCTCTACTTAGTATAGGGGAGAGCGGAAAGTGTTGCAAGTCAAAAACTGGCGCGAAAGAATCTTTTTCACGGTTCGCTGACGAATGTGAAATGGCGAGTGGAGTTCATCCACAGACCCCGAAAAAAACGTATAAATCGAGTGCTAGTGGAAAACTAAGTTGCTGCAGGCTTTGTAGATCGACTAGTGAAGTTCACTTCAAAAATATTTTCGCGAAGGCAAATAGAGTTCTGCTTATCGCGGCCGAAGATGTTTACGGGCAATCATTGAGAAAAGAAGATGATTTGCCACATCTATTGTGCAGGCCATGCGAAAGAAGGTTAAAGACTTTCAGGGAGTTTAAACTGAAGATAACAGAAACACAAGATTCTTTTGAACGAGCCAAGAGGTGCCTTTAGATTGATATTTGAATAGCTGCTGCTGTTCGAAATAGCAAAATGAAGGCTGCTATAAAACATCACGCGTAATGGCGATCGCGCGAGCTAATGCAACAGCCTCGCTTTGAAATTGACAAAAGAAAACACGACAAAAGTCTTGAAATTCGAGGACCCCTCCCTAACGTTTTCATTTGTCTCAGAGCCACGTGACCAGACCAGACCAGGGTCTCTCTTCTCTCGCTCTTGGGGGCGGGGAGAGAGAGACCCTGGGAACGAGGTTGTCAAAACCTAACCAGCTCCCAAAAGGCTGCAGTTATCAAAGAAGGCCCTTTTTGGCTTTGTGTTTAAAAATTACAGTAACTTCTGTTCTCCCTCAGACTCAGCTAGGTTTCAAATACAATTTTGACTGCCCTTCTCTTTGCTTTAATATTCTTTTAATAGTTTATCACCTACAGTTCTCCCCAATTAAGCTAGCTGTTGAGAGGCCATGGCCACATCACTATAATCAGGATTCATTGTTAATTCCCATGTACCTGACAAATCAAGTTGAATCTTGGTTGAATTTAATGAAAATCATTAATTTTCTTCTTCAACATTCCAGGATTCATGTTTGAAAAGAAAAGATCACTGTCATGCTGGGCATGGGATTGTGCAAGTGCTCATTGGTAGCTTTAATTCAGTCCAGTTCATCTATCAAAGAGTGTGATGATCAGAAGACTGCAGAAGTAAATACATATGTATTTCTCTATAATTCCAAGAGTAGAGAGCCACGGAGAACAGAATGGTCATCAGGCTTCATAATGAAACCAGAAACTTAAGTTACAAGAAAGCGGTAGGCAGCATATATTAGTTTTAATATTATATATCAAACTGTTATAATTATTAGTTCATCAAAATGATTCACCAAGTTGAGAGAATTGCTTGGGTTGTATGTATGTCACTGTGTACACGATTGCATCAAGCATACACATACCATATTTACTCGAACAAGCGCCGGGGCGCTTATTAAATTTTTCGCGCCTCAAATGCCGTGCTTATTCAAGGGCGGCTCTTATTTGAGGGCGGCGCTTATTCAAAAATTGGACATGGCAAAGAAAAAACGCTGAAAACAGACTACTTGAACTTACTAACTTTTTTGTCGCAAATACGGCGCTTATTCGAGGGCGGCGCTTGTTCGGGGGCGAAGCTTATTCGAGTAAATACGGTAAATCACGCAAAAACATGACCTTAGTTTGGGACAAAACATGCAATGCATATGATCATTCACATATTTGAATTTTGACAACCTGCATCATGGTATGACAGAAAACAAGAAATATATAATATTAAGGTCCAATAAACGAGAGATAACCTTGAGAGCTTTGACACT
Source organism: Siderastrea radians (assembly GCA_964017195.1). Taxonomy (NCBI): domain Eukaryota; kingdom Metazoa; phylum Cnidaria; class Anthozoa; order Scleractinia; family Rhizangiidae; genus Siderastrea; species Siderastrea radians. Next base: position 25,618,535 of record OZ024898.1, read on the forward strand.
CACTGCAAATCATGTGTCGGTATTAGAGTAAGCCAAACTCATTTTTTTTTTTCAGTTTTCACCTTCATACTTGAACTGATGCAACAAACATTACTCTTTTCTTGAAATTTTACATTTAACTGTTAGTCCATCATGTGCAATATGTATTTATCACAATGACTGAAGTGGAACATCAAAACACTTTGTTTTCACAGTGAAATGAATTTATTGCTCTTCTGGAGAAAATAATAGTTTGTGCACATTTATATAGTCAAATCTTGATTCATTACCTTATGTAATTTATTTGTGAAAACATCTTTCATTGTAAATCAAGACAAAGTACATATTACACTTGAATTTTTCTACAAAGTTTTTAGTTTAATTGTTGTTTTGTTTTCATTCACTGCAAACATAGCTGTTTGAGCTTAAATTCTTGGGAAACCCTGAGAGAAAAATCTTTCCAGGAAATCAATCATTTATCACTATATTTTATGTGCAAATGTACGCAAGGCCAAAATATTTCATTCTATTTAAGCATTAGAAAACCACAAAGACCTGGAAAGCCCTATTTTCCAGGCCTTTGGGGTATGTGTGCTACAAATTTCTGTTTCTCGCATACAGGAAAAAGCCAGGAAAGTATGAAATATTTTTTCCTGGCTTTCCATGCCTTTCCAGGCTTTTCGGGTATAGAATTCTCCGCTTTCCAAGAAACCGTGGAAGCCTGGAAAGCTGGGAGTCGATTCCAGGCTTTTCACGCTTTTTTAAACATAAGGAAAAGCCAGGAAAGCGTGGAATATTTATTCCTGGCTCCCCACGCTTTTCCAGACTTTTCGGGTTGGTATTCCATGCTTTCCAAGAAACCGTGGAGTCCTGGAAAGCCCGGAAAGCTGGGAATCATTCCTGGCTTTCCGCGCTTTTTTGCACATAGGGAAAAGCCAGGAAAGCGTGGAATATTTATTCCTGGCTTTCCATGCTTTTCCAGGCTTTTCAGAATGGTATCCCATGCTTTCCAAGAAACCGCGGAATCCTGGAAAGCTGGGAATCATTCCTGGCTTTCCGCGCTTTTTTGCACATAGGGGAAAGTCAGGAAAGCGTGGAGCATTTCTTCCTGGCTTTCCAGGCTTTCCCAGGCTTTTGGGAGTAACATTCCTGGCTTTCCAGGAGACAGGGGAATCTTGGAAAGCCCGGAAAGTGCGGAGAGTCTTGGCTTTCCACGCTTTCCAGGAAATCCTGGAAAGCGTGGAAAGCCAAGAGTCTCCGCGCTTTCCTGGAAAGCCAAGAGACTCCTGGCTTTCCTGGCTTTTCCTTATGTGCAAAAAAGCGTGGAAAGCCAGGAATTTTTCCGCGGAATTCCGGGGATTTCTTGGCTCTTTTTTGCAGGGGTCAGGAGCTGAAGCTTGTCATTTCAATAAATATAACGAAAATTAAAACTCACGAAGAAATAATTTAGCATAATCTGCCTTTTTAGTAATTTCGTTATGTTCGGATTAACTTGGAGTAAATCAGTCAGTTTTTAGTCTTGCCGAATCCTGCTGAACCTCTTTGTATCTTCTGTTTGGCTTTCCGTCTGCTTGTTTCTCATTGGGTTCGTCCGGTTGGGGCCTGGGATTTCGTTCATGTGTCTCTTGTTGACTGTCGACTTCTTAGTCGATTGCTCGATCTTGAGTAATCATGTTCGTTGTTCCTGTGCTGCTTTCGCCCGTTCTCCTTTGTGGCATTCATTCGGTCATGCTGCAGAGGCGTTTGATTGGTCGTTACTATGGAAACAAGGCTCCTTCCATCTGACTGTATGTATCCCTTTCTAATTTTCTTAAATAATAAAATCCGACATATTAGAACTAAACAGAGATTAGTATCTCTAAGGTTTTAATATTACAGATAGCATACCACAGTGAAGGACCTTTCTCCTTCACTTTTCAAAATTTAAAAAGAAGTGTATGTACTGTACATTTTATAAATTAATCTTTCTGGACACCACTGTTTGTATCAAATAATTTCTTATGAATATGTCTTTTATAAAAAATCCATACATGTATATCAATAATATTACACAATTTTTCACTATAAATCGCTACTTACTTTTGAAACCTCCTTCAGTAAATTAAATTTTAAAGCGAACATTGTAAAAAATATTGTAAATAAAATAAACTTAAAAATGTAAAGTAACATAACAGTACAAGCTATGTATTTAGTAAAACTAAATACATAGTTGTTTTTAATTAATTCAATAGCAAATTGTGCATAAGGAAAATATTTTCTCAAAAAAAAACATTCATGCATACTAACAGCATCCAAATCAGCCATACTTCACTCAAGTACCAATGAACATAAATATAGGCAAACCCAAATATTGATGTTATCAAGTATGGATTTTGGCCCATATTTCTTATTTTACATCAGGCCTGTAGTGAACTATTTGCCACTTTCATAATTTACATTGGTACATGTAGCAGGCATTAGTGCTGACCTGGCCACTACTACCTACATACATGTACTGAACCTTGAATCATTTGTTTTGTTTTGTGCAATGGACTTAATCCAGTGATGAAAGGGTCATACTCAAAATGTCTGGAAACATTGTTGTCATAAAGCACTTGTAATAAAACAAATTATCGTTCAAGATTACTAACAAAAGTGCTACACAGCATTACTTTTTTATACTGTAGTGAACTACACTGTACTTGCCGCTTTCTTAATTTACATTCAGTACATGTAGCAGGCACAAGGGATGACTACTACCCAGTACATACATGTTTTTAACCTTGAATGATAATTTTTGTTTTGTGCAATGGATTTAATCCACTGATAAAGGGGTCATACCTGAAATGTCTGGAAATGTTTTTACCAAAAAGCACTTTTAACAAAACAAATTATCATTCAAGATTACTAGATAAAAGTGCTACACATCATTACATTTTTTATACATGATGTACTATAACTCCTACTGAAACTCAGGTAGCATGGCACTCAGTGGATGGTCTCTGTTGAATACATGTATGTCTTCAGAAGGTCAAGATCACCTGAGATAATTGGATTTAAACGTGAGGAAAAACTAGAGTTTTCTTGGCATAAGGTCATGTCAAACTCTTGTAATTGCTAAAAAATGGTTTGACACCTCTCCTTGCTATAAACTTGCAGCGTCTTACACTTCCCTTTTTACACTTTTGGATATCTGCATAACTTAGGACCTATTATTTTACTCAGTGTTACAGTTTTATTCCATCACTGATGAAGATCGAAGATTTTTGGTTGAAACGTCTATAATTTTAAACTTTCATTTTTAACGATTTTTAGCCACTGTCAAACCATTTTTAGAATTTTTATTATGATTCCTGGCTGCAATTTTAGTTATTTTTCTTGTAGTGTGGGAAGTGATTAATTTCTAGTTGTATCTTGAGGGACAAGTATGTCCTTTTAGAATGCGAAATTAGGTCAGCAAGTATTTTCAGAAAACCATCAGTACATGTAGCTCAGAAATTCGAATGATAAGATTCCATTCCCTAAAATTTCTGTGCCAGCAGCCTGAGATAGAAGAAAATGACACTTCAAGTATTTTGCATAATTTTCCCCATTGATTGCCCCTGCTTGCCTGTTTCATACTAGCCAATACTACCGGTGTTTGAACAATTCTCTTTTTATGCTGTTCTAAGGAATTGGAACACTCACAGTAACAAACCCAATATGGGTTGTGAAAACACAGCTTTGTCTTCAGTATTCTGGTCCACAAGCTGGAATTAAACAAGACCGCAGTACAAAGGAATGATTGGTGAGAAGTTATCATTGCTGAAGCTGAGTTTTAGTTATAATGTGCAGTTCCAGAGAATATCCATACTTTCCCCACGTACAATGTAAGGTTTTTTGTTTTGCACCCCCCCCCCCAAGAAATCCCAGTTTAGCTTCATATATACTTTGCTTCTAAAACGTTCTAAAATCTGCTTCTAAAATTAATTATTTTCCAATGACCTTCCATGGGGTGGGTATGGATTTTTCTGGAACTAGACAATGTCCACAGGGGTTTTTAGAATTTGTCCATTTGTGCCAATTTAACCGTTTACAAAATTTTTATGAGTATTTGTATAACTTGCTTAAAATTCAGTACATTATGTTCATAGACTAAGAAAAGTACACAAGTTCTCTCCAGATCATAAAACCGCTTCTGAATAAAACAGACTGAGCTCAGCTGTGAACTTGCTGCTTGCACTGAACAAGGGATGAAAGGGTCAAGGAACATTAAAACCATGCATTGCGAATTACTGCAATGTTTAATGGCAATTTAAGTCTAGGAGATTTTTCCATATACACAACAACATTTGGAATCAGTATCTCACTTATACAATGTACATGTACATTGTAAATTAATTAAATACACCTTATTCTATGGTGTTATAGATAATATGCACCAATATATAGATTTAGCCAGGCCTAAAAGCGGAACTCCAATGTTTATTTATTTATTATTATTTATTTTATTTATTATTATTTTATTGATTATTATTATTATTAAGACAATCTCCTGGATTCGTGCAAGAACTTCTTTTGCTCTTTTGAGATCAGCGCTAATCTGCCTTCGTGGATCACGAACAGTTAAGAGGGTCTCATGGGACTTAAAGAACTCTGACATTGAAATTGAAGCAACCGAGGGAGCCATTAGATAGGGACTTTGATTGATTTTATTATTTATTCCGAGTTTCACGAATGAGCGCCACTAGGATATATATACTTTTAACTATTAGAATATTTTATTACCTTTTCATAAATCATTAGTATTTTTAACCTATGAATTGATTGTAATGCAGATTATCATTACTATCAACAATAAGAAGAAGAATTAAGAATTAAGAAAAGAATTTTAGTTCTTAAAAATTTTTTAAACTAATAATTGATTGTAATTTCTTAGCATCTTATTCTTATCTGTCCATTGTATTTTCACTATGACTATCAATAAAGGTATTTTTAATTTAAAAAAATTAAAAAAAAAAAAAAATTATTATTATTATTATTATTATTATTATTATTTCAAGTGGTACCTGACAGCAATATTATATTTTAGTTAATTATTAATAAATACACCTCTCATCAAATTAGAATCTGTATACCTGCCAACCTTATAAGATCAGAAATAGGGACCACCCCCCACCATGCTCACCCCAGTCCTGGGGTAGTGCCCTGCCCCCCCCCCCCCCGTCCCCAACTGCCCCCCAACACGGAGCAGAGTCTAGGATTGCTCTAGGGTTTTTGCATTAATTTTTAAAAATATTGCCAATCTTTAACAACCCAGTTCCAAATTGTCTTTTTTTTCTTGAAAATCAGAATGTCCTGATTTTTTTTAGGTTTTGAAACTCAAAAATTGGGAAAATTCCCATTAAATCAGGACGGATGGCAGGTATGAACCTGTTTTACAAAATTCTAAATAAGCCCCAGTTTTAGGTTGTAAACTTAACTATTGGGCACAATAATTATTTTTGTTCACCTTACCTCGGCCTTTTCTCTGCCACAAGTCTACGGTTTAATTTATTTAAATTTTTTGCAGAGTTGTCAAATTGTATAGACAAGGTACTAATTGAAAAATACCTCCACCTTATTCAATGGTTTGACAGATAAGTTGTGTAGTATAGAACGAGGAAAAATGCGAGCAATGAGTACCGGTAAAATGTCCTTGACCATTATCTGTAAAACCACTGAATGATATTATTCCACTACAATATTTGCCCATCATTTTAAATTATTTATTCAATGAGTGATTTGAAACTGGGACACTACAGTGCAATACACCCTCATACTCTCATGTATGTGTTTTCTCCTTATATGATAAACTGATGCTATAGTGGAATAATAATGTACGTTGTTTACTCTTATTGATGCCCAGGGACTATTATATTAAAATCAATCTCTTTAAGTACCTATCAGTCATGAATCAACCACTCAACCATTTAGTTGATAAATCGGTCAATCAGTCAATTAAAAATTTGTGACTAACAGTGTTGCCAATGCGAATAACAAATGGTCCAGTAACCACTAGTGACTTTATTTGATGCACAGATTATGACTCACTATGTTACTACCCCTGACCGTGATGCCAGATGGTAGTAAATCTTGTAGTTTAATTTGTTTTTGGCTTAATCATTAGCCTTTACACTGCATCTAATGTCACCAATGAGAAATGTTACTGATTGTCATAATCTGGTAGCAAAGAGAAACAAAAAGAAAACCTCTTCATAAATCATTTCAGGATAGTCAGAAACCTGTCATGTAATGAACTGACAAGAGGGGATCAGACTTTGGTGAATCCATCATTTGAAATAGTTCTCCCTGTCCAGTGAATTCAATCAAATAAGTCTGAATCATTATTCCTGGGAAGTTAGTTGTGTGTGTGCGTGTGTGTGTGTGGGAGGGGGGGGGGGGAGGAAGTAGGGTTACTCCCAAATAAATGCTACTGGTGTATGGATGTGTTACTGAGCGAACAAAAAGTGTATGTGGATACAGTCAAACTAATCAGCAACATCAAAATTTGCAGAAAAAGACAAAAAACATAAAACCTCATTTCAAAACTGCTCTTCAAATTTTTTATTTCAATTGATAATGTCTGCCTGGGAACATACATGTAGCTAAGAGTACAAATTTATTAACCAAAGCCTTACAATAAACTGCCATATTTTTTCTGACATCTGCAGGTTGATGGAATAAAAACCTGTCTGGGAAACAAAGAAGAGTTTAATTATCTCAGTTGCCAAAGGTAAGCCCATGGCTTTAGGGAGGTTCTAAGGATATTTGCGCAATTTTTTTCTGCGCATCCATACTGCGCAGACAATTCACAAAATTGGCAGTGTCATGCCACGTCATGCACTCAGCATGCACGCTTGCAGGAAAAACTACCCCAAATGTTTTAAGACACCGTAAACTGCCGCTTATAAGCCCTAGGCTTATACAACTTCGTAAGGGGTTTTGGGTGGGCTTATAAACGGAGGGGCTTATATCCGGGGGGGGGGGAAGCTTATAAGCGGAATAAGAAAAACGTTTCGAAATGAGCCACAGCAGTGTTGATCGAGATACGTTTTTAATTTACCAGTTTGTAATTAACCTTTGAAACGTCACAATAAATCGAATTCATTTCAATTTTAACAACAAAATCAAAACTGCAACAACACGAACGTAACCGGAACGTAACAAAACAGAAGCTCAGAGTTCATCTTCGCAGTTTTCTGTGAGAGTGCTCAATATTAAGGAAACAGGGAAAACTAGAGGAGGGCTTATATCCAGGGGGGCTTATGACCAGACGTATTTTTTGTTTACAGGTAGATGGGCTCATAGCCGGGGGTGGGAGGGGGCTTGTAAGTGGGCGGGCTTATAAGCGGCAGTTTACGGTATTTGTTTTGAGCATGTGCATTTAAATAAGTGGCATTGAAGCATTCCAAGTGGACAAAAGGTAAATTGTATTTTTAGAGATGGTTGGTCTCATGTAAATACTTATGCCAGTCTGACTTTCAGACTAATCTCATGTAAACAAAATTGTACCAGTCTGAGTTTACACCGCTTTAATGAAATCAGGGTTTTACCGCCCTGGGTATCTGAGGATGTTGTTAAACGTTCTTGAGAGCTGCTCGACTTTAGTCTGAAGGGCTGTTTGCATGACACCACTTCATTGTATGCTTTTGATTCTGATACAAGTTCACCCCAGTTCCCTCTTGCTTCTCTGTATTTGTTACATGATTACAGCACAAAATCTCGTAACAGTGCGAGTCATACCTGGGTGAGTTCATACTGGTATATCATGTAAACATGGTACAACTATTCGATTCATTCTACATTACCGGTAAGTTAATTAACCATATAGCCATCCAGAATAAATCTCACATCACCGTGAAAAAAGGATTTTGTAACTTGAGGAAGGAAGATTCTTAACTACAGATCTCGCATTGTTGCTAAGGGATTTTTGTCGATGGTATTTTGTCATACGTTGTTTTGCAGCATTTCGTGCCGCTATATTGGTGAAATAATAAGGAAGAACATCTGAATTCCACAACTGAACATTGCGCGTGCATAGCTAGTGCCAGCCCCCAACCGGACATTAAAAAGAAAATCAGTAAAACTAAGAGGAAACTAGTAAAGTTCCGATTTTTTTGCGAATTGCCCCACCCTTCTTTACAATCCGAAGCATGCAATTACTGTTTTAACAAAGAATAGAAGAACTACAGCACAAAAATGTATAAAGATATGTGCTTGTGCCATCATAACTTTTATATTAATAATAAAGCGAATTTCTAGAAACTGTTGCTTCAAATTTTGCATCCTGATAATCTTTAAATGTTCGCAATGTTTACAATAGCGAAAACTGTATGCTGTTTGAGTTTTATCATTTTTTCTGTTCAGGTCAAGTGACATGCTGAATATAGTTGTAAAATAAAAATCTTAAAAACCTTTCCCATAAAACAAACGTGGCCAAGCAGCTTATCTGTGGAAGTAATAGGGTCTCCAAGATATGATGGTTCTGAGGAACTTCCCATAGCAACAATATGGTGATTAAGAGTCTCCCCCCTTAAAAGTCCAGATGTAAAGGCTCTAATTGCCCGCCCAAATGGAAGTCTTGATGGCACACTCATGTAAATGTTGTCGTTCAATTTTATCGTTGGTTCAAGTTTTATTTTCCATTGTGAATAATAGGATTGCCAAATAAAAATTGGAGCTCCACTTTTAGGCTTGGCTAAATCTATATATTTGTCATGAATGGATTTAAAGCTGTTTAATTATGTTTGACTGGGTTCAGAAATTGCCGGAATGGGATCAAACACAGATGTAGGCATATTTTTGGTAAATAATTATTGTGTTCAATTACCGAACCCAAATTAACCCAATCACTACATTCAATCCAGTTCAATTTACTGAACCCCTGAGTTAGATACGTAAGCTGGGATATTATATAACTGATATCTTCCACGTACCTTCACTGTAAGAAAACGCTGCATCACTGATCACTGCTGGCATACATGCCTAGAACAGAAAAAAAGGATCAGTGAAAAAAAAAACAAAACAAAACAAATTCAGGGCTAAAAATTGGCAGTGGCCCAGTCGCCAGTGGCGATTTAAAACTGACCAGGCCCACGAAAAGTCGAGGCCCAAATGCCTGATAGAGGACTGCAAATAAAAGTTACACTGTAGTTACAATTTAAATAAATTAGACTTTCATTGCAGCATCTTTCTTTTCTTTCCCCTCCTCAACTCCAAGTTCATTAATTGAAGTAAATTTTCAGTTCTTGGAGTGCAAAATTCACGAGAACGAGCACCTGGCAAATTACTTTCATCCTTAAAATAATAACTTTATTTTTTTTTCTTTTGACAACATCAAATAACTAATATTGTATGTAACATACATTATTAAAGCATTCACAATGCAATTTTTGACCAATGTGACATAAATGAACAGAAAGAATGGGTGAACAGAATAGTAATTATACTCAATGTCAATTATTAAGGGAGTCGTCATTCACTTTGCCAGCATTTTCACTTCCAGCTTTGAAATGTTGTTGCCGATGCTATACTTTGCTTTACTTTTGTGATCCACCTGATTCATGAGACGTACAAGTGCCTATTGTTGGAAATTTTTGCATCCACCCGTGAAAGTGTTCTTCTTTTCAGCTTTTGTGGAATCCTGACAAATAATTAATAAATCATCGCCTGAAACCCTCATTTGCAGCTCTCCAAACTCTTTTAGCCATTTGTCTAAAAAGTGGTTACATGTATGTCTTCTGCCCTTTGCACAGTTCATTGGATAATACGGGTTTAGGTAAAGCACTTGAATATCAATCGATCGAATGAGCAACAAAATGGCAGGACCTCATTTAAGTTTACTGGATGTTTTTAAAATCGTCTCCAGTCTCCATTGCTAACTCAGTAAGGAGCCAATCGCAGTTAACTAATCTAACTAATCCCAGCAGACAATTGTCAGTTAGACAAGCCAGATTGCCTTTAGAAAGCAAAAACACATCAGTACAGATATGTCAATTGCATAAAAAAAATCGTTTGCTTACATCTGGACCCCCCCCCCCCCACCAGGAATACGATGATTTTTGAGAAAACCAAAAAATGCATGCAGTAATTATTTGAACTTTCTAAAACATGAGCATTCCATAATGAGTGACATTAATACTAAAAAGCTTTTTCCACAATGCAGTGGCAAATGGCAAATTGCAGTCGCCTTCTGGAAACTAATATTAAGTGATAAACAAAATTAATTCACACATAAGCTTACTAGTCTTGAGCTTAAGTGAAGCCAAATAAAATTATTGAAATTGAAGCAAACAATTCATAAGTGATAAACAAAATTAATTCACACATAAGCTTAAGTCTTGAGCTTAAGTGAAGCCAAATAAAATTATTGAAATTCAAGCAAACAATTCATAAGTGATAAACAAAATTAATTCACATATAAGCTTAAGTCTTGAGCTTAAGTGAAGCCAAATAAAATTATTGAAATTCAAGCAAACAATTCATAAGTGATAAACAAAATTAATTCACACATAAGCTTAAGTCTTGAGCTTAAGTGAAGCCAAATAAAAATTATTGAAATTCAAGCACACAATTCAGAAATCAGAATTAGGTTTAAAGAATATTTAAGACCTACTTCAGTAGATTCATAAATGAGGATGTGCTTTTTTCATCGATTCGTTGTTACTTGCATGGATTTTGGTAGGGGTTTTGCCGAGGATATTGTAAACAATGACTGGATTCAGAGTTTAAAAGAACGAGGCAATCAATTATGTCCTGTTTTGTTATTCTTTTGTTAGTCAATGAGTTAACATCTTGACGATTCGCGTTGGTATTTGTGTTCGTCTTTTACTTCATTGCATGCTTTTAAAAGTTGTTTTCTCCTTTGCCCGGCTACACTTTGCTCCGTGAAAACAAAACACACTGGTATCCTTCAAAGTTGAGAAAAGTGGGTTATCGTCGTAAAAGTAAGTTAAATAACTGGAAATATTATATTTATGACCAAAGCCAAGACAAATTTCTCTTTGTTCGAGATAACGAGGATTTGGAAATAAGCGAGTTGAGATAGTGGGATCCTTCTAAATAAAAGCGAATGCACCATACCGTAATATTCTGTGAAATGATTGAAAAATTCCGAGAAACTCACCCGGGAAACTCAGCAATCAGATCTTCACGCTGGTTCAATTAAAGCATTGGGCCAAAGCAATCCATATTTCTCCTCTCTAAGACATTCATATTCCACTTAATAGGCATTCGGGACCGGCAGTCGAGTTTCTTTAGCCTATCTTTTCATTTCTAACGTTGAAAAGGTATTGTGTTCTCGTTCTCGGCTACGCACACGGCCATATTGTGAAATTTTGTAATATGATACCATCACCTATGCACTACCCCCTCAAATTGTGTTCCCTTTTTTTTTTCACTTTCTACGAGTAGTATTAAATGACATAAAAGGTGCGGTTTAAGTTTTGACGAAAAGTTTCCTTTTGTAACAGTACATTTGTTTTGTTAAACAAACTTTGCTAAAGCACGGAATTTGATTTTACTCGAACACCTTCTAAGTTCATGCTGTCCTTGGCGTAAATTTCTTCCGTTCTCTCTCTCCATTACGATTTCTTTCCCCTTGTTCATCTGTAGAATAAAATACAAAAACGTAGACGTAAAATATTCGGTGGTACAAAATTATTTCCAATCACAAATTGATAAAAATCAAGATAACTGTACCCGACATGTTTACAGTTCTCTGTCGGCGTCTCTCAGTTTTCCTCTGGCGTTGTTCTTCAGTACCGTTCGTCTTACTTCTCGTTGCCTTTCTCGCTCTGCTGTAAGCTTACTGTTCCTTCGTCTTTCTCGTTTTTGTTTCTGTTCTGCTTGACGCTGTTCTTCAGTGGCGTTTCTCATCCTTTCCCGTTGTTATTCTCTATCTCCTTCTCTTTTCCTTCGTCTCAGCTCTTCTGACATATTTTTCTCAGTATATCATTTAATTTAAAGTTTAATAAAAGATAAATGGACCTATTAACATGAAAAGTCAAGAAAAAAATGCGAAGCTAACGTCCAGTTTAGCACGCCATTGGCAATAAGCTGGGCGAAAATTTGCCTCATGTAAGAATGTCATGAAATGCGACGTATGGACGTACGGTGCAAGCGCCTGCGAGCCATTCCGCTGGCCATGACCATAAAAAATTACCAGCATGCCTCTTAGTATAAGTATGGGGCTCCACTTTTGCGGCCTTTGGCCGCAAAGGAGTTCCGCTAATATTTTTATTACAAGTTTACATGTATGTTGTAAAATGCAAGAAATGAGTAAATTGTCCATAGTTACACGATCAAATGTGATACATGTCAGTTTATTACACATGTATATATTCCCCTTCATTTTCTCATGGGCCTCAATGCCCAGCTGTACAGTGTAATTAATTGTGTTACCTGGTCAATTTTGAATATTACTGTAGTGTGTAACAGGGGATACTACAGTGTGGAACGTTATAACCAGATTTTTGTGTTAGACTGCCCTTACTTATAAAATGTCACACTATAATCACATACTATAAAAGGCAGTGTGATAAAACTTGTTACACATCTTTTGCTAATTTTTATGTTCTGGCCAAAGTTATCATTTAAACCCGTTTTCCACACAGCTGTTCAATTACGAATTGCATGTATGTATATTCTGTTAGGTAATAGGATTATACATGTATGCCTCTCTTTCTCTTGATCTTTAGATGGTCTTTAGATGCACATTTTTTTGCCAATTTCTATGTTCTGGCCAAAGTTATCATTAAAACTCATTTTTCACACAACTGTTCAATTACGAATAACATGTATGCCAATATTCCGTTACTGTGATATGATAATGTGTCTTTCTTTCTCTTGATCTTTAGATGCCCTTTTAAAACTCTGGAGACATGAGGGACTCAGAGGGTTATACAAGGTGGGTTTGGCATGCTGTGTAATATACAATAACAAACTTTTTTGCTTCTTTACAACCAAATCAACAATCTTCAATTACCCAGTTTAATGTGACTGGGCCTCCAAATGCCTTCAAGTGAAGAAATTTCTTCCCCTTGCTTTCCTCGCCTCCCTCTTAATTAATTCTCCTTGATTCCAAATTGTACATGAAGAAAAAATTCCTCTCAGAACATTATAATTTACATTTTGGGTTATTACACTTTCCATTAATTTCTGGTAGTACATTTTGCGTCCAAGGCTATTACATGTACATGTTGCATTAACAACATTATTACATTTACATTTTTTTTATGATTTATTATATTTATTGTATCTCTTAAGTTATTTATAGGTTCTTGTATTTAGCATAGTTATTTCTTTACGTAATGTACTGCACCTTTGATCATTTTATGTAAAAAGCGCATTAGAAGTAAATTTATTATTATTATTATTATCTCAAAAGTTTTTACATTTTGCATTATAGTGAAACCCCAATGTAAAGAACCCTGATATAATGAACCCATGTTCTAACGAACTCATTTTTCCAATCCCCTGGCACCTCGTTACATCAGGGCTCCACTGTACTATTACATTTGTTCAGTTTGTGTCTATACATTACAGTTTCTTTCATACACTATTAAATTTTGTGTTATTGAATGATTACATTTTGTGTCACGTATGCGACAGTCTTAATGCCTGGAACAGGATATACGTCGCAAAAAACTGGTCACGCTTTTTAGATCTGAAAGTGCAGAGATTGTCCGTCGTACAGTATAATAGTCTGTCATCTGCCAATTGGTCTATAGTTGAACTCTGGCATCGACCAGTGCTCACTAAGGATCCTACAACGAGGAAACCTGCCGACGCCCCTGTGTAACTCACTTCTGTGCACTGTCAAAGCGTTGAAACTCGAATCAATTCTTCAGGTTGCTGGGCCGTGCTCTTAAACTGGAGACTTGGAGCATTTATGTTTGTCTAATGTAACAGTAAGCGGTACATTTTGATCAACAGGGTTATGCTCCTGGACTCATTGGAGTTTCACATGGTGCCCTTCAGTTCATGGCGTACAAAGAACTTAAGAAAAGCTACAGTCACTACTTTAACACACCAATCAATAAAAAACTGGTAAGCAGTAGTCATTATCTTATGCATTGCTTTCATCATATTTATAGACTTCAGTTTAAGTTATTGAAAAGACTGCGAGCAGTCTTTCTTTTAGGCTAGTAGAGGATACTCTAAAAATTGGGAATGGCACTATCTTAACGGGGAATAAGCGTGCGAGCCTGACAACTGGGTGGGGGGGGGGGTGCATTTCTAGCGTTCCTTTTAATATAAACATTTTGCACACGTTCACGCTTCCCGGTACCCACCCTTTCTTTGCTGGCTCCCTTCTCTTTGCCTTTTTTCCATTGCAAAATATTAAGGACGGTGCCTCCTTTTGCTACTGCGCATACGTTCTGCACATCTCGCGATATTTGTGTTTCTTAAGGAATTTGCCTACTAATACAACAATATTTTTGCACGGTCTAAGACTATGTGGAAAAACAGATCTTAGCAAGGGCTATCAGAATCCAAAAAGAAAATTGGGTGTAACGGTGCATTTTTCAGAGATAATTGTGGTTGCTTAATTATCTCTGAAAGATGCGTGGTTACCCACATTTTTCTTTTTGGATTCCAGTTAGCCTTGCTAAGATCTACTTTTTCCCCATAGTCATAACCTTGCCAAAATTACATCTTTATTAGGATGCACCGTCCTTAACCTATGTTGTGTATGTGTAACTGTTTCCTGTTTCTCCCACCTCCTACCACCTCGGGAAATCCCACTTCCCGCCGTCTCTTTTCCGGCTTCCCGCACACTTCCCTCCCCCTTTTCCGGACTTTCCTCCCCCTGTCCCTCCTCCAACTAAATTGATTAGTCTTGTCTGAGAGCAAGCTATTTTAGGAGGGGGCATCCCCACCCCTCTTCACTCCAAGATAGCTTGCGTTGCAGACTACACTATATTCTCAATCAACCGTTCCATACCTGAAGGAACTCAGTGAGCGCGAATTCAGAGTGGGACGTTATATCCGAAGGAGGCCCTCGTCAGGCAATTTCCGAAATACATTCCCTGGAAACGACATTAAAATTTGTAAAATTTCGTGTAACAGAGATGGCAATGAATATATGATAAATCCTGTATGTGAACCGCGGAAATGAAATCAAATAAAGAAATGATCCTCGTAGTGAAGAAAGACATTAAAGTAATTGCGATTTAGCCTGGAAAAAATTTCAAACCATTTTTTTTTTTGGCTGACCTAACAGTTGGTAATCTTGGAAGTGTCCTTTCTTGCCCCCAGAGCTCAACCGAGTATCTCATAATGGCGTCATTATCAAAAATCTTCGCTGCCACCACAACGTACCCATATCAAGTGGTCAGATCAAGACTTCAGGTAACACAAATCTGCTACGCGTGTTTCCCTTTCGATCAAGTATACGCTAATGGTTACAAGCGAACCATCAGGAAAATTACTAAATGCTGGGGTAACTTTGTCACGGGCGATGATGGCGACAGCCGGTTACATCCTGCAATTTATCTCGCAACGCTGCGAAAAGCTACAGACTCGATAGCTAGTCTACTTTTCCTGGTATTCGCGACGAAATTTTAAGCTGCAAAACAGGTTATGAATAGTGGGTGTTACGTGACCGCAACTTAGATTTGTATCTCTTAATGGGGTTGCGTTGTAAGTTGCAAGTAAAAGTGTCTCGTATAACAGCACTTTTGTAATTGTCACGTACGACTTCTGTAGCGTGCCTTGGTCACGTCATTGAAAAGATTATAACCTACTCACGTTTATCGCTGTCTGTGGTTACGATTGTTGTAGGATTTTAAAACATGCTTCAAAACCCTACGACTTTTTTTACACTGTGTGCGACAAGTGTGAGCAGGTTGTAGCTTTGATTTGCAACTAACAACTATCGTCGTAGGTTATTCTGCAGCATGGTGAATACAACATACATGCAGGTGCTACTGCTTAAATCGGCCCTAGTATGCTTAAACTCTCACATAAACTTTCCAGTTCTTCTAAACTCCCTTTCTTAAGATCAACGTTTAGTTCACGGTGATCAGCAGGGCTCGACAAAAACTTGAATTCCAGCTTGCCCTTCAGGCAAGCAAGTCACAGAATTTGCTTGGCCCAGCCAATTTCCCACTTGCCCGTGTTCAAAATACTTCTCATGCTCATTAATAATTCATGAGGCATCACGGACAAAGATCTCACAAAGTGTTGAATGAGTGATCGCTCTCCTTCTGTTGAACGTTTTGGGAGATCGTTCACATTTACTATCCTCCTGTTGATTTCATGATACTGTTCTAGTACGTAACATCTATGTTTACTGACTGAATGCACCAATTAAGCGTGGATCAGAGTTTAAAGAGTTTTATTTTTAACGCACGTGTAATAAGTACGTATTAATTTAGGATTAAGTGAATTAGAAAAACCCTCGAGGAAATTTGGAAGACGTTGACGGTTAAATAAAACACTGTTCTAAATGTGTAACAGACCACGTTCAAAACGCACATTACAGGGCTTGAGACTAACGGTTGCCAACTAGTAACAGACTAGTAGAAATCCGTTTTGGCTAGTAAGTTTTGCGCTTTCACTAGCCATTTTAGCTAGTGAAAATTTCAAAGCAGTAAAGGACCGGATGGAAACCAAACTAAATATTGCTTCTGATGATCGGATCCCAAAAGCAAATTGAGTGATCAGAAACTAAAACTTATTCCGTAGAAGGATATCATAATGTTCGTATGATACTTGTTTTGTCCTCTCAACGTTTCCCTACTAATTCTTGTCTCAGATGGCAACCTTTTTCGCCGTCATTTCTGCGTTAGAACGAAATTAGCGGTCTTCAGAACGTTTCACCATACGTTACCTTGAAAGGTCTATTAGTGCGTTCATATGATATTTGTCTACACGTTAGTAGGTTCACACAATTCTTTAGTCTTCTGTTGACTTTTTTCCATTAATTGCTACCTTCGTACAATAGTTTCCCTTCCCAGCGTTTCTCTCTACGTAACGTCTTCACAACGTTTCTCCGTACGTACGTAGGTTGGTTGATTTATTAGTCTAGCCTTCTCAACGTTTCTTTGTACGTTAGCACGTTCGCACGACATTGTTCTGCTCTTCCTAAGGTTTTCAGTGTGTTAGTACATTCGTACGATAAGTCGTCACTGCTTAGCGTTTCTCTGTACGCTAGTGTGTTCATACGGTACTAGTCTTGTCTTTTCAACGTTTATCCGTACGTTAGTGCGATTTTAGTTGTCTCATTTACGTTTCTCCGTAATTTATTGTCCCACTGTAATAGTTCAGTTTGTCCGTTCGGCGTTCTTCCGTACGTCACACACGTTCTTACGGAATTAGTTTCGTCTAATAAGGTTTCTCCGTAAGTTAGTAGTTGCGTATTTTATTAGTCTCTGTATCTTGGTACGTTGGCAGCGTTTCTCCCTACTGTAGTGTATTTGCAACCAACGTGTTTGATATGACTTTTCAACGTTTCTCCGTACTTTAGTAAGTTTGAACGTTATTAGTTTTTTCTGCTCAATGTTTCTCCGCACTTAAATAAGCTTATAATTTACTAGTCTTTTCTTGTAGACGTTTTTGCGTACGTGAGTTGAGGGCTGTATCAGTTTTGACTTTTTCACGTTTTTCCGTACCTTACAACGTTCGTACAATGTTAGTCTTGTCTTCCCAACGTTTCTCCGTACGATGACGTGCTCATATTAAGGTTATAACTGTTCGAGTTATTCGTCATGATCTGACCGAAACCGAAAAAAGGCGTGAACTACATCGCGCCTGGGAATTTGCCCTGAAGGCACATAGTACTTTGTATTCCGCGTGTGAGGATCTTTAACCGTTGGAAAGAATAGTCAACGTTCGAGTTCTTCACCCTTGAGATTACATAGAGGCATGTTTACAGTACTAAACTCGGCTAAAAAGATGACATACTAAACACAGTATGAGATTACGGTATGCAAAAAAGTCTGGCTGGTGAAAAACTAGCCACTTGGCTACTAAGCTGAAAAGTTAGTCTCGAACCCTGACATTTGTTGTCAAAAGAAATTTGATCCAGGCAGATTTTGATCGCGTGCTAACCAACCAGTGTAGTTTTCATGTCATCATCTTTCCAGACCTCACAGCATGAAAAGCCTGAAAACATGCTTGCCTTTATAACCCTGAATTAGCCTTGGAATGTTTGATATATACTTGCAGTTACCACAGATTGAGAAACAGTTTACCACACATTCAAAATTTTATATAAAACGCAAGCTCAAGCTTATATGTTTACTCCTTTTTCTCACTTCAATTCTTTCTGCATTTGGTGTATGATATGCAGCGCAAAAAATAAACTAGTAATATGAGGAAAAGAAACCTTGTAAGACTGATGCATAAAGGGTCTGCTAACACTGCTGATTTTTGACTAAAAATTGAAAAAGGCTTTCCAGTTTAAGCACAAAACTAAGGTCGTTTTAGCTACAGCGGCGTTTTCATCGCACGTTCTCTGAACTTTGTTTAACAATTCACAGGTCAAAGAGGGATTTCAACGATCGATTGATTAAGGCTGGTTTTCACTAGCGACGGAGTCGGAGTCGGAGTCATAATCAGAAGCATAGAACGTTATGATCTAGTGAAAATCAAACAACGGAGTGGCAAGCAGAGTTTCCGATTGCGCTTACGATTCCGTCGCTTACGATCTAGTGAAAACTAGGTTGTCGGAGTCGGAAGCAGAAGCGGAAGAGCTAAACCAATCACAAAGCATGGGAAGGAGCACTGTGATTGGTTTACCCTTCCGCTTCTGCTTCCGACTCCGACAATCTGGTTTTCACTTGATCGTAAGCGACGGAATCGTAAGCGGAGTCGGAAGAAAATGGAAACGTTCTGATTCTTCCGACTCCGATTCCGTCGAGCTTATGACTCCGCTTACGACTCCGATTTTTGATTTTCACTAGGTCATAAGCGCTCTTACGACTCCGCTTACGACTCCGCTTACGACTCCGACTCCGACTCCGTCATTAGTGAAAACCATCCTTTACTGTTACCAAACCCGATTAACGTTTAAGTGCTTCAATGCACTTTAAAACTAAACATCTTACAAAATGTTTTAGAAAAAGTCATTTTAAGCGATTGCGTGACTGACAAATCAACTGATAAAGGCGTCAGACGAGATTGATATTTAACTTAACAATTTTCGCAGCTTTGCTAAACGGTTATATATGCTGTTAGTGCTTACATATTTGTCACTTATTTGACAGACTTAAAATGTAATTTGATGGAGGGTATGCCCGAGCGCTTACCCGTCGGACAAATGACCCTCAAAAGTTACTTGCCCGACCTCAAAATCTACTTGTCCCGGACGACCGGACGGGACTTTTGTCGAGCCCTCATCAGTGCTTATTTTTATTCTTATAGAATCAGTATACTATGGCGGAATATAACGGGGCGCTGGACATCATCCGTAAAACCTTCAGGTTAGAAAGTAACGTGCACTGCATGTGTTTTACTAGACTGCTAGCAGTCCCTTTCTGGATAGGTGAGAGAGCGCGCGAAATAGCCGTGCGAAAAAGCAGAAACCTCCGCTTGCATGACTATTTCGCGCACCCTCTCGACTATCCAGAAAGGGACTGCTAGCAGTCTAGTGTTTTCGAGAAAAAAAAACGAAGTTCTAGAATCTAATACGCATCTTGAAGTCGAAGATAATCTACAGTCTTATAGTCGGTGTTCTTTGATCTTCCAGTTGGCAGGCAGGAGCTATTACACGGATCGTCAAACTCCTATAAAAATGATAAAGTAAAATAAAGTCACACCATATCATATCACATCAAGATAACATTTCTAACCTTGATCTCTTTATCGAATTGTAGACACGAAGGCGTGAGAGGAGGGACTGGTTCCAAATGTCCTCCATGACAGGCTTTGATCTCTTCAGGATTTGTTATGTAAATTAGCTGAAGGGGGATTGAATCCCCCCTCAGTTAATATTAACAGTAACTTAACGCCATGATTTGTCACCTTAAGGATTCATAAGAATGAAACGAGGTGTTAGCTTCTTGCTGCAAAATATGACAATGTTGACAGATAATTACAATTTATTGAGACCTGTTGACAAACAGAGAAGAGAAAAAAAAAGGAAAAATAAAGCGCGCAATATAATCTTCTATCGGGCCCAATTTTAGTAGCGTTCTTTATATTTCCTCTTATTTACTTTATTTGGTCGCCCGCTAAAAACGTTTCTTGCTCTGCGGTTACCGCGGGCCCGTTTAACCGAACGGAAATAGAGTCTGGCCGGTCGTCTGGCCGCAGGTCACGCGTGGGTAATTTTTCGCATAAGATCGAGAAATTTGTTCGCTTTTAACATCCTTTGACAGGCACTTTTTTGCCCTACAACGTGAAAGCCAGCGTGGATCAAGTGTTTGTTAGAAATTTCTTGGCTTGGTTTCGTTGAATTTCTTTTCGTCTGTCCCTTTGTATGACTAATGAAAACAAGATCGCAGTGAAATTTTAACCTGATTGCAGCTTATTTGTTATCAAGTAACTAAACTGATTTCTACTAAAAAACAAACAAACAAACAAACAAACAAAGAGAGTAATTACTTTGAGGGCACAGGCGGGACAAGTACCCCGGCTTTTGTCGCTAGCATAAGACATAAGCCTGCTGAGGAAGCCTGCTTGCGAGATAAATTTCACCGCAATCTCTGCTACTGTTTATTCGACCTTGTTGACGTGACTGGACATCGAAGGCAATCGGGGCATCACTTCTCTGGATCCTGGGCATACATCAAAGTAGCATTAACCTGGGCATTGAGTATTTCCACTACTTTACGTGGTTCTCGATTTGTTCTGTGTAAATTTCCCTGGACCACCAGCGTGAATGATTCCGAGATATAATACTGGTTCAAGCCGGTGCGCGTTGGGTGAGATGTTTACATCAGCTGGGTTTATATTTCACGCCGGGTGACCCTTTATAAAACAAAGTTTCCGCAAGAGCGGAGTTATCAAGGAGGCACCTTATTCCGTAACGTCAAAAGAAGAATGAAAGTCTTCCATAACACCTTTGCGTAACGTAACCTCTGCCGTAACGTTAACTATTAGTTACATTCTAGCGTCTCCGATAAAAAAGGGGTTGCTTGTTGATTCTGATTAGGTTCGGCTGATATACACATTACGAGCAATCTCTCTTTTCGCTTAGGGACAGTCGAGCAAATTAAAAAGAACGCGAATCGCCCGCTGCGTAGAATCGTGACGCGCGCGCGATTGATTTCCTTGGGTATTTATATGCTCCGAAATTAAAATATTTAGCCATACAGAGCAGATTAATTTGAGCCGTACCCATGGAAGCACAGAGCAGATTAACGCGAAGGCAAAATTAACCGTGCCCTTGGGTATGTGCTACCTAAAAAGGCACAGAGCGGATTAACGCGAAGGCAAATTTACTTGTGTCCTTGGGTATGTGCTACCTAAAAGGGCACAGAGCAGATTAACACGAAGGCAAAATTAACTGAACCCTTGGGTATGTGCTACCTAAAAGGGTACAGAGCAGATTAATGCGAAGGCAAAATTAACTGAACCCTTGGGTATGTGCTACCTAAAAGGGCACAGAGCAGATTAACGCAAAGGCAAAATTAACTGAACCCTTGGGTATGTGCTACCTAAAAGGGCACAGAGCAGATTAACGCGAAGGCAAAATTAACTGAACCCTTGGGTATGTGCTACCTAAAAGGGCACAGGCCAGATTAATGCGAAGGCAAATTTATTTGTGTCCTTGGGTATGTGCTACCTAAAAGGGCACAGAGCAGAGTAACGCGAAGGCAAAATTACTTGTGCCCTTGGGTATGTGCTACCTAAAAGGGCACAGAACAGATTAGTGCAACGGAAAAATTAACTGAACCCTTGGGTATGTGTTACCTAAAAGGGCACAGAGCAGATTAACGCGAAGGCAAAATTACTTGTGTCCTTGGGTATGTGCTACCTAAAAGGGCACAGAGCAGATTAATGCGAAGGCAAAATTACCTCCATCTATGGGTATATGCTTTCTAAAAGGGCACTGTGATTCAACCCGAAGTTTTCCCCTCCAAAACTACACGGTGAGTCACAGTCCAAAGCAATTCCTTTTACCGCTTCCACAACAGGGCCAAATTTTGAGGAGCGAGCCAACCCGTCTTTCGCGCACTCTCGCTGCCGAGGCAATCTGGAATAAAGCTCAAACGACGACACAACAAAACTATGGCTTGGTTGTCTGTTGAAGTCACAACCTCGCTTGGCGGGCTTCCGATGTATTGATGCTACAGTGTATTTCGTCAGGAAAGTGGTGAAAATTTCGCTCTTAGCAAATTCATCTTAAGCCTTAAGCCGTACGCAAGTTTAGTGACTACATACCAGTGCTTTTCTGGGTCCCCATTATAGCCAGTAACTCTGGAAACATGCGGAAAGCGAACAAGGATACTTGGACGAGGCGCGATCGACGCCATAGCTCTATTTTATCGAGCCTACCAGTGTCACAGTAAACTCATTGTCCTCTGTAGATTGTTATTAATTCCGCTCAAGTAGAATATTAATGAACTTGTAGCCTTTTAACTTATTAATCTTCAACACCAATCAGATCTACGAATTGGGTCTCTTCCGGTGTGAAAGCTTGGTATATGTTGTACACTGAAGTATGGTACATGGTAGACAATTGATTGTCACCGGGAGGGATAATTGATGAGGGAACGTCATCAAACAGATCAAACTCAGGTCAAACTGATTGGCGAGCCCGGGTTGGCGAGTACATTATTAGCGTTCGGTGTACACCGGGTGTACAAAACGTCGAATTTCAATTTCACATGAAAGTTGAAATGCATCGCAAAATAATACCTTGTCACAAACAGAAATGTATGCGAGGTCCTAATTGACTTGTCCCCGTGCTAAATACAGTACTCTGTTTCCCAATGTATAGTCATTTGAAAACTCTAAATAATGCGTGCATCAAGGCATAGATTTTGTCGTGCGTTATGTAGACCGTCAATCAAGTTTTGGTTTCCAAATATACCCTCACGCATCTAAATCATGCGTTTTGTTACTGACCGAAGAACATAGTTGGCGAAATGTTTTGCAGACAGTGATTGCACAGGCATATGCTTGATGTGTAAATTAACATGTTACAGTAGAATGTCAATTTATTATACCACCCGTGGAACCGAACTAACCGCAAGATCATTAATAGATTGACAGAACTTCGCGCCTTTAATTACTTCTTGCTGTGAAATCCTGAGCTCACCAAAGCTCCCCATGGGTAACACGAAATTTCCCTTCATCTTCCTGATCTACTCATGCGCACTGCCGCTTGCCACCTATCTCTCCAGTGACCGAATAAGAAGCAATGCATTAAAAAATGTCGTTTTTTTTTAACTTGCTGTAAAATAACCAATCGTGAGGGTATATGTGGCAAGATGTGCCAGCGTCTTTCTTACCTAACCGCAGGAAAGAAACTTGAGTCTGACACCTTGGAATTTACCTGTCATTACCGCGGTAAAAGGAACTTCACGGTGAACATACCCCAATAATATATAGATTTAGCTGGCAGTTATTAAGTTGTGAAAATGTTCTCATTCAAGTCGTTAAAAAAAAAATAAAAAATTCCTACCCTCGCTGAGAGCCGAACCAGGCTCGTCGGCGCCAGAAGCCGGTGAATAGTCCACTTGACCATGATCGCTTATTGTCATCTTAGAAGTTAATTTTAATACTTATTTCTTTCTTCGTGACAAGCTGCCTATCAGCATGAAAATACTGGTGTTTTTCCTTTCAAAATGTGTTCGGAACGCTGTAAAAACCATGGTTGTGGACAGAAAAAAACAAAAAGCACTAGCTCTGCTATATTTGGCGTCGAAACCGCTGCGAAAAGCTGCGAACTCAAGCGGTGTGCCGACCGAGTACGAACAGAACCGACGAGGCAAATTTGAACTTTTCGCCTGAACTTTATCGCCTAATTTTTTTCGCCTAAATTGAACTTTTCCCCTTCCACCAAAAACACAACTGAGTATTCTTTTGAACGTTTTTTTTCCTTTAACAAATTTGTTTTTGACTTTTGTTGTTTTTGCTTGTTTTGCTACAACGTGGGTCAACATGCGATTTCGCGCCAAAAACACACAAGATTCAGCACAGGGTTATATCCAGTGTATGAAGTTTATTGGTAACCCTGTGGTGCGGACGGACGGACGGTCACGTGACTATTACGTGACTACCAAAATTTCTTGGCTTGATAGGTTACCAAATTTCCTTAGCAATGGTGCTCCGCTGACGCGCTAGCCCGCTGGCTCCGCTAAAATTACCCTTACCACAAGGAGTGTACCCATGGCTTGTATTTTTGACTTGTCTTTGCTTCACAGTTGGTCTAGCCTGTGTAATGACATCTGTAAACTTACTTGATAAATTATTTATCGTGGTAAATCGGTTTTACCATGGTACATTTAGTTTGTTTATTTATTTATTTATTTGTTTTTTTCAGAGTTACTCCAGCCTGTGCACTGACTTTTGTGGTTTACGAAAATGTCATCCACTTCCTTATGGCGCTCAGCTAATATTAAAGGAATTAATGGAGAGCAGTTATGGACCAATTCCGAGTTAACACGCGATGTTTTAATTTGAAGAACTGATGCTCCACTTTCTGTTTATGGTTTCAAATCGCGCAGGAATTGACTGGTGAACCGGGGCTTTTCGGCAGTTTTTTGAAGACAATTATGTATAACGTATTTTCGCTTGAGCAGCCAATTGCCGGACCCGGTTATTGGATTTGCGATAAATCTAACGCAATATTGCGAAAGAAACGTCACCGCCAAAGTAGCGAATCTTCGAAGTTAACGATATGATTTGCCGCAAACGAAACGTAGCTGAAAATAGTGGCACCGCCGACAACAACGAAAAAAAAAATGAAACCATGAAAGTGTAGAAATCAAAAAAGTAAAAGGAAAAAAGAAAGAAAAGAAAGAAAGAAAATCGAGAAAAACCGACGGATATGGCGAAATTACAATAGTGAGATAAAAGCTGACTTTGCTGCGAAAGTAACGAGGACATTTTATGATTGATATTAAACCCACACGAATCCTCCCGCTGAAAGCAAACTGACAGCTGAAAACTGCAATCAAAACGGCATCCCCGATGGGTGTAAGGAGCGTGCGACGGTTACGATAGAATTTATTGTATAAACAATAACAACAACAACAACAACAAAACCTTTATTTAGACACGATGGGGTAAAAAAAGCTACATAGCTTGTGGGGTCGTGTGTAAATAAAACATTAATACTAGTAAATAAAAACATTAAACTATATTGAAGTAAAAACCGCTAAACTAATCGCTAAAAATAGATAAATTGCTAAAATTGTTACAACGATAAAAAGATAAAAAGCGCTAAGAACTCTTACAATAGAGGTTATTAAAATCGGTATTTTTAATTATGTTCGACGTGTTCATCATTTTCATAAAACTCCTGAGGGATATTGCTTCGTGACACTCTCGCGGTAAAAGGTTCCAGAGCACTGCCCCTCTGTAAGATGTTGAAAGTTTCATGAAATTGGTATTAAATGATGGGGGAATTAATAAATGTTTTTTTCCTAGAATTGTACGAGTGTTGAAACTTGGTTACAAGTCGAGCCATGCAGGAGGGGGAGTCATTATGGTAGATCTTATAGATAAGTTTCAGAATCGAAAGTTTGTACGTATTTCTTAAAGTGTCCCATTTAGCGCGGTCATGGACTTCAGTAGATGGCATGTCTTTTGGTAGGTTTAAAAGGATCCTTGCTGCTCTACAATGTAACCTTTCAAGTGCGTCAAAGTCGTCTTGACGACTCATGCCCCCCTAGACGGTTATACCGTACGTGACTGACGGGATTATGACTTTGTAGTATAACTTTAAAAGAACTTTCTTAGGTAAAAACCTACACTTCTTAATAAGGCTTAGTTTATTTGCAAAGTTCTTCTTTAGGTTATTGACCTGTGGAGACCAACTCAGTTTGTCATCTATGTCAACGCCCAGGAGTCGGCTATGTTTAACGCAATTAAGGCAGTTCCCTCCTAGCAGGATCGGAGGAAGGGGGCCAGTGATAGATCCTTTGTGGATAAGCATACATTCCGACTTTTTCGGGTGGGGAGTGAGCTTGTTGGTAGTGCACCAGGCGTATAATTCTTTAAGTGATTGATTAAGGGCTGCTGAGACTTCCTCTATACTGTTTCCAATGCAGTAAAGAGTAGTGTCGTCTGCGTACATATACACGGCGGCTGACTGTACAGACTCCACGAGATCGCTTGTATACAGGACGAACAACGTGGGCCCCAGAACACTACCTTGTGGAACGCCGGATGCCACAGGGCTGTAGCTAGATCTCTGTCCGTTCAGGACCGTATACTGTGACCTGGACGTTAGATAACTCGTTAACCATGCTAGTAGGGGGCCGCGTATACCATATTTGCACTGGAGCTTTGACAATAGAAATTCGTGATTAACGCAGTCAAACGCTTTCTTGAAATCAATAAATGCTACGCCTACCACTAGGCCGCAGTCCACGGCTTGCCTCCAGGTTTCCGTTAAATGTATGAGGAGGAGTTCGGTGAAATGTCCCTTGCGGTACGCCCATTGGTTATCCGTTACTAGGTGGTTAGCGTTGAACACGTGGTCCACGATTATGTCATTGATGCATGACTCCATAGTCTTACTGGGTACACTTAGGATCGGCAAGGGCCTAAATAATCTTTATTTAGCGTGGAAATGTGCAATGCAATGGTGGTGGAAATGTGCAATGCAATGGTGTTTGTCAGAGAAGCAGACCCGTGGAGTTTTATAAAATTCTCTGCAAATGCTAAGTATATGTAATCTACGAAAATCTGTGCAAAAAGAATAATGTTTTAAGTGCAGTTGGAAAGGGTAAAAATAAAATGAACACGTCACTGAAGCTCTCGGGGACTTGAGACCCCCCCCCCCCCCTCCGTCTTTCCCTCCCTTCCAAGTCTTGCATCGTTTTAGACCTGCTTCCCCTCCCCAAGACTCTCATCGTTCGTTCCGCTGCAAAAATTTATTTCCGCGCCTATTCCTCGTTATGGAACCTGTTCACAGGTTTAGACAGATGAGGAGGCGTGAGGGTAAAAGATGGACGGATCTCTGAGGTGTCTGGGTAAACCTTACGTGCGTCCCCGACATTTCACCTCGTTAGTCCCCAGACGCAGATTACGCATAATGACAGACTTTCGCTACAATCCGTCTGCTTGATCGTTGTGACCGAAAAATACCGTAGTGTTCATTGGAAGTTACAATCCCGAATAGATAGCGCCTTAAGAAGAAACAAACAGCAAACCGCGGTGATAAACATAAGGAATTATAAACGCATTTCTGGAAAGAAAAAAGGCTTTATCTTCACGTTTCGATTGACAAATAATTTAACTAGCGATATTCTGTTTTTACACACGGCCTCCTTGAAAAGCAGGTGTTTTCTTTTCATCTTTATTATTTTAGTTTCTATTATCTTAGTTTTCAGATTAGTTAGGAAGTTAGTTTTTTCTATACTTTAATGTAAATGTATACCTGAAGGAAATACCGTGTTTAAATAAAGTTACCTTACCTTACCTTTTCGTATGTTCCAACATACATCTTCAGAAGTAGTAAACCGTTGAATAACAACAGAAATTTGAGTGTATAATTAGTAACTAATTATAGAAACATCAGATAACAAATAGTAGAAAAATTTGCATATGAAAGGAAAAGCATGCAAACTAAGAAAGGTAAAGTTTTCCACTGCTGACATTTTCATTTAGGGAAGGTTGTAAATTCCTAATCAACAGAGTCTCCTTTATCTTGCAATAGGTGTCCGACCGTCCTCTTGCCAAAATTTCGAAATGGCCCCATTTCATGTTATGACCAGTTGACGCGACATGGTCGGCAATAGCAGATGAGTGATTGCTACTCGTAATGAATTTGAAGTGCTCCGTTTTCCTGTCATGCAATGTTCGTTTAGTTTTACCTACGTAGAACTCCTGGCAGTCCCAACAGCTAGTCTTATAAACAAACCTGCACATTTGAGCACGGGTTAGTCTGTCTTTGTAGGGAAAAAGAGACTTAATGCAATGTGTGCTTTTCCCTGCTAGCAGAGGCCCCTTTTCCTTTGTATTCGCTGAGCTGACAGACTGGACGAAAAGGGACCTCTGCCATGGGTCGAAATGAACTGTGTTGAGCATGCGCCACGGTTACTTAGCGACCGAAACGTCACGTGATGCTTTTAGCACGTGATCAGCTGACGAGTCCCACCTTTCTCAACTAGCGCGCCAAGAAACACCTGCACAGTTTTGTTGTCGTGAATGGCGAGTTCACCAAAACCCTAAAAAAAGTAGACAGTTCGTCTAGAGATAGTTGCTGTCTAATCTACGGTATTAATTTCAAGTTATCTGGACAAGGAAGCTTTTTTAACATGACCACAACTCCAGGAATCAAAGAGAATTTAACCCATTGAAGGCTGCGTGTTTTATGATCGCTTCACTAAATTAGCAGTTGGTAATAAACAACCCATGTGCAGTACGAAAGGACAATTTATAGTTTCCAAAAAACAACACTCACTTGATCTAGAATAGTTAAAATTTCTTACTTTTAAATAAAAAACACCAGTTGTCAAATAAGAATTAGCCAAAAATACAATCTCAAAGTCAAAACTTTGAAAATTTCCGCAAGAGATTTCTCATGCTGTCTCGCGCGTGAAATCAAACCACAACAGAGCATTTGTGTCTGTTTAGGTCAGATTACTACTTTTCGAAATTTTATGAATGAAGGTACACAGAAGAAGAGACAGTAAGCTTTTATAAATAATACATTTATTAAAACACGCCTTTACTTGTTTCTGAAGACCAAACGCGTTCAATTCTTTCTTCGAGGGAAACTACGCGCAAGCGATTTCGCTCGATGTGCAAGTTATTTTGAAGAGCATTTGGTGATGCGAACTGTGTACGTTTTTCAAAACTTTTACGAAGACTGTAAGGAATATGAAGAATCCCTCAATTAAAAAGCGATTTCGATACAAATTTACAATCAAATGTGTAATTTACTCTACCGTAGACTCGTAGAAGTGCTGGAGCATTTCACAAAAAGTCCACAGCTCGAAAAATCTTTGGAGATGGAAGGTTGTCCTTCGCCTTGACAGTTGTTTTCTTCGCTCTAAATTCCATTGCTTAACTTGTCGAGTGTTTCTTAGAGCTTCTTCTTTCGATTGTTTATCTTTCTGTCGTCCATGTTAACAAAAACGAGAGAAAGTAAACGTTGTAACTCTTCACTAGTTTAGTTCTCTTTCCAGGACGGCATGTTACTATGCGGGCTCACTAAATGACAGCGCAATAACTGTAAAGGAATGCGCAAGATACAGTGGGCTCAAGTCGTGGTCAGCAAACAATACAAGGAGCATGCGTTTCGGAAACTGCCGTCCACGACCATGGACGGCGGTTGAATCAAAGGGAGTTTCGACCCATGGCAGAGGTCCCTTTTCGTGCCGCCTGGCAGCTCAGCGAATACAAAGGAAAAGGGGCCTCTGCTAGCAGGGAATGTGTGCTTTGGAAAACAACTCGAAGGTCAAAGCAGCCGTAGAATTTATTGATGGTACCTTCGAGTTGTTTTCCAAAGCATACATCGTATTGTCTCTTTTTCCCTACAAAGACAGACTCACCCGTGCTCAAGTTCAAAGCCGCCGTAGAATTTATTGATGCAACCTTCGAGTTGTTTTCCAAAGCACACATCGTATTAACAGGGCCATAGCTAGGTTTTTTTGTACAGGGGGCACTCTCGCGAGTGCCGAAGGCACGAGCCATGTAGGTGGCTCTGGCGGTATCCTCCCCCAGAAAATTTTGAAATTTGGAGGCTCCGAAACGCTATTTTCAGCACTTGTCATGAGATACGTCCCCGAAAAATCGACCTCGAATAAGTGTGAGAAGGCAGGTGTTTTCGGTGCTTACAACATTATTTCCGAGGTCCTGTTAATTTGAAACACACCGTATATCCCAGCACTAGTACACTAAACATTTCACAATACTGCATGATGTTTGGCAAACTAACCTATTAAAGATGTCTGCAATTTGATTTTCGTTCATAAATACTTTTTGGCGTTGGCAGGTAGTTGATTCCACGATGAATAAGCATCATTGCGAGGCCCCTAAGGCGCTCTTCTATCATTAAAGAACGTGTCCATAGCTTCAGACGACGCAGACCAGAGAAGGATCTTTTACAAGAAACACTACCAAGATTGAACTATGCAAATGGTACAAGCCAATCTCAATAGGGGGTTTTGCTTCGTTTTGCTTACCATTTGCACACACCGTGGACCAACCGATTTCCCGGCCATGAAAATGGCAAACAACTGAAAGTCACTACAATCAGAATAACTGAGTCTATAGAAAACAAATCCTTTGAATAATGAGAATCCTCAATCCACGGACTTGATTTGTCTGGCTCAACTGGTCCACGGGGGGGGCTGCCCCCTTGCCCCCCCCCCCCCGCTAGCTACGGCCCTAATTAAGTCTCTTTTTCCCTACAAAGACGGACTCACCCGTGCTCAAATGTCCAGGTTTGTTTATAAGGCTAGCTGTTGGGACTGCCAAGAGTTCTACATAGGTAAAACAAAACGAACATTGTATGACAGGAAAACGGAGCACTTCAAATCCATTACGAGTAGCAGTCACTCATCTGCTATTGCCCACCATGTCGCGTCAACTGGTCATAACATGAAATGGGACCATTTCGAAATTTTGGCAAGAAGGACGGTCGGACACCCATTGCAAGATAAAGGAGACTCTGTTGATTAGGAATTTACAACCTTCCCTAGATGAAAATGTCAGCAGTGAAAAACTTTACCTTTTTTAGTGAGCATGCTTTTCCTTTCATCTGGAAATTTTTCTACCATTTGTTATCTTTTGTTTCTATAATTAGTTACTTATTATACACGCAAATTTCTGTTGTTATTCAACGGTTTACTACTTCTGAAGATGTATGTTGGAACATACCAAACGTGAAGATAAAGCCTTTTTTCTTTCCAGAAATGCGTTTATATTTCCTTATGTTTATCACCGCGGTTTGCTTTTTGTTTCCTCTTAAGCTAAGATGGCCAGAAAAACAAAAGTATGTACGAGATAGCGCCTTGTTTTTCGCCCTCTCTTTTCTAGACCCCGGCCAAATCACCTGCTTATGTAGACTGGGAGCAGTCATTCCTCCCCACCCGATCCTACTCGCAAACTAAAAGGTATAAGTTTTGCAAGTAAATGGCCAAAACTGGAAAGGATTCCCGTGGCTTCGGTCCTGGTTTTCGATACGTCACGCTTCCCCTGACCCCTGATCTTCTTTTTTACGTTATACAATGCACAGGATCGAGAACAAAGAGACAGCTTGCAGTCTGGCAGTATTTCAAATCTTGCATCCCGGAAACGTTCTTGGAGGCTTGTTTCACAAGAGAGAAAGAGAAGTGGGTCGAGGCATTTCGTTTACTCGTTTCCCGCTCTTCCCTTTATAACCGCACCATGCTTGTGTTGTAGATATGATGACATTGTGCCAATTTATCCTATTTTTCCCGTTCCTCTCCCGACATATTCCGTTGATTCCAGGTTCCTGCCCCGTTGTTACTCTGTGTTTTCCTACCCCCCTCCCCTCCTTGTCGCAATATTCAGGTTTGTAACTAATCAGAGTCTCCTTTTCTCCACGAAAATTGAACGGTATACACGGTCATATCCATTTTAAATGATATTTTATTTGTGCATCATGGTGACATCTAAATACCTCCACATCAACACTTTAAATGCATGCAGTTATAAGTAAGAGTAAGTAATAGTTCCCTTACAGTAACACGAGTAAATATTTGATAAATAACGCACCTATCAACGTTCCGCCATTGGGGATGTGCAGCGTTTGATCGATTTTTACATCCATACTGTTGGGCATTTCAGGAATGCCTGTCAAATTTCCAACCAGTATGATCCAGCATGTACTTAAAAGGAAAATAAATCACTCAAAATGGGGACTTGATCTGATTTTAGCTCCGTTTAGTGACCGATTCAAAAGGCTATTGCCCCACATCCACATAGATGCTTAACGTTGCTATTGACCAGCTGCAGCCCGCAATGACTTAACGCTCAGTTTATAGAGCATTGCGGTTACATCGAGGAGAACTGACCAACAATTCTCTACAATAAAGAATAAAAATGCCCCATTGACTACAACGAGAGAAAACGAGAGTTAAAAAACATTCTCAATTGACTGTCAACACCCATAATACTTCAAATCTGCGCCTTGGTTTTCATTTGATCGACGAAAGTGCAAATTTGCACTTTCGTTTGGTCACTATCCCTCATTTCCTCGTGCATTTTCAGTGTGAACTCTCTTCAGTTGCCCACGCTAATTCACATTCTCGCTTGGCCTGGGCAAAAGTAGTATAATATGCCTTAAGTAACGCTTCGCGTAAGAACTATAGAGAATTTGGCAACGCGGCAGGAAGTCATCCGGTGTCTGTTTCCAATTAAGTAATTAAATTACGGCCACGTGATTGGCTGAAATTAGAAAAATAGTGATAAATAGGCCAAAAATATGCAAAAATACATTTTTATGGTCCAAATATGGACTAAACGTATTGTTCTTTCTGACACGAAAGTTTCGTCACGATCGTATGTGGGGAACCATGGTAACGACAGAAGAACATGGGCTCCATCTGTAGCCGCCATCTTGGATTTGACGAGTTTGCGTCCATTTCTTCACTGCACCTAGTCATCTTGGTTCAAATTTCCTTGTGTTTTCGTATTACGAGAGCAACTCTGCTGGAGGATGCCTTTTGCGGCAGTGCTTTGTCGTTCGTTCTATTCTAAATAGGGTTTTGGTGACCCCGAAGTCCTCTTACCGTGTAGAAATCTGAGACTGAAGCGATCGAGTTCCATTTGGGCTTTTCGTTTTGTGGGTTTGTGCAATGTGGTGGAAAGCACAATGATCGGAAACGAAATCTTTGTGTGGCGCGTGCATACAGAAACGAATTTAAAGGTTCAACTCCTAAATATTGAACGAATGCACAGGTCAGTAGCTTTTGTTTTATTTTGGATCACCGGTATGAACTGTATAAACCAAAGAGTGATACGAGAGTTCGAATGCTCTGAAATTGGGTCTAAATAATCTCAGTTCTCCTTTTTGAAGCCATGAACTTTTAAATAAAATTTGAAAAACCATGTCTGTTGTGTATCTTATGTATTTTCGTCACTTTTCCGAGCCTCTAGAGATCGTTTAGGATGATGATTTGCTCGCTGGTTGATCGCCGCCAAGTAAATTAGTCTTTCCGTGCCTTGGCGCGTATCCCTTCCCGCGTGATCTCGGGGAGTGGGTAAATCGGACTGTAATTTCTAAGTATTTAATAGCACCGGTTACACAAGGTAAAACGAATTTTATGAGCAGAAACTTTATGGCCTAAGGCGTTTTGTACTGAGTATGAAGCAGCATTGCTTGCGGTCTCGTGTTAAGATTTTCCGTGGTTTTCACATTACCGTTTTTGTACAAGCTTTAAGTTCTTATGTTTTGGCGTCGGGAAAAATGTTCAAAGATTAAGATTATAAAACCAGGTAACGAAGAAATAGCTAGCTAGCAGACTTTATTTACGAACTGCGAAGTCAAAATATCACGATGTTTGTCACATTTCATTGCGTGGTTTTGCGTGTGAACCAGATCCAAAATAGATGCCGCGTATTACGCAAAACAATGAAATGAGGGTAAATGATTGATGAAACTGTCAAAGTTACGACGAAAACAAGGCAAAATATGGGTCAAATGTCGCTTTCGATCTCGTCATCTTCGGAAAACTCGTGGTTCCCCACATACAATTTTTCTTAAACTTTGCGTGGATAAAGATCTTTATTTAAAGAAACTTCTTAGCTAATTTCAACGCTTCCTTCGAATACTAGGCTTTTGTAATTTTCCTGAAATCATTTGAATTTCGCGCTAATAGCTTTTTATCCAATGAGAAAGCTAATTTAAGGCTTAGTGACACGTTGCCTCACGGTAGGAAATAACGGCTCCCATTGCCGCGGTCTATTGTTCTCCACTATAGTTCTTACGCGAAACGTTACTTAATGATAATCATAATAAATCAACTGTTTAAAAAGCCCTCTTAACTAATGTAGAGAGACCTTTCGTGGAATAATCTTCCTTACGAATTAAGTGAGAGCTGCTGGTTCTCTTGGGCAGCTCAAATGGAATATAGATTGCTTTTTACTGACAGACAAGAGTGTTTAAATAGGAAAAAAATAGTTTATAGCGGAGCCTGCGGGCAAGGAAATATGCCATTGCTAAGGAAATATGGTAACCTATCAATCCGAGAAATTTTGGTTGTGACGTAATAGTCACGTGACCCGTCCGTCCGTACATCCGTACGTCTGTCCGTCCGCACACTCTGTGGGAGGGGGAGGGGAGTCCCAAGACAACCCGACGGGGGCAGAGAATGCCATCTTTTCTTGGCGGGAAATCGCACGGTGCTTTAGGGCAACCGGCATTTTTCTTGGCGGGAAATCGCATGACCATCGTCGCTTTTGAAAAAGAGGTTTCTTTAAGAGCTTAAGCTTCTTTTGCATTTAACGATTGCTCGAGAGTAATGAAGTTTTATACTTGACAAAAAAACATCTAATATATATAAATGGAAAGAAAAAGTTCAAAAGAATACTGGTAGAAGGCGAAAAGTTCAAGTTACGAAAGCTGCATCCAAAGGACTTCATCGCTTTGTTTTCTTCACGGCGGAGAGTTTGCCCTGTTCTGAAACACAACCGAGTAAGTGAAGTTTTTAAAAGGTCTAAGGTACATGATTTCGAGTATTACGATGAAAGAAATTACGTTTTGAAATGTAAATTTGATTTATGCCATTAGAAATGTGTTATTTACTTTTGACTTTAAAAAATATTAGAAAACGAGTAGTTATAGAGTTGGGGGTACCAGATCATTTTGAAAATGATCTGTTACCAAACCCAACTCTATATCTACTTTCCATCTGATGGTATTATTTTTATGGTAATAATTTTTTGGAGAACTATATATTTTTCAATTTTTTGGAGAACTATATGTTTTTCAATTATTTGGAAATCTATATGTTTTTATTTCATGCGGAAACCAATGCATTTTTACATCGCGTGACTTCATTCAACTGGAAGTCTTAAAAACCACAGGGACTTTCCCGAGGAAATGAGTCATTAGATTTCTATTGTTTTTTGGGTCATATGATTTCAGATGATCTTGTAATTTAAAGTAAAGTTTGTTAGTAAAGTTTATTGGTGAAGTTTGTCAGTAAAGTTTGTTATTTCTTAGAAAAGTAGACTGTGCTTACGGAACTTGTATGGAGACCGACACAGCTGTGTCGTGACGTCACATCTTCAGATTGCATAATATCCGTAAGCGAAACTATTGATTCCATCGTTTGCTATATATCGTTTGTCATCAAAACAGCTGAGTGACACTTTGTTTATTTCATAACTTCCAAGTTGATGATTCATACTTCTGATTGTTTTCATGGTATGATGTATTTGTTTGTTATTAATTAATACATTTTTATAATCTTCATGTTTGATATTGTTCTTTATTATGTTCTTCTTGATTCCCTTGGCTGTTTTTCCTACTTTCTGGTTGTCTTTTATGTAACTGTACATTTTTGATCGAAGACCTACGAATTCTGTGATTGGTATTCCAGCTGCTTCATCCTTGAATTTACCGATTACCTTCTTGTTTGTCTTATCGAAATATGGAGAGTTTTCTGGATAGTCGCTGTTGTCAAATCGATCTTTATTATTCCAAAAGTCTTGGTACACATCTTTAGCTTCAATCTCATATGTTAGACTGTCTGTGTCAGTAAATAGTAGTCTAGCCTTATTACCATACTTTTCTTTTATGTAGTTATAATGGAAATCATACATTAATGTCTTACTTAGATCAAGAATACACATACCCACATATGCCGGCCTGTTTAGAGTTAGCGTTTCTTTGATCTTATGCACTGCTACCAGATTTTCATTGAATATCTTACTGCTTACATAAGTTGGTTTAGAAGCCATCTTCAATAGTTTCTTCTCATCTGTAATAAGTCTGACATCGACACGCTTTCTTATGTTCTCCATCGTTTTTCCAAACACTGAGTTATTCATTAGTTTGAAGAAATCTTTTTCGAATGAATTTTTCGCTTGAGTACGTTTTTGTGTATTGAAGTCTATATATTGCTTGAGCCATGGAGACTGGTTGAACTCTAACACTCGATGGACTTTCTTTAGTTTCAAACCGAGATCTAGATACAGCTGTAGGTTTCTGTAGTGCAGAACATATTTTTCTTTGTCGCATAAAGTAGGGATCAGTTTGTGGACTAGTCCTGTTGATATTTTGAACTTGTTTTGTATCTTCTTACAATATCCAGACAACATGTTATCAGTTACTTTAACCTTTTCCGGTCCTAGAGGGTAGTCATTATGAAGGTCATGCAACTCTTTGGGGTATTCTAGATCGACTTCTAGTATCAACCCTTTATTACTGTCTTCATTATACTGGGCTAAACTGATTTTATTAATCTGCTTTTCTGTTAACCATTTGAAACCACCTGTTGGCAGGTATTGTGACATAGCCCAACCATATAAATTATTAGCATCAAGATACATGATATACTTTGAGGGCGCCTTCTCATCATATTCTTTCATGTATTTATTGTTCGCTTTACCATATCGATTGGCAATATAAGATATACCACCACGCATGCCTTTTTCAATGAATTGAAACATGTCTATGTCTGTCATTAGTTCTAGTTTAATATTGGTCATTTTCAACATAGCATCCCATGACAAACCAGGAGATGTGAAGTAGTGACAGGGGTCAAGTTTGTAATACTGAAGACAGGTCTTACGGAAGTTTTCAAACACGTCAGCTAATAGAAGTATATCAGACTTAAGATATAGATTGTGGTATTCACCCATCGTTTGTAATTGAAATGTATTCCACACTTTTTGAGCATGACAATAATCCTCATCTGTTATGTGTTCATTATTCAATATGCTGTAAAATTCTTCTTTCGTAGGCAATTCTGTTTTATCGAATTTTTCAAAACTGTCCATGAAATCGTATGGATAAATAGCTTTTCGCGTCATAAGATTGAATTTTTCTTTTTGGAATCTTTTGTTTGTATATTTCAAAGCTTCTGCTGGCAAATTACTGACTAATTTATCCAAACTTGAGCTCATAAACTGGAAACTATCAATGAAGGTAAGATGATTACCAAGCATGAAAGCCATATATTTTTCCATATTGTTTGGTATGGCATTGATATTCATTTGTTTTTCCTCTCCTTTCTTATTTTTGTATGCATGTTTCTTAACAATAGCTCCAATCTGTTGCATAATGAAATGGCTGTCATAACCTCTTAAATTGTGAAATATTACTGGAATTTTAAGATTGTCTGGTTCGATTTTTAGTTTTAGATTGCATTCTTGGTGAGCTGAGCCTCTATATTTTCCAGTTATATGACAATGATCTCTCACACGTATGTCTTTGTCTGTATATTTTCTCTCACATATATGACATTCCTCAGCTTTTTTAAATTCTGCTTCATCCTTTTCAGTCATTCTTAATGGTTTGTTGAAACTTCTTTTTACTACTTTTTTGCAATACTTAACTTCTTCCAACATAGCTTCCATGAATTGATAAACAGCATTTTCACCTCTATATATCTGCTCTTGTTTGGTATATTTGTCATCATAACAACAAACCACTTTATAACCATATCCACAATCTGTATGTTTTTGGTAGGCTTCAGTATATGATGACTCATTATTCTGTTGACATCCTTGAATCTTCTCTGTTATAGCCTCAAAATCAGCATAAATGACAAATGGCACAGGTTGCTGCTTATGAAAATTATTGAATTTCAGTATGTTATTATCTTTAGTTGGCATATTTATTGCTTGTGTTCCATTTACTTGAATGCAATTATCTTTATGATTGTTCAATACTCTTTCAGAACTGAAACATTGCAGACAGTACATACAAAAGTGTTTCCTCTCTTTGTGTTTTGTTTGATTGTACATGAACTTGTTGAAATCCTTTATGAGAACATAATGATTGACATAAGTTTTTCTCATGTATGAACATTGCTCCTCATGGTCATCATCATCTTCGAATGAGTTGTTCTGTTTACTGAATGTTTGTAACACCAACCCAGCACTCAAATCTTCAATTGAAGGATTTCCCATAATCAACTCTTCACCCTCTCCAGTTATTAATAGTAGTTCCATATGATTTTCATACTTTTCTTTGGAAACATAGATGGGATACGGTTGTTCGTCTTCATATCCGAATACGTTTATATTGATACTGTTTTGCTTCTCAATTTTGTTGTAATGTTTGACATTAACTGGAAAATCAATGTTTGAATAATCTAACTTTTCAACGTATTGTTTGTCTGTCTTTTTTATTCTTTGAGGATATTTTTCTTGTGGGTTTAAATGTCTTATGTGGCACCATCTGAAACATTCATTATCCTCATTTTTCATGTTAATTAATCCCTTCATTGAATTTCGCAGTTCGGAAGGTAGCTGGATATATGAGGATCCATTCATTGGTTTGTATTTGACAATGTTTAAATAGTGGCTATCAACTGATTTAATTGTCCAACCAGATCCTTCTGATATCCATTGAGCTATCTTATTCAGTATCTGTTGTTTTGATGATTGTAATGAATCAGCGATTTCCATTTGGTTGATTATTGTTTGAGGTGTACTATTGAAATATGCTGTCTTTTCAACTATTTCATCACCTGAATTTTTTTCGAAAGTGACTTTCAATAGTAGTAAAGGACGCTCGTATGGGACTCAGACTGGCTCCTGATTGGTCGAGAGCAAATCAATGACGTCATGTCATTTCCGGTGGGGGTTACCGCTGACCAGTGGTCCAAATGGGATGGTGGGCTCATGCAACCGGAAGTCACGTGATTTGAGATGGGAAACCGCTGACGAGTTGGAAAAAAGGATCGTGGGCTCAAGGTGGGGGAAAACCGCGGAGAAAACGCGGGCTCAAAGTCCAAAGTCCAATTTGGGGAAAGAGGGGTGGTCCTTGAAAACAACACGAAATAAAAAAATAATATTTTTATTCAATGTGTTTTTACAAGAACTGAGAAATGTTTTTGGAGTGTTCCTTAATGTTCAATAGAGGGTCCCCACCATTGTTTTTGACATCGAGTTATTCTTCGCCATTGGTTGTTGTCACGAATCCATTGTTGTAATTGACGTCGATATGATTGATTTCTCATTAAAGGTATGGCAAAGGAACTGTAGAATGGGGGTGGTGGTGGTGGCGCCCAATGTTCTCGATCACACTGTTCACATTCGATGATCTTGTTGGGGCAACATTTCTCACTGGTATCCATAAGGGTAGGTCTGGAAGGTGACAGGATCTACCACTCTCTTGTCGAAGACCAACTGATACTGTTTGTACTCGGGGAAGGTGTACAGTAGGTAGTGCTTGGGATCCCGGACGATCTGGTGTGTTTTGATGATTTGGGTTTGTCTGGGTTTCAGGAGGGGTTTCTTGATTTCGTCGAGGACATTCTGACGCATGACGTCATAGTTGAGTTGCGCGTGTCCTTCACTGTTGAGTCGGAAGCCTCGCACCTTGCATTCTACCTTTCCTTTATTTGTAATATAACCATAATTCTTGGGTCCTCCGCTGACGAATTCTTGGATGTATTCATCATGATCTATTTCGGAGGTGAAGTCCCCTAGATAGGAACCCAAGGTAGGTTTGAATTGAGCGGGTGTTTCCTCCAGGTAGATGACGGAATCCGTGTCCAAGTAGAGGACTCTTTCTCCTAAGGCTTCCAGGGCGGTATAGAGTTTGAGCCGGGCATGGCAGGTGGTGAAGCAGGCCACAAAAATGTTGAGGTTGGGTGAAACGCGGATGTCCTCTTTTTGATTTTGGTAGTGCACCTCCACCATATCGTCATTGATGACGGAGACGTGACGGACGTCCAAGACATCACTATCCAAGAATCGATGAAAGACCTGTGGATCATGAAAGGCTTGAATTTGGGTCTTGTTGAGGCGTTGTCCAAATTTGCCCCACATGGAGTTGAGCATGAGCTTAGCTAGGGTACGCAGGCCCGGGTTCTTCTTGATGTTGTCGTACTCCAACTGGATGCCTTCATGCAGGAAATACTGTTCGATGTAAATTTGTTTTTGTTGTTCTGTCATGTCATCCTTAGGCCACCCACTGGCTTCTTGTTTGATTTTCAACCAGGTGTTGACATAATCGGCGAAGAGGCCCTCACAGGTTTCTTCAAAATGCCAGGCTTCATAGATGTATTGGACTTGGTACCCCAATTCAACGGCTTTGACTAATTCCGGGCTGCACCAGGTACTGGTGAGGGCACGTTGTTGGTCGGAGTGATGGCAATGATAGGATCTGTCCAAAAGAGGTTTGTCCATTTCTTCTTTCACACAATGGGCACAGAGGGGAAAGAGTAGTTTGTCGCCATGACGGTAAGGCAGCACGGGATGGTACAATTCACGGGGAGGCAGGATTTTGCATTGGATGAGTCCAAAGTACTGGTGGATGTCCGTGTGACCTGGGGTGAAGATGATTTTCGGATGTCCTTTGGGGTACACAGAGTTCTTGTTGACCCACGGGTACAAGGAGGTGACATCGATGTAGTGAATTTTTTGGCCAGGGGTGATATGATGGTAGAGTTTGATGGCATTGGTACGACCTCCACAGAAAGCCTCTCGAGGTTCAAGGGGTTGGATGAAGTTGAGTTCCCGGACGAAGGCGTCGATCTCTGGTTGGGTGTCTCGGAGGTGGTCCCATTCACATCCCCAGATTTGAATGACGTTGTACCCTTGGTCGGTAAGTTTTTGGACTTTGTCTTGGGTGGCGTCATAGACGTCCTGCATGGTCCGATCATGGTTGCGGGGATGTTTTTCGTAGCGATGAGGATAACAGACCGGGCATCCGTGGGTGAAACAGCCTTGAAATTCGTAGACGGTATGGGTGTCGGGGCAATAACCATCCACATGAATGTTGGTCCCGGGGATCTTATACTCGCCTTGATTTCGGGCATGTTGAATGTACTGAGGCTCTGGATGGGCATTGGCCAGTAGATCAGCGGGGGTAAGATCTTGGAGGGCGCGTTGACGTAGTTGGTGATCGCACCAGGTTAACCATTGAATGGCTGGGAGGGAGTGGTTGATGTTGTTGTCTCTCCACCCCTTCGGACCGGCGGGTTCACTGGCAATACTGTTGGGGATCATCCGGTTCATACGTAAATCTCGATTACAAGCCGAGGCAATGGTGACGTGATCAAAGGGATTGAAGCCGGTCAAGTCTTCAAACATGCGTTTGAAAGTCAGACATCCTTGTTTCAAGAGTCGTACATCGGAACTGCAATAGGCCAATAACTCTTGTTGAAAATGAAACACCACACCCTGGTCGCGTTGTTGTTGATGCCAGGTTTCAAAGGCTTGTCTTCCTTCGAGTGTCATGGTCTCGGGCATGTAGTAATCGCGTGAGGGGAGGATGCCCACGTACTGTTGATGGTCAGGTATGTTGAACTTGTGGGGGAAGTACCCTTTGCAGAGTTCGGTCAAGCCAAAGGTTTTGGGAAAGGCGGAGAGGGGCATCTGGAAGAAACTCATCGAATCGATGAACCGGATGCGGTCATGTTTAATTTCTAAGAGTTTACACCCGTTGCGGAGTTGTTGGACGATCCGGTTGTCCCCATAGTATTCTTGGATGATAAAGAAGCCGTCGTACCCCTGGAAGTTATGAGCGATGACATTGACTTGACGGGTATCGTGGAGCGTCAAGGTATCCAGCCATTCCAGAAAGTCACGGATACAAGTGAGACCTGGGAAAGGCTTGGGTTCATCGTTGTCTTCGGTTTCGGCCACGACGAGATTGGCAAGATGTTTTTCCTGGGGTTGCATGGCTTCGATATCAAAGAAGACGTGTAAGGGTGGTAGGTCATCCTCGTCCTCGGAAGAGGAGGCAGGGGGTTCCGCGGCGGCGGCACCTCGTTTGGCGCGAGGACCTTTTTGACGGGTCCTCTTTCTCTTCTTCTTTTGGTCTTGAGGTTTGGGGGCTCTTTGTATAAAACAACGGTGGTCCTCGGCGTCCACGTACTGATGACAAGACGGGCAGTCTATGTGGAAACAACGGTGACGTTGAATGCGGGACAAGCCCACATTTTGTTGATAACAGTCAGGGCATCGGTATCGTTGAGAGCACACGGAGGAGGTCTGGAGGCCCGTGATGGGTTTGCCCGCATGGGTCTTGCTGGCATGGGCTTCCTTACACGCGGGTCCAAAAAAGTCCCGATGACACGACCCGCAACGTTGAGTGGCTTTCAGGTGCCGAGGGTACGCATATTGAAAGTCGGGGCAATCTTTCTGTCGACAGGCTCCGCACAACGTGGTCTTGGTGCATCGATGCCGTTCCTCATGGTCATAGGGTTTCCAACAATCCGCACACACATAACTGGACCCGAAAAATCCTGGCAATTTGGTGATGACATCATAATGGTCTTGGTTGTGCAACAGGATGAGTTGTTTGTCTCGTGGGGGTCCAAACGTCGTGATGTGAAACGATCGCTGTGCATCGACCAACAGGATCTGGTAACCGGTGAGGGAGGGAGCTTGACTGAATTGGGTCAAGGCATCATACCCACAGGGACCGAAGGGTACCTGGGCTTCATTCTGGAGGTCCCAAGCGAGGGTTCTCTGCAGGGACTTTCCTTTGCGGATGCTGTTGTATTTCGGGTGCTGGTCCACGCGAGCTTTGGCGACCACAAGGGCTCTGGCGCAACAGAGCTCGTCATCATTTTGGATGCGGATGACCGACCGTTTGTTGGTTGTCAACAGGGTCATGGTGGGATGGCCTGGTTTCCCACGACGGGGTCTGCCGGTACCTTGAGGAGCATGATGAACTTGCGTGATGGACACTTGAAAGGAATCGTCCATTTCAAATTGTTCGTTGCTGTTGAGGGCTTGGGCTAAACGTTGGAACAGAGCTTCCACCCGTTCTGTGTCTCGACGCCATTCCCCTGCCCGTAATCCCCATCCCTGAAAATTATTGTGCAGGCGATCGGAGGCGATGGTAAAGTAGAGTCGATCTTGATCGTGGAGGTCAGGCGTGGTGGTTAACACTTGATGGACGGCTCGACGTAATCCCTCTTGGAGAGCATGGGTTATATTTTGGCCTGGAAGCAAGTTCCCCCTTTGACGTAACTGGGTCTTGAAATGACGTTCTTGTACCCCCATGCGATCACTCTTCCGATTCACAAAAGGTTCTAAGTCAAATTGGAAGGTAACGTGTTCAGAGGGATCCAATCCACCCCCACTTTGTTCCCATTGGTCCAAGGCCTCTTCACAAACGGCGTCGTCACTGTCCGTCATGTTTTCGAGGCAAATTAAAGGTCCCACACAGGAATGTGTTGTCTCTTCTTCTTCTTCTGGCTCTGTATCCGACATATCTAATCCGAGCATGGCTAAAACCTCATGGTGGGCGAGGCCACTTGGCCCCGCCACATCGTCGTCTTGAGAGGACATGATCAGATGAACTGACTGGAGCTCGGGGTTGGTTTTTTATAGAGAACCAAAATGTCACGTGGGAGGGGAAGGAGCCAATCACTAAACAGGGTGCCCCCTAGAGAGGGGGTGCCCTAGGGAGGGGTGGGACGAGGTGGGGGGACCCCCCTCCCCCCCCTCTCTAATTAGGGTCCATGGGGCATCACGGGAAGGAATAAACCCCTATAAAAGAAATCGAATCGCCGGCGGAGTCATCTCAAAATGGAGGTTGTTCATAAAGAGTTGATAGAAGCCTTTGAAGAATTTGAAGCAGATTTGGAAGTGGATGAGATCTTGAGGAAAGTCAAGGAGGAGTTGACACTGGACTCAAGTGTCACTGAGTTTGGGGAGAAGCTGAAAGAGAGGGAGCAGCTCAAAGAGGCAGCTCAGGCAACCCGGGCAGCACGAGCCACTTACTTCAACCAGCTGTGCTACCCTCAATACACCTGTGGCTGGTTCATCCGGGGCCTCGACTTTTGTTGTGACTACTGGCGGTATGAGTTTAAGCGCCCGCACACACCTCCGCCAGCACCGCCCCCCTCGCCCGAGGTCTCCCGTAAGCGAGGGCCTCCGTCGCAGCAACCGACGACGCACGACGTACCGACCAAACAACGACGACGTTGACTCTGACCCAGACGACGTTGACGACAAGAAGGACGAGGACTATGACCCTGACGACAACGACCTTAACGACTCTGAGCCAGACGAGGACTTGAACGACTATGTTTCCGACCCTGACGACAACGACGACGCCGACGACGACGAAACGACAGAGTTACTGACGAAAGACGAACGACGACGGAGACGGAACGCTATCAAAAAAGCTAGGTACAATGCCCGCTACCCAGAGAAAGCCCGAGCGAGGAATATTCGCAAAAAAGCCAACTACCGGCACAAGTATCCTGAGAAAGTGCATGCTGCCAAAAAACAATACGTAGAACAATATGCGGATCGAGTGCGGGAGGCCAAAAG
Organism: Siderastrea radians; assembly: GCA_964017195.1. NCBI lineage: Eukaryota > Metazoa > Cnidaria > Anthozoa > Scleractinia > Rhizangiidae > Siderastrea > Siderastrea radians. Next base: position 25,663,034 of record OZ024898.1, read on the forward strand.
GCGTTATGAGGAGACGCATAAGGAGGAACGGCGTGCCGCCAAAAAACAATGGGCCCGAAACAACCGAGCACGTCGTGCCGTAAGCGATCGGAAGTATAAAGAGAAACATCGGGAACGTATCAGACTCCGAGATCGGGAGTATCGTCAAAAGAATCGTGAACGAATATTGGCGTACAGCAGAATGTACAACAGAAGTGAAAAAGGAAGGGCGGCTCGTCGGGCTTATCGTGCTGCGAACCGAGAGAACCGACTGGCGTTCCTCGTGCCTCGTTCCAAACCACTGCGGGTGGTATTGACTGATTGTAGAACGCAACCTTCTCTGGAAACGTATTTGAATGACTTTTGTGCCTCCTTACCTTCTGTAGAGAGACAGAAAACGGAAGAGAAAATCAAAGCATTGGGACCCTTGAAATTGACCATTCCCTTGGAGGACTTTATAAAATCCATACCGAACACCTTTGAGAACATTTCTTTTTCTGAATCATTTCTTGAGGATTATACTCTCACGGATATGGATTCGGGGGGTGTGCAAGTCATGGACCCCCCTGACTTAAGCCCCCCTGACTTGGACCCCTCTGACTTGGAGGACTTTTCGTCTTTGTTGCAGAACATATCGCCTGACGAGTGGACCGAGTTACTGAGGGATGTGGAGGACTCTTGTTCCTTTGATCTGGAGGCATTGGTGCCCCCCGAAGACCTCGTTCATGACATGTCACCCGACGAGGGGGTGGATTTAATGTATGATTTAGTAATGTAAAACATTTTTCGTTTCCGTATTTGACAGAACATGCCATCGTGACATTTGTGGTAGAACGATCAAAGAGACAGTGACATTTTTTTATCAACGTGGATCATTTTTTGTCTACATCACAAGGGGTTCTCCAGAATCCTGTTTGAGACAGTACAATGAACTTGGTCGCAAGAGGCAATGAACTTGGTCACAAGGAGTTCTCCAGAATCCTGTTTGAGAATCCTGTTTGAGACACGAACTATAGAAGACTACCGAACTGCAGAATAACAATCAGACATTGTCATTTATTTATTTGTCAACAAGGTATATAGGGGGTCTACACCTCAATGGGTTCTCCAGAATCCTGTTTGAGAATCCTGACACGACATCTTTGTTTTGAGACAGTACTAAGGAACCAATCAGACATTTTCATTTTTTATTGACACAACAAATGGTAGGGGGGTGTCATTAAAGTGTTTTTTTACAATTTTAAACGTTTCTTGGCTTGCATGATTTTCTTGACCACCCGTTCCGTCTTGGTTTTCTTGCCGGGTAATTTATCAATGGCTTGGATCATCTTGGTATCGGCTTTCCATTTGTCTTGCAAATTCTTGGCACGGCTGTAATCAATGTCGTGTTGTTTCGCAATCCGGTCCAAGCGATTTTTGCCGGGATCCCCCCGTTTCAGACGTTTGGCCAAATGCGTGCCAGGGCCCATGTATTGATACCCAGGCCAATGAAATTCTTTGCCAGTTTTAGCAATCCATTTTTGGACATCCACTGCCCCTCCTCGTTGGGTGCGTTTCCGTTTGATACCCCTTCTCCTCCTGTGGGTGGGCATCTTTTTACTCACTGTCGTAATCCAATCGACGTCGTAACTTTTTGCCTCGGTGCCAATCTTCCCAACCGGGTAAGGGTTTTAATGCTTGCACTTCACGGGAGACGCCTTTGCCTTTGCCTTTGCCTTTGCCTTTGCCCCAAGGACTCTCAGCTATCTTTTTTTCCAAGGTCTTGCGACGTTCTCGAATGGTTTCTAAACGCGATTGTAGATCCCCTCGACTAGTGGATGGGCTCCCTTTCTTGACAATGGGAATCTTACTAGTGGTGGCTGCTCCTTTGCCTTTCTTGGTGGTTGGGGTAATGGTAGGTTTGGGCGTCGACGGGCTGCCTTTTATCATGCGCTTCAACCATTGTTCCACGGGCCCCGTCACCAAATCCCCGGCTTCTTCTTCTTCTTCTTCGCCTGGCGGGGCCCCCGGGGCACCCACTCCCACGCCTCCGGGAAATTGACGAATGCGTTTGGTTAACTTGATTAATTCTTGACTCAACGGTTTGGTTTGAGCATTGACCAGGGCCGGGGGTAATTCGGGATTGGCTAACAAGACATGTTTTTTAGCGGCCAGCGTCGCGGCTTTGTTCAACAAGGCATTTTCGGTGAGTTCTCCTTTGTAATATTGAACGAGTTGTTCCAAGTCCTTGTGGGGAATCATGTAGACCTCATCCATGGGGGTTGACTACACTCGGAGCAAAGTTCCCCGTCTTCTATTTGACGACAGCTCTCACAAAGACGGGCCTTTAAGATGTGCCTGTACTCTCGATACAACAGGTGATATTTATGCTTCCAATAAGAACAGTCCTCTTTCCACTGGTCGGTGGCCCGATTGGCCTCTTGTAACAGGGTGATCCATGTGGCCAGGGTTAACGGGTCGGTCGAGCACATTGACATAACACCTCGTGAAGTCCTTGAAACAAGCCGCGTCCTTTTTGTCGGACTAACCACGCACGCCGTTTTTTGACGGAATGTCGACGACGTCCCAAATCGCGTAGCACCTTTTTATAGGGTTGAAGTTTAGCCAGCATGGGGGGTGTGACGGGAATCTTGTTTTTTAAGAAGTTCAAAACCAGTTCACTCACAGCATTGATTTGATCGGCATTGGCATGTTGTAACAACTCTTGACGTTTGGAACCATTGGCTTCTTGTAACATGGACCGTAAAAACGGTAATTGACGTCGAAGACGTTGCATCGTTTATCGGTGACGACGACGATAGCGTTGATTGGCTTTTTGGATTGTGCGTTTTATACGTTTATCCGTTTCCAAGGCCACGGCTTTCCCCAATCCTACCATGGCGGGGACCAATAGATTTAAAAAACCACCGCGTTGACGTCGTCGTCGTCGGCGTCTTCTCTTCAAGGATACCATGAGTGCGACAAGACACGTTGAAGGGCTTTGTTTTGTTTGATGAGGTCTTGCGTCTCTTTATAGCCTTGACGGGTATTGCGTTTGAAATCGGACCACCAACCCCCACCTCGTTGTCGTCGGCGGTAATGTTGTACATTATCGGTAATGCCTTTCAAGGCTTGTCCACCTAATTTGCCTAAAGCCAGTCCAAACCCCGGCGCAGGGCCTGAGAGAAACATACTCATGCCATGGGCAATTTTATCCACCAAACGGGGTTTGCGACGCATTAAAGCGCCTCCTCGTTGTTTCCTTTTTCTGCGTCGTCGTCGTCGTCGTTGGACGGCCATGGTTCTAAGAGTGTCGGACTGGGAGGGAGCGGCTTTTTATGGATCCAGTAGTCTTTGGGTTTCAAGGGACGAGGACATCCATCTACATAGCATAGAGCTTCCAAGGGTTGGTAGACAAAATGACGATGGTAATCTTGGAGACATCGTTTGGGTAACGGAGGGGTGAAATCCACAATGGTGTCATCCAACGTTTGCATCTTGATTAAAAATCCTTCCAGGTCCTCCAAGGGGACACCCCTCACATAGGTTTTCAATTCGGTCAAGGCTTTGGCATAGGTGGTAAACGCAAACCGGCTCATGGTCACTTTAAATCGATATTGTTTAAAATCATTCCATCCTTTGACCACGGTGCCCACCGCCGCCAAACACGCTACCAACGTACTGTTGTCCAACAGGGGGCCGGCAATCATGCCCGCGGCCATCAGGAGTAACGCCAGGCCATTGAACAAGGCATTGATACACTTGTAATGATTCAACATTTTGCGATAACACCACCATTGTTGATGGTAAAAGGCATACAAGGAATCCATTCGTTGTAATAATTCCGGTGGGAAGGGGATGCCAGGACGTCGAGATCCATTCAATAACGACACGACGGTTTTCATCCTCACGGCGAGACCCGGGACGACGAGGTTTGTACGCTCGGGGCGCCTCCCTGTTTATAACTGGTGACAATGCTATTGGTCATGGTGACATTAGCAATTTCCCGTCCTTGGGCCAATTGTTCTTGATCTTGTAATAGCATCCGTAAACGTCGTTGTAAAGCGGCTTGACGCAAGGTACGAGGTTGTCTACCAGACCCCCCAGACGATCCAGGAGTACTGGAGGCAGGTGAAGTGGGGAAAAGGCGTCGGCGTCGGCGCCCCCGTCGTCCACCACCTCCTCCTCCACCGCCTCCACCACCTCCTCCACCACCGCCGCCGCCTCCTCCACCACCAGCACCTCCACCAGCACCTCCACCAGCACCTCCAGCACCACCTCCACCACCACCACCACCACCACCACCACCACCACCACCACGTCCACCGCCACGTCCCCCACCACGTCCACCTCTAGTCCTAGGTCTACGGCGTCCCCTACCATTACCCCCAGCCCCCGCGGCTGTTCGAGCACCCGCCGCCCGGGGTACGCTAGGAGGCGTGGCAGGCGTTCGAGCCCCGGACGACAAGCCAGCGCTCCCCCTACTAAGTGGAGTGTCCACGGAAGACGGTGGGGTGGTCTGGGGGCTTTGGAATGAGGGTGAATGGGATGCTCGACTTCCTACCCCCGCGGGGGAAGAGGCCTGTGCAGGGGGTACACCAGTCACATTGGGCCAACTCGCGATGACGTCGGCAGGGGGGAGGGATTGCATAAACTCATAGAGGGGATCAGCGTCCATTTCCTCCTGGGCGGCGTCGAGAAGGCCTTGGTCTCCCGAGATAAATAAATCTTGCCAAGCTCTTGGTGACATGACATTGCTGCTGAACGCCCCCACCCCCGCCGGGGCCACGGTATCGTACGATTGCGGAGGTTGACGGTCGTCATCATCGGCCATGGTTGCTCTTTTTTCCGGTTTCAAAGGGGGTGTCGTGCCTTTATACTCGCTTTTGATAGGTACGCGTCCATCCTTCGTCTTTTAACAGGTGACTCAACAACCGTTGTTCATCGGAGGAGGCCGGGTGTAAATCCAACACCAAATAGCCATACGGGCGGGTGGTGGCTTGATGAAACGTCTCCAACGTGTCTTTCCAAGTGGTCGGAAACGATTGCAGCATCACATTGCGTACCCCTAATTGATCTCGGGGGTTCTTGAACGCCACAATGTAATGGGCATTGCGGGATATACTTTTGGCATAGCGCCCCACGGGAAACATGTCTTGGCACAAGTAGAGCACCGTCACTCCTTGATGATGCGAATGTTTGGTGAATAAATCCAACACGCGTTTATCGTGACTCCCTTCATCCATTAAATCGTCCAAGACCAGAACCCCCTGTCCTTCAGGAAACCATTGGACCAACGCGTCATGATCGGGAATCCCTTCGTGAAACTTCACCCCATGATCTTGCATGCCTTGAAATCGATCTTGCCATGCCCCATAACAATAATGCATTTGGGTCGGTGGGGTGTCAAACAACTCCGGGTTGTCTACCAAGAGTTTTTCCGTAAACACCGTTTTGCCACATCCCGAAGGACCCACCACCAAGATAGAGGAGGGGGTATGAAAACGAAACGGTTTCCCCGTTTGCATGATGATGATACTACCCTTAGAAAAAAAAAAGGCACCTTTTTATTGGAATCGGTGGGACTCGAACCCACGCACGACCCAATCGCTATTCTGGATTAAAGGCCAAAGGCTCTACCGACTGAGCTACGACTCCGACACACGTTTTTTCCAACAAATTTTATTTAATCATTCCGTTGATGATACGGATGACAACAAAGTTGATACCATCTGGCTTCTTGGCCTACAATCAATTGTTGAACGCGTTGACCGGCTTGATGGTCATTGCTTACATAATCATGATCGGAAAACTCATTTAAAAAGTCTTGCAAGGTCCGTCCACGGGCTTTGGCTTTCAAGTACAACAAGGCGTAATCCCCACAACTCTTGCTTGAAATGGTTTGCAGGGACTTGCCATTGGTCACCACATACTTCCAATGTTTGACCATCCAATCTCGTAACGGGGTGGCTTGCACGTACGTGTCCATGGGCAAGGCATAACTGTCGAGGATTTCACACACGTTTCCATCCGTCCACACCGCTAACCAATGTTGTCCCGGTTGATCGTGCGGGTCCGTATTCACAATGTACCCTTGGGGTTGGGTCTTGACAGGACGCTTGGGTAGTCGATCACAGGCCACCGTCCCGTAAAAGACAGGTTTCAAGTGGGGGTCGTCTCGGGCTAAATAATCCAATTGCACATTATTCAAGGCCACGTGTTCCATTTCTTCAGTGCTGGTAAATGTTGTACAACACGGCTCCGTTCCTGTCAATCTCCAGCAAGTTCTCAAATTCTCCATAGACGAGCACGGTTATATTGACACCGGGGGCGGCTCCAAATTCCAAGACCAACTGTAAATCGTCCGTTTGCTTGGGGTTGAGGTTTTGACTGTCGGCACATCCATTGGCCACATTGTCAAACATGTACAAGGTACAATTTTTACCTTGGCCCCAATCTCCTAGTTCTAACATATTGCCTTTCTTTTTACACCAAGCCCCACTGGCTTGCAGAAAACGGAAGTAGCCTAGATTATCTCGACTGCCATTGTTGTGCACTAACTGCAGGGTTTCATAAGGGTATTCTTCGCCTTTGACAATCTGTTTAATGGACGTCAGTCCAAATTTCTGGAAACAGAACGGATCTCGGGTCACATCTCCATTGAAGGCGCGGCTGTCCAACAACCCCACAATCAATCGGTCTGGTATTCTGTTTTGAAACAGGTTGGGGATATCAAAGCGGACCAGGTTGTCTTGCATGGTGAAGGTCCGGATTTCACTGCGGACGGTCGGGTAAGATGCCACTTGGCCTTCATTGTGTCTTTTTTCAGACAAACTCTGGTAGATGGCGTCATTCAAACGCAGTTGACAGAGATGAAACCGTAGTTTCACATCGCCTTCCATCAATCGACCTGCCAGAGCCACTCCATTGAAAAACAGGGCCGGGCTATTGAAAAGAAATTTCATCTTGATTTCGATGCCAGGCACCAACAGTTTGCCGGTGTGAAAGACTTCCAGGTGGGGGGTAAACACCAGACTGTGGGTAACGCCTCCAAGATACTTGACCCCTTCGGCCACAGAGCTATCGAAGGCTCCTTTCTGGTTGTCACTGAGAGCGGTCCAGTGAGCATGGTCTCCTGCTTTGTCTGTGTTGGTGGCCGTCCATTGGGGTGGGAAATCCACTTGATTGAACCATCCTTGGGGTCCCAACACGGTCTTGCCATCTTCTCGGTCATAATTCAACAAGGTTTCCAGGTAAGCTTTGTAATGATAGGTGTCGGATTGTGGACTGATCAACGTGCCATTCAATTGCAAGTCAATTTGTTTGATGATGGAATGGGCCAAATTATTGACGGGCCACAATTTTTCATCGGCCACCAAGTTGGCATTGGTACTTTTCTTCAATCTCAATTCCATGGTAAAGTAACTGCGTCCCAAATCCACAAAATCGTCTAATCCCGGAATGATGAATTCCATGGGATTGATACCCGTGGTGGTGGGTTGGATGGTGACCATGCGATAGGCATTGATGCTAATGTCGGTCGGGGGCACCTTGAAAATCCGTAAGGCCGAGTTGACGGTCGCTTCGGAACGCTCGTGAGCCGGGGCGGTTTGTGTACTCACGTCAGGCATGTTTAACGTCGTCGTCGTCGAGTGGTGGTACGTCGTCGTGAGGGGTTTTTATACCGTCGTCGTCGTGCTAAACGTTGTCTCAAATCAAACCCGGGCAGTCTCATCACCTCGGCACTCAACCATCCACCACGTTGTCGTCGTCGTCGTGGCATGAGTTTCCAAAACGGATACAGGCCACCCCATTGAGACAACCCTCGATTACTGCGAATCCGTCGAGGTCGTGAATGCACGGGATCCATGTTCACACGCCCAAAATATCACGCGCCCGTTTGGTTTGTTTGGGAAATAAGGCCGTGGCTACCCGCACGGCGTCTTTTACGCTCTTATGACTCAACGCTTTCTTGGCTTGTTTGGTGATTTCTTTTTTGATGACTTGTTCGGCTTTGCGTTTGACACCTCGTGATAACCCCGTTGTCAAGCCTCTCTTGATATTACTAGGCAGTTTTAAAGGATTTCGCGTCCTTATAAGACCTTGCAACCCCCCACGCATCAGATCCGTCATCAATCCTTTGCCTTGTTGATCATACCACTCGTCGGTTCGAAATCGTGTCAAACTTCCCCCACGCATGGTTGTCTTCTTCACCAGGGATAAACGTTTTGTCTGTGCTTCATGGGACCCCCTTTTTATACCGTCTCACATGAGATTGCACGTAAACGATTCCCCCGCATAGCGTTTTCGTTTTCCTTGGCGGATTTCCTCCATGCGTTTCAAATGCGATTTTCGGGCATTCTTTTTAGCTAACTTTTCTATCCCTTTGGTGATGGACCAAGCGGTTTTAGGAATCCCGGCAATCACCGCGTTAATCCCTTCGCCCTCTTGAGGACGTCGTCGGCGTCGTCGTCGTCGTCGTCGTTTCGGAGGCATGATTGACTGGGGGTCCCTTCTCGTCTCTCTTTTTTATGCCTTTTTGAAGTGTAACGTGACAATGGTATGACCTTCACCAAACTTGACCAAGTCTCCTCCTCTACCAATCGTTTCGGCCACTTGAACATGAATCATTTCCACCACCTCGTTACGAAGAGACATGTATTGAATGTGCAACGGTTCAAAGTACAGGGTGCCTCGTGCTTGTCGCTTGTACTGGATTTCACGCAACAAATCGGTCACGCGATTGCCCACCACCGTGCTGCCTGCCACGTCGGAGTACACGTGCAAGGATCGTGTGGGTTCCCCCACCACCGCTCGAAACGCCACATTCAAGTTGGTGAAACGCCAATTACAGCTCATACTCAATTGTAAATAATCCGGTAAAATAGAACGCACCGTCCAAAAGACCGCGTTCCCCTGACCGTCGGTGACATCCTTCCAATCGTTGTCAACGGCTGGTTTTGTCATGTTGGGGACTTGATCCCCGATGAATTCTTGTTGTAAGTTGGGTCCCAACATCAACACCGTGTCAATTTGACGTAACCATCCCATCTTGAGAGCCAACTTGGTGTAGATGGTCAGGGTCGGTGTTTTGAGGCCACAATGGCAGATATTGGTGTTGTCAATGAGCAGATCTTCGCCTTCCCACTTGAACTTGATGTAGGTGTGTTTGCCTTGATCATTGGTAAACCGACCCCCTTGAATCGCCAATTCCATACGTTGTTGTTCCAAGTGAACAATGATGGCTTTCATGAAACTCACGCCATCCACCACCCAATCCAAATCTTTCACGTCATTGATGATGGTTCGCGCAAAGTCTGCTCGCGAGGTCATTTCCCCGTCTTTTCCATTCGGTTTGGGATAGGTTTGGTCCCAGGACACCCCCATGACGTACCCATTTTTCTTCACCAACTCATACAAATTGACGCGCGCATCCGGTAAGGAAATGGCACTCAACCCCACTTGCCATCCACCCCCTGTGAGCTGTAACGGTTGAGGTAGACGAATCTTGAAGGAATTGGCTTGGTTGTTGGGAAATTCACGTCGGTTGGAATGACTGGGTAACGTCACGTAGAACGACATCTTTGTCTGCTTCACACCACCACCTCCCTTTTAAAGTGGAGGGTTAGGAGGGTATGCCCTTCGCCAAATGTCACCAGATCCCCATTGATTTCGGCCATCTGCGTTTCCACGATTTCCACCACTTCATTGCGTACGGGGACATATTGAATATGTCGAGGTTCAAAGTGCGTGGTTTCTTTGGGGTGGTACTTGATTTCTCGTAAGAGATCGGTGATACGACCCCCTACCATACTGCTGCTGCCTACATCACAATACACGTGCAAAGGACGCACGGCGGGAAATTCCGACGGGACACGAAAGGTCCCGTTCAAATTCACAAACCGCCAAGGACACGATAGACTCAACTTCAGATAATCCCCGTCCACTTTCCAAAAGAGGGGTTTGTTGCTGGTATCGCGGACATCCGTCGGGGTGGGAATGGTCGACATGCCTTGAAATTCTTGCAAGAGATTGGGACCCAATCGATACTGGCCGGGGGACACTTGTTCAATCCATCCCATTCTCAGGGCCAAGGTTCTGCCCCATGACACGTGCGCCACTTGTCGTTTGTAATCCACGGGCTTGCTATTCAATAACAAATCCCCTTCGGTGGTCCATTCAAAGGTCGGGGCCAATTTGAGGCCATTGTCCTCGGCCCATTTGTTTTTGGGGACGGTTTGTTTCGCCCGTTCTTGCTGGTAACGATAGATCAGTTGATGAAAAAATTGAACTCCCGTCAATGAGGTCATCTCCTTTCTCATATCTCGCCCGTAGACAGTGAGTTCGCGGCGTTCATGGTACCAGCGATCGTTCCCTTGATCGTCTTGGATATACACCCGTTCGTGCCATCGTACGTACAACAAAGGATGGGAATCGCCCACGCCTCCTTCTTCCGCTAGCACGGGAATGGTGGGTAAGGATAAACTGACCATACCCACCATCCATCCGCGTCCCATAAATCGAATGGGTTTGGGCAATCGGTTTCTGAAATGATGACTCTTGTTCCCAGGAAACTCTTTGGTACTCGCATGACTCATCAACGTCACGTAAAACGACGAATTGGGGACGAACGTCATTGTTTTAGCGTCGTCGGCGTCGTTTGCGCGGTCGAAGGGAGGTCACGTCACCACGAGCAATCCAACTATTGTACTTGTCGGGCCACCCTTTCCACTTGACCAACCAACGATCTTTTTGACGCTTAAGTACCTTTTCAATGCGAAACACGTCGGACACGTGGACTTTTTGTAAATCCTCTTCATAAAACGTACCTTGGATGGGGGTCTCATCCCATTCGTGAATCTTATACGTGGGCACAGGGCCCGGGATCACACGATGCACCACAAACACTTCTTCGGTCCAACCGGGGAGATAGCCTTTTTCAAAGGTCCAATGAATCGTGTTGAGACGGACCCGATCTCCGACTTTGAATTGGGGTTTTTTCCGGCCTTTCAATCGCTTGCTGTACAATCGTTTCCACACCGCTTCTTCGTTGTCCCATGTCACGTCTTCGGGGGGCATACCAATACTTCGATGACGGGTGGCATTATACCCTTGCACCAACTGGGGTAACACATTGTCAAAGCGTAAGGTGTTGGCCGTGGTCAAATAACGGTACAACCGTTCTTTCAAGGTGCGGTTAAATCGTTCCACCACACTGGCTTTGGCATCCCCTTCGGTGGAAAAATGGTGAATGTCTTGCTCCTCCGCCCATCGTTGAAAGGTCCGATTGTAAAATTCTTTCCCTCGATCCGTTTGCAATCGGTTGGGGTGCCGCCCTCCTTGTCTCACAATCTTCTCAAAGGCTTTCACGAGGGCCACGCCGGTTTTAGTTTTCAACGGTTGGACCCACGCGTACTTGGACAACACATCCACGACGGTCAATAAGTAGCGTATACCCCGATTATGTTTGGCCAACCGTTGCACTTCCACTAAATCCGCGGCCCATTGATCATCTAAACCCCCTACGACCACGGGTAAGGTAGCAAAACGACGACGTCGGGGTTTATGCAAGGTGTAGCCCACATCCTGTTCCAAGAGTCGTTGGGCTTTTTTCAAAGGGAGACCCTGGGCTTTGGCAAACCGTTGCACCCCACCTAAACTCCCCGGGGCGCTAGGATCGTGGTAACGGCTTAACCATTGTTGCGAGACCTTGCTTTTCTTCGTGGACGACGAGACAGGGCGTTTGGTTCTCTTCAACTTTGTTGTGGTTGACCAGCGTTGAGTTTTCTTTCGAGGGGCCATACTTTTTGGCATTCATCCCATAACGTCGATATGGTGGGGATGGTGTGGGGATGCGCCTTTTGAATGATTCGATACCATCGCCACGCCTCTGGGTGGGCTTTTAACCACAAGACAAACACCACCCATCGATACAGGTTACGATCCACGTGGGTTTCTTCAAAGACGTGGAGAGGATGCGTGTCCTCGGGACAGGGAGGAATTGGGATTTGGGACCTGGGTTGGCGATCATATAACACTTGGCACAGGGATTGATGGCATTGCCAATCCACCAGGGATAAGAGAGACTCCCACGCATCACACACAACAGACTCCATGGACTAAATAAAAAATTTTTATTCGTTCTCTCATTTAAAAGAGACCGTCATACACGGCCGTCTCGAGGCTTTTCTGCCAGTTCTCCACACTGTCACTGTACTTGGGGGGTGGTGGCGCTGGGGCCACCATCATTTCTTGACGGTTCTTGAGCTCTTGAATTTCTCGCAACAATTGTTTCTCATAATCTGTCAGGGGGCGATCCTCTTTCCTGGGGGCTCGAGGAGGCGGCCCTGGGATGTCATAGCCCCGCTTGGGATATCCTTGCGCATCCCGGGTAGACAAAGGAGATTCAGCTTGTTGATCGGCTTTCTTGGGCGGGTTGTCATGAAACCAACTCCAGTACTTGGGACCCAAGGGTTGATCGGCCCACCGGAAGAAGCCACACGTTTTCTTGGAACAATTCAGAAACAAACGATCGGGGTTCTGGGTTGAATGGCTCTGTTGCAGCGTGGCGGGTTCCCGGCAAAAACACTGCAAACAAGTCCACATGTCCAACACTTCTAAATGAGGTTGACTATACACGGCTTTCATATACTCCAGGGCTTGATCTTGACCACAAAACAGCAAACAGGGTTGCATGGGACATTTCACATACTTCCATCCCTTTTGAGATTCTCGGGCCTCCAAACGCACGTCATGGCAAGGGCATACCATATAGTCCACCTTTTCCTTGTTGTCTTTGATTGGATGATGGCCCACCTCATTGTCAAAGACGGTCATCAGAGTGAATGGGGGTGTAGATTGCTCCGCCATGTCATTCAATTCTTTCATCATATCTTCCACCGCCGCTCGGGTATCTTCCACCACCTCGCGTACCCCCGGATCACAGTCCACGGGCGTCATCGTTTGAATAGTCTTCTTCTTCTTCTTCCCCTCTGGGGGATGGGTTGTCTTTCTCTTCCGATCGACTGACATCGTGCTCACTATTTTCACCCCTACCACCGAGCCCTTTTTATACCTTGGACCCTTGGCTCTCATTGGTCAGCTTTTCATGACCTTATAAGGACCTCTTGTCTTCCCATTGGTCAGCTAATTCAATCCATATAAGGTCCTCTTGTCTTCCCATTGGTCCGTTGTCCCTATTTAAGGAGCTCACTTGGTCCTCCGACTCGTCATTCCAAGTAGATGGACTACTACCAAGATCTCAACCGAGACGACTTTGCTTCCACCGAAGACTATTTGGCTGAACGGGTCAAACGAGGTCTAGCAGCGGGATTCACGTTCCAACAGTGCCGACAGCACCACGTCATTGATTTCGGTTTGGCCTTAGGGTTGACTCCCACGGAGATTCTAGCTATTGTAGGTCCAGACACCAGCTACGTATTTAAATGCCCCCCAACATCGACATGATTGGAGAACACGATGTGGATGCCTTGGAACTCCAAATTGGTCATGGCCATGTGGTCTACACAGGGGGAGCCAAAGGTACGGATGCCCTTGTGGAACAACAGGCCAAACACTTTGGGATGCAAGTCGAAGTCCTGGTCCCCCCGAACCATCCTCGAGCCACGTTCATCACCCCTTCTACGGTGGAAGTGCTGATGTTGGCCAACCCTCATCTTCACCAAGCGGCAGAGAAACTAGGCAAACGAATGCCCAGTCATTTTTACACCCTGCAATTGCTGCAACGCAATTATCAAATTGCCAAGAAAGCCCATACCATCTATGCCTTTGGCATTTTGGAACCGGATCATAAACGCGTGAAAGGAGGGACCGGTTGGACCGTGCAATTGGCCATGGATCAAGGCAAACCCGTCTACCTCTTTGACATACCCAGTCAAACGTGGTACCGTTCGGACCATTACTACCAAGTCAACGAGAATGCAGCCACCCTGGTCACTGGCAGTCAATTTGTCCCTTGGGGACCCAAAAAGCCCACCCTTCATCAAAGCAGTGCCGTGGTAGGATCCCGGGAGGTGGACGACAAAACCCGAGCCGAAATTCAAGCCTTATTCAACCGCACGTTCTGTCTCCCCGAGAACATTGATCAATTACGTATGGAACTGGAAGACTTTCATTTGTAATTTTTAGTTTTTACTTTTTCAATTTGTACATAGCTTTCTTTTCAATTCTTTTTTAGTTTTTATTTTTTCCAATTGTACATAGTCCTTTTTTAGTTTTTATTTTTTTTTTTCCAATTGTACATAGGAACACCCCACCCCGCGTGGCAAAGAAGACCAACCACCATTTGTAACATCAACTCTTTTTAATTAAAAAATAAAAAACTGACAACACTGATTTTGCACTTGGTCATAAATAAATGTCTCTTGACTCACAGTTGCCTTGACTCACAATAAAAAACTCAACAGGAATTAAAAAATGTTCAAGTCCCTTCAAACAAACAAAACACGTCGTACCCGAATGGCTCGCTCCTTTCTTCTCTCCCGCTCCATCCGTTTGTATTCTTCCCGTTGCCTCACCACTTCTTTAAAAAAAAACGCAATTTCCTGCCATCGGTCCCCCGCATGTACTCGCGGCAGGTGATTCAATAAATACCAATCCAACTCATTAAACTGTTCCAAAGTAATTATCCAAAAACGTTCGTCCATGGTGGCCGTTATCCTTCGACAAATAAAGGGAATGATCCGCTTGGCCAGGGTCTTCTGTAAGATCTTTACAATCTCTGGGTGTGGTCCACGGGGGTGACCATTCTCCCTCTCCACCACGTACAGAATTAACATGCGGATGAAGGCCGCCACGCGATATTTATTGAGGGGGCGCCACGCTTCCTCCCTCCTCTCGTACACTCGCCTCGTGTGGCGATCCAATGGGGTTAACTCCGGCCCTGCTCTCCTCCTCAGCGTCTCCTCACCTCCCACATTCATTTCACTGCCCAGGGAACCCAATACTCTTCTTGTTTCTGACATTTTTGCTCCACCAACTAACATAAGTCACTTAGGACCGGCTCAAAGCTAAGAGTGACGTCCTGTGGCCTCCCTTGACTTATATACCCCCATTTCGCGCAATGCCTCATGGTCTATCTAAGGAGGGGGGAGGGGGGTCCCCCCTCCTCGTCCCCGTCCCCCTCCCACAGTATCATGGGACCTCCTTTTCATTGGCCCCTTCCCTCCCATGTGACCCTTTCATTTCTCTATAAAAACCACCGTCCCATTTCATGTTTTCACACTCATCGATGATCTGATTATTCCTTTGGTCTCATGGGCCTGGTTGATCTAACATGATTGCTTGCTTGGCTTCGCTGCTTCCTGATTTGCTTGCATGTCCTGCTCCAATTGGTGGGCATCATCATCATCTTCTGGCGGCGACAACCACTCAGCTGGAGTTCGGTTTGATGAGTGTTCTATTTCTTTTTTATGAGGACTGTTCAGTCGCTAGTGAATGATTCTGTTTCGCCTGCTGGTCCTCAACACTCTCAACCATGTTGTTGTTAGTGATCACGATGCTCATTATGAAATAGCAACACTGATATTATCAAAAAGGAACTCATCAAAAAGGAACACTCATATTATCAAAAAGGAACTCATCAAAAAGGAACACTCGTATTATCAAAAGGAACACTCATATTATTAAATAGGAACTCATATTATCAAAAAGGAACTCATCAAAAAGGAACACTCGTATTATCAAAAGGAACACTCATATTATCAAAAAGGAACTCATCAAAAAGGAACACTCATATTATCAAAAGGAACACTCACGATCACACTGTTCACAATCGACGATCTTGTTGAGGTTTTCACTGGTAGCCATAAGGCACTCGATCTTAGATTTTCGATGCCATCTTGGACTCCATCTTGGAGGAGAAACAACTCCGGATTTGGGGATAATTTGGTCCCACTGTAGGGACCCACATTAAGGAACACTCCAAAAACATTTCTCAGTTCTTGTAAAAACCAATTTAATAAAAAATATTATTTTTATTTCGTGTTGTTTTCAAGGACCACCCCACTTTCCCCAAATTGGACTTTGGACTTTGAGCCCGCGTTTTCTCCGCGGTTTTCCCCCACCTTGAGCCCACGATCCTTTTTTCCAACTCGTCAGCGGTTTCCCATCTCAAATCACGTGACTTCCGGTTGCATGAGCCCACCATCCCATTTGGACCACTGGTCAGCGGTAACCCCCACCGGAAATGACATGACGTCATTGATTTGCTCTCGACCAATCAGGAGCCAGTCTGAGTCCCATACGAGCGTCCTTTACTACTTTCAATGTTTCAACGCATTTCAAGCCTTTCATTTCATTCAACAAAGCTATTACACGATGTTCTATAGCCTTTCTCTTGTTTTGCATTTGGGCTAGGGGGTCTTTATTGTTTTTGATGCTGATTTCATAAGACTTAGTGTAACCTTTTAAAGCTTTGTCTGTTTGTTCTATTTTGGTTCTTGGCGTTGGAACCGGTTTTTTAACTGCATGTTGTTTGGTTCTTGGTGTTGGAACCGGTTTTTTAACTGCATGTTGTTTAGTTCTTGGTGCTGGAATGGGTTTATAATTATCCCTGAATTCTGGAGGCGGTAGAATGATATTCTCTTCATAATCTTGAACCATCTGCTTGACACTCTTGCGAGGTGTTGGTATAGGCCTCCTATGTGCTGGAACTGGTTTGGTATCATCTACCACAACAGTTTCAGGCTTCTTTTTCTCTTGCTTTAATAGCAATTTGATAAGTTCTGATTTACTGAGATTCTTAAGATCTCTCTTGTTCATATAAATAGGGTTAGATAAAATTTCCATATATACTATAGTATTGATATTTCTTCAAGTGTTTTCAATCTGCGTTTTAAATGACCGAGAATTCAAATGATCCAAATAATAGATCCTTTGAACTATATACATCATGTTAATTATTTTCATCGGCGTTTGTCCTGTGCATTTTTGTGTTCAAATGACACCATTTACCAGCCAAAGTGTAATTACAACCAGTGTTGCAAACATCACAATACCACTCTTTATTTAGCATGTACTTGGTTTTACTTTTAGTGATTGCTTGTTTTCTCTCTTCTTCAGTTGAATAAGTTGGTCTAACGCGTCCAGTTGGTGGATGTCCATTTTTTTTCTCTGAATTTGGCTCTATATCGAGCTTTTGCCTGTTTTCTCTCTTCTTCAGTTGAATAAATCTGTGGTCTACCAGGACCTCTCTTCAAATTATTTTTTATTTCTTCCATTATATATTACTATATATTATTTTTCTCTTTATAAGTGTTTGTGTATGAATTTCAAATGATTGCTTAATGTTTCTGTTGACTTGAATTTTCTGGAACAATGTTTGCATTTGATTCTTACACCCTGGAAATAAAGTATGATTTCTTTAATGATTTCATCATAATCGTTGCTGACTAATGTTTTGTAATTGTTGTTTTCATACTCTTGTAGCATCATCTCCTGTTCTTTTGAAAGCTTTCCATAACCAGTTGGTGTTTTAAATTCGATTGCAAAACCTGAGTACTTCAAATGCATATTTCCAATGAATAGATCACAAGCTCCCTTCTGATAACCCATGTTGTATGATTTTATTCTCATGTTACCATTAATTTGGTTTTCACCTAATGTTGGGATTAGGATTGCTTTAGGATAATTGTTTCTAATAAAGTTGACTACCTTTTTATGTAAATCATATTCTGTGTTGATATTGAATGTCAGCATTTTGTATGGTCTGTTGTTGAATTCATACTTACCGGTTTTTCTGATTGATGGTAAAACCTCTTTTGTTACCCAACGTTTGAATTCTTTCGCTTTATCCATATTAGATTTCAAAATTGGGCTGTACAGTCCGGATTCATTTATGTAAATAGTGTTTTTGAGGTTCCCAGTCAAAGGTAACGAATCGTTACTCTTGGATTTTTGGTCATTTTCACCAACCTCAGTCAAAGGTAACGAATTGGGACCCCCTGATTTGAGCTCATTTAGTTTACATTTATCTTCTTCATCAACATGATCATTAATCACTTTTCGTGAATTTGAATATCCCAAAATGCTTGCGACAGTTTTAGCACGGAACCATACATCATCATCCTTTTTAATGATATTCAGTTTTTGTCCTTCATAAATGAAAATTTCCATCTATATATATGTTAATACTATATTATTATTTTTCGTTTATATGATTTTCAACTTTTGATTCATGGAATGGATTATCTGACTGTTGCAAATCCTCAATATCTTCAAATATGTCATCTACTTCATCGATGGTTTTCTTACAACATGAGATCAAGTCCCTCAATTTCTTGAATAGTTCCCTAAATTTCTCTTTGTTCATATAATAATGTTATATATTTATAATAGCCAGAAACACTCATATTTTTGGCTACATGATAGCAAATAAACAGTATATACTGTATCGATTGATATAATATATATTAGATAATTCTCTTTAAAACACTTTCATAAACCCCTTAAATCCCTAAATGGGACCCAACTATTAAAGTCATCACTATATCCCTTCCACTTAACTAAAGCTTGTTTCTTCTTATAATCCCTCCGAATGACTTTATCAATTCTGAATACCTCTTGTTTTGCTTTCAGTAATTCAGGTTCATAGAAACTCCCTTGAATGTCTTCATCTCTGAGGTCTTTCAGTTTGTATGTGATTGGATCAGTGTATTGTATTTCATCAACTGTAAAAACTTCCTCAGACCAATTTGGTGTATAACCCTTATCAAACACATTCCGTTTATACTTACTTATTCTAACCTTACCACCTATTTTGAATTTCGGTTTAGATGATACTTGCTCCAAATTACCATACAGATTAAAGTAAACAGTCCCTTCATTCTTCTTTTTACTGGCTTCTGTTGGCGTCATCTTTGTGCTTGAATGTTTTGTATTATTGTATTGTTTCACTAATTTGGGTAGCATGTCTAAATACTGTGTATTACCTTGAACAGTAAACTGCTTCCACATCTTGGTTTTAATTGTTCTGTTCCATCTTTCACAAACTGACGACTTTTCCTCATTTTCAGTTGAGTACAAGGTTATTTTATTCTTATCAAGTAGTTCCTTAACATGTTTGTTGTAATACTCTTTGCCTTTGTCTGTCCATAAATATTCCGGTTTTCTACCTTCTTTAAGGATTGTTTTAAAAGCGTTCATAACGGTTTCACCCTTTTTATCTTTTAATGGGACGATCCAACCGTATTTACTAAACACGTCTAAAACCATGAGAAGGTATCTGTAGCCAGCATTCCATCGACTGAACTGTTGCATCTCAACAAGATCAGAGCACCATATTTCGTCAATATGATTTACAATAACACGCCGCCGGGTGAAGTTACGCTTTATCGGTTTATGTAATTCATCAGCTAATTCTTTTTGCCAGTTTTCTTCACTCGACGGCCTTTCCCGTTTTTTATCCCGAGACCAAGTTTCTGCTTTGTGTTGATTAAAAATCTTGCTGTTTGTCCCCATTTTGGCATCTGTCCATAAGGTATTCCATCCAATGACTTGACCATTTGTTTGTCACATTCACCTTTGTTTTTCCCCATATCATAACAAATATCATGATGAGCTGCTATTTCATCCACTTTATTGTAAGGTTGTACATACCATTTAGTAACCTCACCAGTGTTTTTATCATATTCTAGCTGTTTTTCAAGAGGGTTATATGGTCCCATGTACTTATATTTTCCAGGAGTCCATCCAGCTTTTGGTTTCGGTATTTTCCCAATTAGTTTATGTATATCAACACCAGCACCATCCAAATCCTTCCTGTCAGTTTTATACTTTCTATTTGGTCTGATTTTGGTTGATAATTGATCAAGAGCTTGACTTCCGACATTTTGAATCATTGGATTCAACTTGTCCAGAGCATAATCGATAGCCTTTTTCTGCAGTTTTGGGTTTCTCAAGGCTTCTGATCCATAATATCTTCCCATTTCAACAGCCTTTTTTCCCAGCCAAGGAATACCGTGGTGAATCAATAAATCAGTACCAGTTGATGCTACTGTATCTAGTACGCCCGCCCCTATCGACGGGCCGACCCGTTTCCCGCCTGTTTAACGAATTTCGTCTTTGTAATACCACATTCATCACAAGTACATTTAAGCATAAGTCTGTTATTTTTGGCTCTCACATATCGTTCACTCCCAGGTACACATTCTGTGACCTTTTTTTGTTTCACGCAATATGATCTCATATATAATATGATTAGATTATATTAAGGTTCAATATATACGTTCTCATATTTGCCAGTTTTTGGATTTTTCACCAAACGCATGACAGTACCCTTCTTTGGTCTTGTCCAGAATTTCTTGCTTGTTATACCTGTTGGTCCTGTGAAAGCACCTTTTAAGATATCACCAGACCAATATCGGTCAAATACATGATTGGTTGATGGAATTACTTTGCGAGTTATTTGTTCAGCTATTTTGGCTGCCTCGAAAGCTTTACCTAATGGATTTTCACCTCCCTTTTGGCTTTTGATAAATTTGGTTTTCGTAATACCACATTCACCACAAATACATTTCATCATAAGTCTGTTATTTTTGGCTCTCACATATCGTTCACTCCCGGGTACACATTCTGTGACCCTTTTTTGTTTCACGCAATATGATCTCATATATGTATGAGTTAGATATTTTTGAAATACTGTTCTAGAAACCTCTCATTCTTCATTGTATCATATATGTCGAAAACTTCCAACAGATCAAAATATGATTTGCCCTTATTCATCTCATTCAAAAAGTACAGACAGAAATATCCACATGTTGTCGTTAGTAAATTTTGTATTTGATTGTTCTGATGAAGCAATGTTAAATTCTTTTTTCTCGCATGATTGACAATTTCTTGGAAGGGAGGCAAACCAAAACTATCAAAGTAATTGATGACTTTGTCCTTAACATAAGTAGCTACCCAATGACTCCCTGACATATAACTCGGTTCAAGATTGTAAATGAATAGAGCCTGTCTATGATCGTGAGGAACATTTTCATCTCTTGACAATACATCATTAATTGGGATATTTAGATATTTACACCATTTTATTAAATCATGATTGCTTAATGGGACATTCTTATGGAATTTTGGTTTTACAACAGAATGTTTAACAGGGGGACGTTTTTGAATGGTGAGTTCTTGCCCAATAGTAGACCTTTGCCCTTTTTTTTTGGAGCCTTTTTTTTAATTCCCATACCGATTGTACCGTCCGGCCAATTTCCATAAAAAGGTGGAGTTCTATACATTGGGACTAACAAACCGCCATCCTGATCGTTAGTAGTAGTTGGTGGTCTTTGTTTCGGTTGTCCCATCTGAGGGGCACCTTTACCAGTCATCTTCTTTATTGCCTCAAGAGCTAAAGGAACTCCAATTGATGCAAGAAGAGTACCTAAGAACCCACCCGTTTGTACTTTTGTTGGTTTTATATGAACACCAGAACCGGTTTGTAGAGCATTTAATATATCCTTCTTTTGTTTGGTTGTTAAAAGATGTTTATACGTTATCAACTGATCGATTTTATTTTGTGGTATGAGGAACCCACCGGTTTGAACACCTTTTCCGGATATCTTCTTAACAATCTGAGATGCTCCTTCACTAGCTGCTCCAGCTAAAGCCGACAATCCAAGAGTCTTAGCAATCGTTGGACCAAAAGTTCTTCCAAGCGTTAGAACTGTAGATAGAAGAGATCCACCTAATTGCTTTCGAATGTTTGTTTTAGAAAGTTTAATGTCCATTCCCTTTTTCAATTTTCTATTTTTTTCCAATCGTTTAACTATATTCTGAGGTACGTATAGAGTGTCATTCCCAGATAGAGAGTCCTTCGTGAGCCTTAGAACTATTGTTTCTCTTTTATGATACGCGTTACTAAGATTCTTTTTCTGGTTTGGTGATAAACTAACTTTGATTTCGTATAGTTGTGTCATATAATATATGTTAGATAAATTCAATGTTAAAAAACATATTCATTTAAACTATCATCAATTCGTTTCCAACTGTCTTTACTACAACCTCACTCTCGTAAAATACGATGCTATGAGCTCGGACGTTTGCTGCCGGGGCTACATTGAGACGATAATGGAGAATCAACTGTTTAGGATCTCTCGTCACTACCTCTTTCTGATATGACAAATCGAAATACAATAATCCATACAAACTAGTGAAATTGGATACATTAAGCTGTGTTCCTGAATTGTAATCGTTCTTACGAAATGCATATGACATGAGATCATTAAATATCCGTATTTTAGAATCTGCATCGTATTCTAGTTCGGGATAGAACGTGTTGTTTCCATATTCTAAACGACAACTCGAGAGAGAGCTATTAGCATTAGCTGCATTCAACTTGAAAGTGTCAAACAAATACGGACTCCTCTCTGCTTCATCATCATTTGGTCCGTCTGTCCTCTGGAGATATATAAAAACATGTTTAACGTCATCGATAGCTGGACTGATTTGAAACATATTCTGAACAGCTCTGGTATTTGCTGACTGATTGTAGAGATCTCGCATATATGTCCAGGTTGTTGGCTTAAGAAAATCTGAAACGAAATTACTATACATGCTGTCTTTTGGGATTAATCTAGGGAGCCAAAGATACAATCTCTTTAAAACAACACGACCAGCGCCTGTGCCATTTGCCATGTGAATCATTTCACTGTCTTCGTTAAGTGTAAGTTCAATTGTGAGCTGCATCGGGGGCAACATTTTTCTTTCTAATTCTTGGAAAAAACTGTATCGGTTCAACGGTATCATCTCGTTAATCGATTTAGCTCCCCCACTACCGTCGTTGGCTGCTGCTTGGGTTAAAATACGACGGACCTCGAAACCTGTGTTTGTATTTGCTGTTGTAGCATCAGTATCAAGATACCAGAACGAATTCTTCCCAACAGATCTACTAAAATCATCACTGTATTCAAGGAGATTTTTGACATTCGTTATTCGATGCAAATTATCACTCTCGTATACTATTTTACCAGACGATTTAATAACCATATGTCTGATCAAACTAGAAGATCCGTTTATCATAGTGATGCGATCCGCTTGAGCATATCCAGCACCATTTGCCTTTTTTTGAAGCTCTTTAGTTACTTCGAAATACCCATTGAAAAAATCGAACATTGTCGACCTATCGTTGATTGTGAATCTGTAACCTGTCTTTTTCTGGCTTTGATTGTTAGCAGGTTGCTCAATGACATTATCCAAATGGAAACGAACGTATTCATATCGTTGTAGATTTTCATTTGTTCTGAAACTCATTTATATGAGTAGTTTAGATAAAATTCACCTTTTTATATAAACCATTTCCCACTTGCTAGTCTATTTATAATTGGATAAAATTCACCTTTTTGAAAAACCATTACCACTAATCAGTCTATTCAGAATTGTGTTGTAATCTTCTTCTTGTTTTGGTTTGGCGGTTCTCATGGTTTTAGTTAATGATGGTTTGGTTGACCCGTGTAATTTTTTCATAATAAAATCACCAGATTTTTCAGCAGCCTTTTTACCCAGTTTGTCTCCAGCATGTGAAATACCAGATTCAAGCGCTTTTTTCGCCATTGGTTTAGCTACTTTTTTGAAAGCGGATGATGCAAGACTCTTTAATGGTTTGAAAATGTTATCAACAATGATCCCAGATCCTTTATGTTCATAAACAAATCGTCCAAGTTTTGGATGATAAATACGCTTGTATTCATAAGATGACATATATAACTATTAGTTAGATTAATCTCTCTTCACTCTTAAAATCAAACTGAATGAAGTGTCACTATGATTAAGATCTATGATTCTTCGTTTGCCATCTGTTATATATATCCGAATTTTATTAATCGTATTTTTATTGACAGGATTGAACTGTACTCGTCTTGGCTCTTGTGTGAAACTATAACTTGGGGTGAGAGTTGAGGTACTGAAACTATATATAATATCCGTTTCATCACCATCAACTAGACTTTCGGATATGAAGTCACTATGAATATTCAAGATATCACGATCTTGTGATAAATTGGGGGTGTAATCACCAACATTTTGAGAATTAGTTAAAACCTTTTTATTGAAGCCAATTAAATCATTGAAATCGGATACAGTCAGATCTAATCTATAATTTGTGGCTAATGTGATTATTGTTCGAAATATTGTATCGTCGAATTCAAGACTGATCGGATATGACGGATTGTTAGCTGTTCCTGTTTTAGTATTCTCCTTTAAAAAATTATTGAAATCGACATAGTTCCATACACCAGGATTTAATATCAACTCTGTCCAATTAGTACCACTATCAGATGAATATCTTATTTTCTGATTATCGAGTTCTCTTGTGATGTTAAACCAAGTAAAGGACATCGAAATGATTCGGTCTAGTCCGACTTCATATTGTCGATTCGGATCGAGAATTATCGGATTGATGTATTTGATTATGAAATCACTTGGTTTATTACCATTTTGGTTTTTTACTGTATGGGATGATAAGATAAGTTGTCTATCCATTATATGATTAGTTTACATAAAATAGTTTTTGTATATTTTGTTATATTGCGGCCTGTTCAAAATAGAGTTTCTCAACAAGATGTCGAGAAGAGCGACGCCTGTATTCCGTAGTTCGATGCTATTATTACCGGCAACCATCGAACCGATAATCAGCTCAAGCTTTTTCATCATTTCTTTCGGATTATTAAAAAACATTACCTGTCCACCTCTTTTTGTTTTTTTCTTCAAACCAAACCCTTTAATATTTTTCAGTCTTTGATTGTTGTAACTGATATAATCATTTAGAACCTTCCTCGTATCTTGAATAATTTTTCTTCGATATTGAGCCTCAGCTTCAGTGATTGAACCACTATTTAATTTTTTAGTGATATCACTCCAATAACCATTTAGTTGATGCCTTTTATCTTTAGCCTTTTTAAGGGTTCTGGTAAGATAAGATTTCCTCTTTTTGTCATTCATATCTTCTTGTTTGAGTTGTAATTCAATATCATCATAATTCGGTATTTGAAGTTCATCCAAAACTTGGTTAATTGCATCCTCCTCAAGAATTTCGTAATCAGGTCCTTCTTCTTCTTCGTATTCAGGTGGAAGATCTTCAGGTTCATACATGTATTCTGGATCTATATACATTTGTTTTTTACCTGATGCTAAATCCTCAAGGACATCTTCATAAGATGGAGGTTTTGGAACCAATTGTTTCTCGTTTTCAGGTAGAACAGGTTGATCAAACAAATCGTCCAATCCATAATCAGGCACTTCATCATCAACAGCGATTCCATAATCAGGAACAGGTTGCTTTTTCTTTGGTAATCTTCTCAATGGCAATTTTGGAGCTGTGAGATCCTTTAATCCGGATGTTATAGGTTTGAAAAGTTTCTCTGCCTCGACTTCACCCATTTGATCAGATATCGTTTTTTGTTTTATTGTCTCTCTTACTGTGTTAATCTTTTTACCAAGCTCGGATCGGCTCTCTGCTAATTGTTTCCATTTGAGTAAACTCATTATATCATTTGTTTACGTAAAATTTCGTATTTTGTTCGGAAAAATTAGGGTTATCATATATAAAAACGCTTGCATAGCGTGTCGCATAGCGTGTCGTCATGCGATAAAATTGTATAACATAATATCATATGAAGATTCAAAATTACGACATTCAAGATGATGAAAACAACGATTTTGTTCAATTAAAGAGTTTCATGCCAAACCGATGTTTCAGGATGCTTATTTGTGCTCCCTCTGGTGGTGGCAAGACTAACCTTTTGCTTGATATGATCTACAGACTATTGTTCTTTGACAAGATATACCTTTATGCTCGAAATCTCTCCCAAAGCAAATATAAGCATCTGTTGAAATCTCTTGAACCAATATCAAAAGAGGTCGGTTATGATGTGATAGAAGCAAGTAACGATGAAATCATCCCTCTGACAGATTTGTCTGATGAAAACCAAAAATTAATCATATTTGATGACTATTTGAATACAGGTAAGAAAAATGACGAACGGATACGAGACTACTTCACCAATTCAAGAAATAAAAATTGTTGTTGTATATATTTGAGTCAAAGCTATTACGGAACCGATAAAACAATAAGACTGAATAGTACACATTTTTGTGTTTTTGATTTTCCTTCTATAAACGAGCAATCGATGATTTGTAGAGAATTGGGTGTTAACAAACAGGATTATCAGAAAGCTACTAAGGATCCATATAGTTTTTTGTATGTTGATAAGGTCAAAAAAAAGGTAGCCCGAAATTTCGACGAAAATATATAATCTACTATTATATGAGTTATACAAACGGTATCCTTAATCATAACGACCTTCACGGACAAGGTCAGATAGGCCCTAGAGGGTTGCCTGGGTTACCTGGTTCTAAAGGTGATAAAGGTGATAAGGGTGATAAGGGTGATAAAGGTGATGGATTCAAACTAAATTCTGAAGGTAATTACGATATGGAAAATAAAAAACTGGTTAATGTGAAACAAGGAACTAATAATAATGATGTGGTTACAAAATCTTATATCGATTCTGAAATAGCTAAGATTCCAAGTGTGGATACAACTCAGTTTGTGAGAAAGGCTGGATCAACCATGAGCGGTGATCTTATATTACAATCACAGCCATATCCAGTTCAAGGAAACACAAATAAAGCCATCTCTTATAACACAGCTAGAGCCATTTTTTTGAATAAAAAAGAAGGTGGGTCTATGGAAAAGACTCTTGATATGAACAATCAATTCATAACAAATATCAAGACCCAGTCAATGCAGGCCATGGAGTAAATAAGAAGTATGTTGACAATCAATTGGGTACAAAAGCAGACCTTTCAAAAACAACAACACAGACATTTCAAGGTAGAGTACAAGTACCAGATTTTGATCCATCCTCTCATTCAGAATCAGATATTGTCAATCTCAAAAATATTAACGAAACCTTTTTGAATAAAAACAAAGGAGGTGTCATGAAAAATCCTATCACATTCCTATCTACATTACCAAATAATCAAAAACAGATCGACAACCTCGGCACACCTCGATACAATAGCAGTGCTGCTAATAAGAGCTACATTGACGAAACGTTGGCACAATCTCATATCAATTCCAGCAACAAAAAGAATGCATTGAAGTACCTACTTGATGCTGATGAGAGCTCCAGTGAGAATAATATAGTGGTTCTTGGCATCTCTGATTTCCCACAAAGCCCTCACAAGAATAAATCAGCTTACAAAGTCGGACTGCAAAAAAATTCTGGGAGCAATGATTATCAATCGAAAATCGGATTCAATCTATATCCTCTCAGTATCGGCAAATTCACATCGGTCTTGGAATATTATCCGCTAGGGTCACATACCAACATCCAACTATCCGCTCAGGCTACCACAGCTAATATTCACAAAACAATCCTAAAGAGCTTCTCAGATCATGTAAAGCTTCTCGTACAATTCAACAATGCGAGCAGGGATGCCCTTGATTACATCTATTTCAACCTACATGGAAGCTCAACATTATCCTCACCACAGGCTTTTCTCATTATTTATGGTGTGAAAGATTGGCAAGACACTGTCAATCCAGAAGTGTACGACTATGATCACAACAACCATGGAATGAGAATCGTTAAGTATGCAAATAAGATTGTTTCCACTATTGCATGGTTAACAGATGGTCCTTGGAAAGACCTACCCAACTATTACGTGAATTTCAATCATCCAACTGTTGGCAATGTCGTGAAACTGGTAACAAATCTACAGGTAAGTAATGATAAACATGGAGGCAATCTTTGGTGTCGTTGGGTTGCCAATATTATCAACCCAGTGACAAACAACGTCGAAAAAACCCATATAATACAAGTCAGTAAAGTTAACTCCTTTTTTTTTAGGAAAAAGATTCCGGTCCGGTTTTGGTATTCAGCTGGCTCCAGACTATGAAAACATCGCCACACTTGCAAACGCTTCTTTTTTCAAGGTTGAAGACAAAAACAAGCTTCATAAATTTCAATTACAGACAAGAGTAACAGATGGGGGAACCTTCACAGTGAATTCCCTCGCTAATAATATTGATGCAGATTGGAACAGTTACACTGTGAGCTCAATTGAGGTTCAAGAGATAGCCGGTTTAAAATTGGACACAAATTCAGGTCTCCCAGCTGAAGTCACAAGTTTCACCAGTGAATAAAAATTATCTATTAATATAATATATAGAATGGTTGATAGACGTAAAAGCATATTCAATTGGAACCATGTGTCAGAAAATTGAACGGAAGATCAAATATCTGAGTTGAAAGCATTGTACAAATTCTACCATAAGAAATACTGGCTCCACAAGGCATCATTTAAAAGCTTCAAGAAAAGGGACATGGCATGTAACATTGGATCTGTTTTATTGATAGTTACTGGGACTGTGGTTGGTGGTGTTACGTTAAACCCTGCTGTTCTTGGATCAATATCAGGTTCGGGGCTTTTACTAAAAACATATTCAGAGGCTAAAAATTACAAAAGGAAGATCGAGATGTCTAAATTTGCGTACACCTCGTACGAAAAGATTTTAACAGATTTGCGGTCCTTTATGAGAGGACTGGAGTATAATGACAAAGGATTCCTTGATTATGTCAAAGTTCTCGATGATATAATCATTGATATGTGTCCGTTAACTGACAAATTTGAAAAGAAATATAATAAGGTATTCATCCAATAATAGATTTTATCTTATCACCGATTAGAGACATGATAATAGCCCAGTATTGATCATAAAAAGCTAATGTTTTTTTTGATTTACTAATTGGAATATTATTGTAAGGTATTCCCATCATCTTGAATATCATTCTCATAATATAATTAACACTAATCATTCTCTTTCGATTACCATTTACTTGATCAATAATATTACCTATCTCTGCAAAAACTCGTTCAATTTTACGCTTATCGTGATATGATATTTTTATATTGTACTTTTGTTTGATATCTATGATTGTATTATTGATGTGGTACTCTCGATGGTAAACAGATTTTCTTATAAATCTATGTTTATTTTTATAAAAATCAACATATTCTTTCACATAATTATATCCTTGTACGACACCGCAAATCTGACATACTAACATTCCGTCTTCGTTTATAACATCCTGATTATCACAACATAAATCATTTTTTACTAAACATGGTTTTTCATTAGAATCCAAAATTTGGTCACAGAAAGGACATGAAATATCTCCTGATTCTTTCAATTCATCGTGTATATCTTTATTACAATTCATTCTATACTATTATATGAGATAATATTTTATATACTTACAAACATGACGTCACGCCACAGCTGTGGCGTTTTGTGGTTAAAGACTTCCAGTTGAATGAAGTCACGCGATGTAAAAATGCATTGGTTTCCGCATGAAATAAAAACATATAGATTTCCAAATAATTGAAAAACATATAGTTCTCCAAAAAATTGAAAAATATATAGTTCTCCAAAAAATTATTACCATAAAAATAATACCATCAGATGGAAAGTAGATATAGAGTTGGGTTTGGTAACAGATCATTTTCAAAATGATCTGGTACCCCCAACTCTATAACTACTAAAACGCGCTCAGATTTGTGACAGATTCTTGAATATTTTGCCATGCTGAGCCGATTTCACTCGCGTGGACCGACCTACGATTTTGGAAGTGTAACGCGAATTGCATTTAAGTATAAACATAGGGGTTTTCGAATAAATGTTTTTCAAAAATGATTTCTCTGTCCATTATTTTGTGTTTGTTTATTCATAACAGTAGGTCTAAGCACAGCCGCAAGACAACTGCACAAGCTTTGCTTTCAATTGTCACCGTCCGGTCCATCTCTTTGTGCAACTGTCGATTTTCTTGTCCTAGAAGTTTTCAATAGTAATAATCTTTTAAGCGAAGCAGTTGTCGGTTTAAAGCTATTTTATCCGAAAAGCTTCCGAAAACAGCTTTGTGCGTTCCTCAAAGCGCCTAACTTTATATAGGCTTACTTCGCATCCGCAAAACTTATGCCGGCATAATAACAATTTAATTAAAGCGTGTTTGGCGTTTCTTTGTTTTGAATCTTGATTGTCTCTAGTTAGAGAACGAAATATAACAGTTATTTGAAAAACTATAAGCGAAGCAGTTGTTGGTTTAAAGCTATTATGCCCGAAAAGCTTCCAAAAACAGTTCGGTGCATTTTTTAAAGCGCTCGAATTTCAGACCTGATTTGCAGCCGCAAAACTTATGCAACAGAGTTAAGAATGTTTGGACGGTGTTTGTTCGTTTGTTTTCAATCTCGATGGTCTCAAGTTAGAGAACGAAATATAAGCGAAGCAGTTTTGAGTTTAAAGCTATTTTATCCCGTAAGTAATGTGTGTTCCTCAAAGTGCTTGAATTTTTTCGCGGCTGCTAAAACCTACGCGACATTTCTTCGATAAGTTTATTACAAGTGCTTCGAAGCTCCCCAGATCCTTTATTTCGGGTAATCCCAGTAAAATGCCGGTGAAATGTCAGTATACATTTTTGACCAGACTAATATTTTTATTTAGTGGCAGTTCATGTTATTTGTTAACATCCGAACGCGATGAAGATAACCCATTTAAACAGTCGAATAATTTTTATTTTGTTTTTGTGAATTAGCGCCGTTTCAAGTTCATTCAAGCGAACATGACAGGATATGGAAACATTGCAAAACACCAAGCTAGACGGCTCGTGAGTAAAATAATCAAGCTGTGCTCAGCCTCTAGCACGACCTTTCGAGCTTGGTTTTACAGAACAGATCCCCAAAATATTGAAGGACAATTCGGAACACTTTCAGGCCTTTTGAGAAACACTTTTCGAAAGCGAACGAGCCAAAAAAAGCCCCAAAATGTATTTCAGACCGAAAAGTTTCAGGACTATTTTTGAGAAACGAACACCAGTTTATTCCTTCGCGGCTCCACTTTTAGGCTTGGCTAAATCTATATATTACGGAATTTGATCCAGAGCTCGAATGGCGTGTTTTCCATTTCCTCACAATAGTGAGGATACCAATGACGTTATTTAAGATCAAGAACGCTCTTGTTTATATAATTAAAAAATACACATCAGCTTCAAGATATGAATTTACTTTCTCGTGGTAAAAACGATATGTTAATCGCTCTGCTCGGTCGTAAAATATTTATTTTACCACTCGAGTATAAATTTCATATTTTCGCGCCCCGTTGTAATATGCTCTACATCTCTCATTAATTTGTCTAGCTTGCATTGAAGTTTCTTTTTTTTTTTACCGTTCCTAAATAAATGAAATTAATGCCTATATACTGTCTGGCCTAAGTGAAGTGGGGGATAATATCGTTGTACTGTAATAAAAAAAGACCTACAAGTGAACCAGTTAGCCCCCAAATTTTATTTTATTTTCTGTAAAATGAGCAAAAACTCGCGCCTGCTGCTTTGCGGGTGATGAGTGAATATCGATTGCTTTACCGAGTTTGAGTAACCTTTCAGAGCGGGCGAAGTCACAGTTCACTTGTGTGGTCTATACTTACAACAATTACTTCTTTGTATTCTTATTGCTGAGCAGTTAGTCATGCACAGTTGAAAGAACGTGAACCTCGTTAATGTGGACAGTAAAGGACAGGGCTTATATCCTTGCTATGGAGGTCTCCGTATTTCAGAGGAAGAGTTAGTTTGAATTTTGGTCTCAGTAATTAGGAGGAGTTCGTATTCGGAAGTGTCCGTAAGGAGAGGCTTGAGTGTGCAAGTTATAATAGTTAAATTAGTTAAAATAAAATAGTTAAAGGTTAAAATAAATTAGTTAAAGGTTAAATTAGTTAAATGGTGCTGCACGTCTGTTCTCATCAAACATGATCTGTCAAGTAAACCTTTTTTGACACCTAACAACTAAGTTATGGAGAATTGTAATCCAAGCGGTTTTTTTTTTTGCTACAAATTTTTGAAAAGTTAATTTTTGTGAATCTTTTTTCGACAGGGTCTTCGGATAGACCACGGTCTAATCACGCTAATTCAATTTTGAGCAGAGTCAGCGCAACTAGCTTTGCAATTCGTTGAACTCTGTATGAACGCGGTCTTTGTCATAACTGAACGAGACCAGACGTGAGTAAGGTTTACAAAACAGACAATGCAATTTTGACCCGCCAACAATAGCTTTATGGAGTCACAATATAAACCTCGATTCAAACTTAGACTTCGTTTGAGCAATCAGCCCAGTGATTTGTGAACGTTGCAACTTTAGCTCAATGCGTTCTTGTACGCTTTAAGTAAGAACTTGGGACCCAGCTACGTGTACTATCTGCAATAATATTCGCGTACTCTCCTGGGCAGGGACTTTTGCCTAAATTCTTCAGGGAAATAAGTAAAGTGGCGAAATAGAGAACGAAGAAAGAATAGTTTCTCAGATGCCTTCATTTCAGCACGACGACCATGTTTGAAGAGGGTCTACTTAGAGGGTATATAACACGATATACCCAACATAATCACCATGGTGAAGATTAGCCATCTCGTGGTTGTTGCACAGGATTACCAGGCTCACGTCTAGACCCACTTTAGTGGCAAAATATAAGGATTTGTATGAAACTAGATCACTCTATAAACAGAAACAAGGATTCGTCACACCGTGATAACATTTATGCTAAACAGCCGCCAAGGGAAAACTATGTGATGCAGTGAGAATATAAATTTAGTATTTTGTCAAAAGCTGAGATTTTGTGAAGGCAATGTTGATTGAGTTTAGTCACTGCCACAGTAGCGGAGATGACAACTAGGTGTACCTCTGAGGTAATAAACGTAATAAGGCCCGCAATTTCTAACTTGTATGTTGATTGACCACTGACAGCAGCCACTAGTCCAGTGAAAGCACACTTTCCTGGTCACCTGACCATCCGCCACACTAGGATGACCACCAGACAACCAACCAGTCGCGTGTGTACCACACCTCCTTGTTGGTGGGCACGACGAAGCCATCCGTTTACCCGCAGCACCCTTAAATCGAAACCATTCAGGACCGATGGGCTTATCACAATATAAGTGAGAAGTGGTGTAGTTTATCTTTCTGTCAGCTCTGTTGAGGGTTCCATAGTTTTTGCATTCTGAAAGTACAAAAGGAAAGTTGCCACTGGCAATATTTCAACGAGACACAAGTATTGAAGCAAAAGTATTGTCCACTATCAAAATGAAACATGTTTCCGTTTAATTTCATATTTACCATTTTCCTTATTTACGTACTCTAAGAAAGCTCTGTAACATCGCCTGTGCAGGTCATAATTAATTTTAAAGAGAGGATTTGAGGAATAAAAAAAAGTTTGACTTACGTTAAGGCGGTTTCGTACAAGGGAAGTAATTTTGTGATGAGTCACACGTTTGGTTCCTTGTATCAAACAACAAGTAGAAGACAATCATTTTTTTTTTGCGAACGGGTATTTTTAAATACCCGTTCTAGCGGCTACCAGATTGAAAAACTCTTTTTCAGATGTTCAATTTAGTCTTTAAAATTAAAGAGTAGTCAAATCGTTAGAGAGATCCTCTCTACCCTTCTACGAATGTAGTCGTTTTTGAGTGAGGCTAGATCCTGTCTTGCTCCAAGACATTAATACTTAGCGCACAATGCTTTGGTGGCAACGATGACAACGATGAAAAAGAAAAAAAAAAGAAAAGAAAAAAGAAAACATTCTTTTCTTATCAAGTAGTGCTAGCTAGTACTCAGACTTGTTAAGTACCCCCGTAATCTCTTGGAACTTAAAATAATAATTATCCAGTAAAAACTTTAGCAGGTGGACACGGTAAGTGTCACGCGAACTCCATACATTCTGCACCTTTTAATATGCATTCTACCTTATATTAACAATCTTGCGGAATGTAACTAACTACGGACACGTAATTTTCTTCAAACAAAACGCTCTAATTCCCATCTACGTTAGCGATGGATTAAAGATTTAACCAGTGTCAAACAAGACCTTAAAAATTGCATACTAAATCAAAGCGCCGACGCATGCGAATTGGACCGGGATGAAAGTTAATTAACTTTATAAGCGTCACTGTCTTATTCTTTAGTTCGCAGTCAAACAGAAACAAAAGGTGGTTTCCATTATGCTAAAAGTTCCGGAAATTTCGGTCGAAACATAAACGGAACGCTTCGGTGGAAATTTTTCCGGAAGAAGTGATCAAGCTCCAGAGGCGGTCCTCTTTGACCGGTCAGTCCGGTCCGACCGAAACTTGCCGTTCCAATTTCCAAAATTCTCTTTTCCAGTCCCACTTCACTGAGAAGTAATCGAAATTTCAAAGAGTCAGTCACTGAGTCAAACGGTCAATCGGTCAATTAGTCAGTGAGAAATTTAATCGTTCAGTCAATCCACCATTATGACTTACCAGGTGCAGTAGCCGGTGGTGCGTCTGTGGCTTCATCAGTGGCGGGCATAGCTGTTGATGGAGCGTCTGTGGCACGTGCATCTGTTGCTGGTGCGTCTGTGGCTTCATCAGTGGCAGGCTTAGCTGTGGATGGGGCGTCTGTGGCACGTGCATCTGTTGCTGGTGCGTTTGTGGCTTCATCAGTGGCAGGTGCATCTGTTGCTGGTGCGTTTGTGGCTGTGACAGTGGCAGGCGTAGCTGTTGATGGAGCGTCTGTGGCACGTGCATCTGTTGCTGGTGTGTCTGTGGCTTCATCAGTGGCAGGCTTAGCTGTTGATGGGGTGTCTGTGGCACGTGCATCTGTTGCTGGTGCGTTTGTGGCTGTGTCAGTGGCAGGTGCAGCTGTTGATGGCGGATCTGTCAGGGCTGAAGACGAAACGAATAAAACAAGAGAGTTATTCTATTAAACAAGTTAAATTAAACATCAGTTTGAATAAACAGTTTCCAGACTACCCGTATTTCTGTTTTGCACGCATTTCAAAAGTCGTTCACAAGCGAACTCCATAAGGCCAGAAAGTGATCATTTGTGTCTTTTGCTACTTTCTGTTTTGATAAATTTATTTTAAAAATTTAACCACGAAAAGAAACAAAAAAAAGGCTCCAAGTGCACTGTTGTGTTATCTGAGCACTTAATAATTTTTAAGTACTCTCCAGAATAGAAGCGCGTCTCTCGTGTGCTTAAAAATTCCCACTTGCTTATATAGCTCAACAGTGAATTCGGTGCATTCTTATCAGACGGCCCCCCTGCGAATCCTACAAATATGCAGTCTTGCCAACAGCGATTAAACTGATTATCAGTTTCCCGTCTAACATTCCTGCTGCGCACTCGTAAGCTAAATAAATATTGTCTACTAAAGAATTACAAAATATGAGAAACGAAAATGTTGATAGAATAATTCCAATGAAAATTGTACTGAAATAATCCTGTAGAAACAATAATACAGCGGTTTTTAGCATACAAGGGCAAAAGCAAAAGTGTTACCTGTACAGTTTACTCCATCCCCAATAAAACCTTTCTTGCAGGTACAATTGTGTCCTCCCTTGATGTTGTTACACACGGCATGATCACTGCAATTATGTGTTCCCGTTGTACATTCGTCGATATCTGAAAATAAGATTAAAAGAAACAAAGCTTGAGATGACTTGTAGGTTTGAAGCTAGTTTAAAAATCACGAGGCATATGTGTTTTTAAGGCAAAATGTTACCTGTACAGTTTTCTCCATCCCCAATAAAACCTTTCTTGCAGGTACAATTATGTCCTCCTTTGGTGTTGTTACACACGGCATGATCACTGCAATTATGTGTTCCTGTCGCACATTCCTCGATATCTGAAACACAGTGGAAAAGAAACAAAGCTAGAGACGACTTGTGACTTTGAAAGCTAGTTAAAAAAGCACGAGGCATATGTTCTTATGACCCAAAGATCAACAATGAAACAGCTCTTAATGGCCAACCAACCAACCCACCAGCCAACAAGCGAAGCAACCAAGCAAGCAACCAAGCAACCAACCAAGTATTTGATGAAAATATAATTTCCAGCGTATCTTTTTAAAGGTCGAGAGTTCCTTTGTTCACATTACAGACTAACGCGCTGCCTCAATTTCCAGTTTGAGAAGCACGTTGAAAGATATTATCGCGGCGTTTTCATTATTCTTCTTTTATTTTCAAATAAAACTATCTTATCTTGTATAGTACGACGAAAAACTGACACGTATATTAAATAGAAGCAGAGCAGTTTACATAGAGCCACGCAAGTTTTCACCGATCGACAGCAACGTTCATCGAACTGATTCGAAAGCCAGTTGAAATCGCTGGCTTCTTTCCTTGACATCGCGCCGGAAACTGGCTTGAATGAACTACCGGAAGTGTTGTTTCGCACGAAAAATGATGCCGTATAATAAACTACTTACTAACTTCACTTGCTCTGGACCGTACTTGGGAATATTAGCCCTCGGTCGTTTATTTACGCAGCGAGCGCAGCGAGGTCCGTACTACCACGA
The DNA here is from genome assembly GCA_964017195.1 of Siderastrea radians. Lineage (NCBI taxonomy): Eukaryota > Metazoa > Cnidaria > Anthozoa > Scleractinia > Rhizangiidae > Siderastrea > Siderastrea radians. Next base: position 25,699,359 of record OZ024898.1, read on the forward strand.
CCTGTTAGCTTACCACTGATTGTTAGCTTATCGTCGATGGTCACTCTCTTTTAAGCCCCTGGGGTCTTAAACATTTTCAGGCCCTCTAGTGGGGGCTTATTAGAGACACGGGCCAGCTTTTACAAACAGCATTATGTTAAAGTCAAGAACCATTTTTGATATACTGAAATCAGTATTTGATAAGAAAGATCAAGAATAATATATAGATTTAGCCAAGCCTAAAAGCGGAGCCCCCCTTTTTGTTTTGTCTGTTTTTTTGCTTTTGTTTTTTGTTTTGTTTTTTTGTTTTGTTTTTGCTGGCAGTTATTAATTTGTGAAAATACTCTCATCCAAGTCGTTTTATTAAAAAAAAAAAGCAAACAAAGAAAAAAAAGAAAAAATACTCTTGCTCCCGCGGAGTGTCGAACCCGGGTCGTCGGCGTGAGATGCCGGTAACTAGTCCACTAGGCCACGGGCGTTTGACAACGTTTTAGAAGTTAATTTTAATACTTATTTCTTTCTTCGTGACAAGCTGCCTATCAGCATGAAAATGCTGGTGTTTTTCCCGGCAAAATGTGTTCGAAACGCCGTAAAAACCATGGTTGTGGACAGAAAAAACCAAAAAGCACTAGCTCTGCTATATTTGGCGTCGAAACCGCTGCGAAAAGCTGCGAACTCAAGCGGTGTGCCGACCGAGTTTGAACAGAACCGACGAGGCAAATTTGAACTTTTTGCCTAAACTTTATCGCCGAATTTCTTTCGCCTAGATTGAACTTTTCCCCTTCCACCAAAAAGACAACTGAGTGTTCTTTTGAAATTTTTTTTTTCCATTAACAAATTTGTTTTTGACTTTTGTTGTCTTTGCTTGTTTTGCTACAACGCGGGTCAACATGCGATTTCGCGCCGAAAACACACGGGATTCAGCACAGGGTTACATCCAGTGTAGGAAGTGTATTGGTAAGCCTGTGGTGCGGACGGACGGACGTACGGATGTACGGACGGACGGATGTACGGACGGACGGTCACGTGACTACTACGTCACTACCAAAATTTTTTGGCTTGATAGATTACCAAATTTCCTTAGCAATGGAGCTCCGCTGACGCGCTAGCGCGCTGGCTCCGCTATAATGCGATTCTAACCTGTTCTGTGGTTTTATGGGGAACGGAAGTGGGGGGTGGAGCGGGCTTATAGAGATCGGTCCTTATTAGAGCTTCGCGGCATAAAAATGTCCTTTTTTACCTGTAACTTTAATAACTAGATTAACGTTTTACTTTTGTGACGTTCGCTCCTAAAAACAATATTAAGTCATGGCTACTGACTCTTATCCTAACCAAGTCTATTTGCTGAGTCTCCTCAAAGCAGACAAAAAGGAGAAACAGAGTATCGATATCACGTCAGGAATAAATGTGCTGCCTCGCATCTTTGGCTTGGCAGCAGGAAGCTATAACTCAAGACATCTGAAGCAAAATTCTATAGGCTACTGATGAAATGGCTCTTTAATTTTGGACGGGTAGGCCTATTCTTTGGGACTGAAAAAGATGTTTCTTGCATATAAGAAGCTCATTAAAGCTTGGTTTAGATAGACATAAATACGATGGTAACATAGGCAAACTGCTAAGGCAAAACTTAAGCCCAACTTTGTACACAAAGGCTAAGAATCTACGACAATGGTCGGAAACGAACTTCTTGGGACAGACCCTTCTTGTTTTTCTTTTAACTTTTTTTCTCTACGGCTAATAAACTAACTGCGTCTCTCCCCCTCTTCCCCCATTCAATGTTGAATTCGTGTATCCAGAATACTCTCACATGTACAGATTGTTTTGGGGACCGGGAAGGGACTGGGAACTCGTTGGAAAGCGTGCTAATTTCTGATTTCGTTTGAGTAAAAGTAGAAAGATGTGCCCCAAGGATGTCTGTCCAGCATTGCAATCGTGGACAATAGTCTTGGACAGATTCTTCATTTTTCTAATTTTTTTTTCCCAGCTCTAAAGAGCTAACCAGTCTTAACCCCTCCTCTTGCCCTTAGAATGTTGAGCCGTTTGTGTGCAGAATTCTTCTCAAATGTCCAATGTGCAATGTTTTGGGAGTGGTGATGCCAAACTCGTTCGTGCAAAATTAAAGTAACATTTCATTCTTAGTGTCTTTTAAAAAATGTTATGCTGTGCCTCAAGGACATCTGTCAAAGCATTGTATATACTTTTTGGGCGATGATGTAGTAGCTGTCGTAAGGTCTTCCACGATTAGCCCGCTAAACAATAGAACAAACAAAAGAAACAAAGAACGAGGCGTAAAAAACAATAGAGCTGCTACATATAGCGGTCCAATGAAAATACAAGCTTTTGAGAGGTGCTACACTACCGTACTTTTTGTGCGGAATAAACCAAGACAGCTTTTACATGCACGAGTAACCCTCCCAACTATCCCCCTTCTTTCACTTTTACTTTGAAATGACCACCGGTAGAATAGTAATAGTTTTAGTTCTTCACCGACTGCAAGTTTTTCAATGTGAGGCTTGGTATAAAAACTCCGTTCATAGCGCTATAGGAAGTAGACAAGGGTTCGGATGTAGAATGAGTGAGTAAAATTGCGGGATAGGAATCCTTAAGCACATACCTCTACAGCCATAAAGCTCTACCCTCATTGAGATGTGACCATGCCAAACTGTTGGTCGCAAGCGGATGTAACGTACCCAGATTGGTGGGTTTAGATCATGATACACGATGGTGTCCCGGTCTGTGTTTCCATCGAACTCCTAAACCAGTGAGAGGGAAAATTTTAGGCTTTAAATTTTATTATTGTAGGTTCGAAGTTTACATTCACCCGACTCCCTAGCTTCCATCATATAGGCAGGAAATTATCATTGAACTTTAACATAAACGTTAAGCCTCTATCGTTTTCTTGTTGAAATTGGTAGTATATTCCAGTTTATCAGTTACTAAAACGTTTTATCTGTAAAAAAAGAAAAAAAGTATTATCACCTTAGCTGTGTTTTGTCCTTGTTCCCTGTAGTAATGGAAGTTCGCACCATCGTCACTGTACTGCAGCTTGTACTTGGTTACCCACTGGCTGTGATTTGCATGCCACTGGCTGCTATAAATACGCCCTTGGGTTGCCACACGTGTTACTTTGGTGAACTGACTACCCAGATCAACCTCCAGCCAATGACTGACATTATTAGTGGCAGCTGCCCAAGCTCCTGCTTTACTGGACGTTTCTTGAAAGTTCAGTCTTCCTTGGATGGGGGCATGATTGGCACCATGCTCTGAAGAGGCACTGATTTGTGAGTCAGAGATTAATCCACTTTCCATGCCGAGGACTTCTTGGCATTCTTAAAATAGAAACAATGATTGTGATTTTATTTAGGACTTAAAGAAATGTTCTTCCTTACTAGCACGTGGTTCTTCCCTGGGTTTTGCCTTGGCCTCTGTAAATTTATAACGTGTAAAAAAATGATAATAAATAAAGTTACAGTACAGTACAGTACTTATTTAAAAACATTTAATATTTCCTTGTGTATGACGACTTCAGTGCTTTACCCTTCTCTGTGGACATAGGGAGACTTCCAGGCCGAATTTTAAAGAAATGTTACCGGTATTATGTGGATAAGGCGAGCATCAGTTAACTTGAAGCGCTTAACTGCGTCTTACTTTCTAAGTGATTTGTCTCTCTGATCAATATAATTGTGAAAGTTACAACCCTGCAGTGGTAGATAATGTTGAAACTTTGTTCCGTTACTGAAAGGGAAAGTCTCAAGTTGTCGGGTACTGACTAGAGGACCCTGGGAACGGGGTTGGAATTCACGTTCTTTAGAGCCTTTTGAATAATCTCTTTATGTATGCCGTCTTTGGTGTTTATATTAGCTAACCCCCTTTTTTCCCGCTCAATATTATTGCTATAATTCTTGTAACCGCTTCTTTCCATGAAAATGATAGGATCTGGGAATTTCTTACGCGGTGATCTGATGTTATTCGCTGCGGTTACTAGTTTTTCTTTAACACAGATATGATGAAGGTTTAGGATCCAGGTCACTCAGTATGGTTTCTTTCCTCTGTTTTTAGCTCGGATTTTGTAGTGGAATCAAGCTTTCTCCAAGCCAAACATTTCTTTATTCATTGTTTATAGCTTTACTGGCATTCAACAGATATTTGGATCTGCAGCAGTTTAACTGTTTAACTCAAGCAAGACATATAATTTAGTCCTTCCAAAAGCGTTAACGTCGTTTCGATCGACGTGAGGTGGGGGTGACAGGTCCTCATTAAAACTCCCACGCGCATGCTTTAGCCTTCCTCCTGAGTTTTGTTCTTACTGCCTTGACTTATAAATAAACCAATAACGACAGCTTGTGTTTTGTTAGTTTTCCTTCCCCTAACGATTCTCTGAAAAAAAAAATGTACAACCATGGGTATCATAAGTAAGACGTATTCGAGATTACCTTCACAGTTGAAAGATCCATTGGTGTTGGTGCATTCAGCATTGGTAGTGCAGTTATGTGTTCCTTTTTCACACTCGTTAATATCTGAAAAACATAAACGGAGACTACATTAGGAAATTGTAAAAGCTTTCATTTCGCAGGAATGAGAACAGAGCTATAGGAATTATTAGACTAGACACAGGGTGTTACCCTTGGCAAGGAAAATGATTTTCTTTTCACAAAGGGGAAAAGAACGAAACAAAAATTTCACTTGTGCAATTGCAACCATTTCCGCTGACTAACCGCTGACCGACAGACCGTCCGAACGATCGACCAACCGACCAACCGACCAACAACCAACCAATTTATTACCGACCAACCGACTGTCTGACTAACTGTCCAGCCAAACGAGCGACCAACCAGCGGTTTCCAGCGGTTTCCAGCGGTTTCCAGCGGTTTCCAGCGAAACCAGGGGTTTCGAGCATAATATCATGGGTGACAAATTACTTCTTAATTTTGGCGCGAAATGTCAGCGTTAATTTATAATTTCACACATCAAATTAGAAAATTACTCCAAGATGGCGTCGAGGTTTAGGATGAAGATGTTGTTTTGTGCAGAACTACAGCAATTCTGAAAATATTCAATGAAGACACAATCGATAACTTGTAAATTTTAACCTTTAATTGACTGAACTTCTCAGAAACCAGCTGCGAGGCATAAAGAAGAGATTATTTGTGATAGTGCGACAGCGAAAATTTTTGAACGGCGAGCCAGCAGTTGCTGGTTGAGTGATTGACTGCGAACTCAGAGAAGTAATTCAGTGGATTTGGCACTTCTTCGAACAGAATAAAGGTCTGTTTTTAAATTAAAAATTTGCTTCCGACGTTTACTTTCATTAAAACAATTTTGTTGAGCGTGTTTTGAATGCATTTGTGAAGCCTTGCTCGATGGAGCAAGGTGATGCTCGATTCAATGAATTTGCCGGATGAAACGCAGGTATTTGTTTTGGTCAGTTCAAGTAAGAAAAATTCAGAGTCTGGCGTATTTTGCTGTCGGTTACAAATACACGAAAGCATCAAAGCGTGGTTAAAACTTCCCACAAGATTTTTTCATTATTTCACTTAGAAAATTGCAAACTTTAGCCAAACCGTTTGCTTTGAACTTTTCAATACTACTTTCAATACGATAAACATTACAGGCCTTCTGACAGGGTGCGGGAGAAAAATTAATAATTGTGCAGGATCTTGAGGGCAAATTGTGCGGGAAAAAACGGCGATTGTGCGGTAAATTGTGCGGGATTGCGTAATCTTGTAACGAACCAAATATTCAATCTCCAGTGTTCTAGCCAATGTTCTAGCCAGGCAAATGAAAAATGCGACTAAATTGCTTTATTTGGCGATACAAATATACCCAGCAGTCGCCAATTTGTGGCCATTTTTTTTTCTTATCAAAGCTTAGTTTGACTCAAAATTAAAACTGTGTATGTACAAACACAATCACGTTGTGTGACACGATAAACTCGATCGGGTTTTATGCGTATAAAACCAAAATACAGTGTTTGATGGCATGTTTGTTTTTCTCAACAACTTACCAAGTAGATCGTAGAACTTGTATTTTCTTGAATGAAAATGCCTTTCACGTGAAAATTTTAACGATTTAGTTGCTTTGTCAATTCGCAAATTCGATCAGTCGTTTGCGAAACTAATTCAGAAACAGTGACAATTGTTTCGGCGCCACGGTTAATTCTTCGGTATTCTTCTTCTCCTTCGTTTTAACAAAACCCGATTAGAAGTTGATCGAACTAAGACTAGTGCCCAGGTCGGCGTAGAGTGATGAAAGACCGCCTTGTCGTTTTTATATCCGCTCGAGCGATCGAAAGAAAGGGATTTCTCAATTGTTTTGGAAGGTAAATAGCCTGGAAATAGCCTAAAAAGTTTTAAAGTGTATATGACAGATTGTTCTTTTATTTGCCTGCTCGAATCTAAATGACATCCTGATATGAATATCAAAAATTATTTTTCGATTTCGATTTTCCTTCCCCGCGCTTTTGCCATTTAAAAACGTGAAATTTTACTTCCAGTCATGTCATAAACCGCGCAAAGGGAGACCTGGGCATAGTCACGTTGTGACGTCATACCAGGAACGGAGTCAATGCCAAACCAAGCTACGTGGGCCGCATTGAGAGCCTTTCCGCTCGCTCATGCGCTTCTCCGTGAACAGCAGACTTTAAACTTTAAAACACATCTCAAGGAAAGAGGGTACTCCGAAACTCTGACTTCAACAACCCTCGCTGAGATTAAATTTGAGGACAGAAAACTTGCCCTTCAACAAAGGCGTAAACAAAACACGCGAATCTTGCTTCCATCAGTGCCCAATTTAAAGCATATACTTATGCAAAACTGGTATTTAATTCAGCAACAACCTTTGCCCTTTGCTTAACAAGATATTTAACGATCCCCCTATGGTCTCATATGAAAGGGGCAGATCCCTAAAAGACATACTCGTTCGAGCCAAACTGTGAAATGGTTATTACACGTGGATAGGAGTTGTGTACGCCTGTTATCGGCACTGAAACATAAAGTAAAATAAAGTGAAGGAATGGGAAGGCCATTTCGCAAAGTACCATTTCGCAAAATACCGTTTCGCAGAGTACCATTTCGCAAAGTACCATTTCGCAAAATACCATTCGTTTCGTTTCGTTTCGTTTCGTTTCGCAATATTTCAGGTCTTTCAATAAGCTGCAGTAAGATTGTTAAATGAAGTTTAGAGTTTGCTCATTCCTTTCAAAACGTAGTCAGACATGTTTTCATCATAATTTTATAATTATCCGTAGTCCGGTTGTGCACAAGTGAAGGATGTTATAATCTTTACCGCAATTATGAATCAACACTGGTCGATATATCGGAAGTAAACAATGCAGAAATTTCGAGTGTCAATTTGCCTAGACGTATTAAATGCAATACGAATGTTTCAGAGAGTTCACAAGAACGAAGAGAAATTCTCACTTCCCTTCCGACCTAACCTGACAACAATTTCTTCCATCTATTACATTTTATTATTCAACAAATTGTCACTATGCCCATATATGGTAAGGAAGCCCTCAATATCTGTCATCCTACACGACAGATATCCTGCGATATACGTAAATGACCATATTTGGAATTGCACTGCAGATTTTCTTTCATTTCTTGTTAGGCGACCATTTTGAAAAGCGAGGCAGTTTTAGCAGTGTTCTCCGTAAACTTTAACTCTCTGGAAGAAACTTTCCCTGATTAAATGCTCTCAAAATGTCAACAAGTATTTGCTTCAGCTCACAAAGATATGCAGAGGTTGACTTGGAATTTTCATAGTGAGAACTCAACCAGAAAATGCTATTGCGAACGAAGCAGCACACTTGCTCACGGAAAGTTGTAAAGAGGACTTATTCTTGGTAAGGTAGCAATATTTTTTTTCCTTTGTCTTGTCATTTCCAAACATGAGTTTGTAAATAAGTCTTTTTAAGTGAACGGTAGTAAACTTCGATTTCTTGAAGTTCTGTTTTGATTTTTATTAAGCTTTATGTGTTGCTTGCTTTTAGCGTTTTTATCATAGAGCCGTTGTTTTTCTCGTTGTGAAAATGGTAGTCGATGGGAATTTGTTGAATAATAAAACAATTATCCTGCTCAATCTTGCGGAATATCCCCTGATTTAGCCAACTCGGCCTACGGCCTCGACGGCTAAGTATCAGATGATATTCCGCGCGATTTCGCAGGATAATTGTTAAATATTTTGCTGCATCTGATCGTAGCGACCATCTGTCCAGACAACACTGAATCCCGGGTGCATTGTTTCACATCCTGTTGTTGTGTCAAGTTCGTGGCTTCGCGCGAGACAACAGCGCTTCGAGAGATTCGACACAATTCTGAACTTCTTTGCAGCAAAGACAATCTACGGCGTATTGCAGATGGTTTAAGGCACAGTTACTATATCTACACGTGTAAGAGTACGAAAGTATAACCTGCATAACAGGCGTTTATTTAGCCGAGCACGATGATAATATTTACACCAGGAGACGAGAAATCGTGGCATTTCTTCCCACGTCTCGAGCGCTTCGGTACCATTCTGTTTTCTTTATTCTGCCTCCTCTATCTCTTGATAGTATTCTCTAAGTCAATTTTAATCCGCAAACGGCTTGTCTGTGTAAGGACCTTCTGGTTCTGAATAGTCTCCCTTCTCATTCCCGAGTTCTGTTTCGCTTTAATATTTACACCTAGAGATGAGATTAATCGTTCCATTTCTTGCTATGTCTCGAGCGCATTGGTACAATCAAATAGGTTTTCTAGCGTGTGAATTATTCGTTCTACCTCCTTTCTCTCTTGATAGCATTCTCCAAGTCAATAGTCATCAGCAAGCGGCTTGTCTATGTAAGGATCTTCTGGTTCTGAATAGCTTCTTTTTTTTCTCGATCTCGAGTTCTGTTTCGCTTTCAACTTCAGAAGTTGGCGATTCGCATTCGATGGACTCTAAAAGCTCCAAATCACTGCCCAGATTACTTGTAACATCAGCAGTTTCACATAATTTCGTGCTTAATTTGGCGGTTGCGGAATAAAGAAAAATAAAATGAATTAGATCTCCGCAATGCAGCCCACGTAGCTTGTTTTGGCATTGACTCCGTTCCCGGTATGACGTCACAACGTGACTATGCCCAGGTCTGCCTTTGCGCGGTTTTTGACATGACTGGAAGAAAATTTCACGTTTTTAAATGGCAAAAGCGCGGGGAAGGAAAATCGAAATCGAAAAATAATTTTTGATATTCATATCAGGATGTCATTTACATTCGATCAGGCAAATAAAAAAAAATCTGTCATATACACTTTAAGGAATCTCGGTAATCAATAGGATACCTGATTTCATTAAATATTTAAGCAAATCTTTGAGTATTGTGCGGGATTTTTCGGGGTTTGGGGAATTGTGCGTTATTGTGCGGGTTTGACCGAATTGTGCGGTCCCACACCCGCGCACCAGTGTCAGAAGGCCTGAAACAAGTCAAAACCCCACGATTGTGAGCGTAATTTGTCACCCATGATATTAATAGGTAATCAAATGGGATACTCGTGAAATTAGAAAATAATTTCACTCATACCTATAAGGGCAAAAGCGAGAGTTATACCTGTGCAGTTTTCTCCATCCCCAATAAAACCTTTCTTGCAGGTACAACTGTGTCCTCCCTTGGTGTTGTTACACACGGCATGATCATGGCAATTATGTGTTCCCGTTGCACATTCGTCGATATCTGAAAAACAGTGGAAAAGTAATAAAGCTTGAGACGACTTGTAAGTTTAAAGATAGTTGAAAAATCACGACGCATATTGCTTATAAGGCAAAATTTTACCTGTACAGTTTTCTCCATCCCCAACGACTGGTGAGTTTGAAAGCCAGTCATGAAAAAATCACGAGCCATGTGTGCTTATAAACCAGAGATCGATCGATCGATCAATCAATCAATCAATCAATCAATCAATCAATCAATCAATCAAGTAAGCAAGCAAGCATTCAATCAATCAATCAATCAATCAATCAATCAATCAATCAATCAATCAATCAATCAATCAATCATTCAATCAATCAATCAATCAATCAATCAATCAATCAAACAATCAATCAAGCAAGCAAGCAAGCATTCAATCAATCAATCAATCAATCAATCAATCTATCAATACAGTTAGTTAGTCAGTCAGTCAGTCAGTCAGTCAATCAATCAATCAATCAATCAATCACGCAAAGATACACAGTTAAGCAGTTGTTAATGCTGTAAGACAAAAGATTCAAGAGTGCTTGTTGTGGCTTTTTTGTCAGGCTAATTGCTCTTATTGTTTTGTAGTCATGGGGACTAAGCTAATCAAGGTGAAGAGGGTTTTGTCTCCATAAAAGTTTCCTTTCTCACTTATTTTCATCCTGTTTGAATTATTTTAATTATATTGCCACAAAAGGAAGACAGAACTGATTATTCTTACCTTTGCAAGTGAATCCGTTACCCGTGAATCCTTGTTTGCATATGCAACTGTAGGATCCGTTAGTGTTATTGCACACTGCATCTACACTGCAGTTGTGAATGTTTGATGCACATTCGTTAACGTCTGAAATTTGAACGAAAAAGATGAAGGCGATAAAAAAGCTTGAGGCAAAACGAATTAAAAAGACAGTTAAATTCAAATGTAAATGGTAGGAGGTAATGTTCACTTACTAGATGAAATAATGTAAATTCAAAACGTTTTTAAGTCGTTCTCACTCAGCGATAAAATTCTGAATCCTCCAAGCTAGCAGCTAGCAGAATTCAAAACCCGTTGGGAGGGTGCTCTCGAAAATTTGGGTGGGGGTGTGCGGCGCATTTGTTAAAGCCTAGATACCCTACTTTTTTCACCAAAATATGAGATTTCTTGTACCTACTTCAGACGTACGCGTGTCCCAGTATTAGATATCATTCTTCAGACCTGCCGTATACTATACTGTTTCGGGAATGTGAAGGGTATTATTAACCTTAACGCACTCCTCAAGATTTAATAATAACAAAAGTAGTAAATAAATAAAGTACCTTCATGTAAAAACCTTACTTAATTCAAGACCAGAACACTCAGACCTCACTATATTTCAGATCAAAATGGGCAAAATCGTTAGCCTATTTCAGCTCAAAACAGCTGTAATAGCTATAGGAGAGTTTTTCTCTGGTTAAGGGGGTTGAGGGGGGTGGGGGGGGATGGGGTAAGATTCCACAACCTACCAAGCGCCGTTTCATGCGCTACGAATCAGCTTTGGGGAACTTGTGGTGAGATGGACTATTCACAACTATGTGTGTTGTTTAATTTTAGACTTCATCGCTTTCCTGTTGGTATTTGTACATATCTTACTTCAGATTTAGACTCTCCTTGTAAAAATGTGCATTAGTATTTTCATAGAGCCGTCTTAGTTAACTTGACAATCGGCCAAAAACTAATTAAAACCATAAAAAAAAAACAATAAAATAATCTAAAAATGGGAAATCTACCGCAATTAAGTCATTTTTTTTCATTTAAAAAAGCAAAATCCAATCTTAAAAACTGTCTATCAGTCGATAAGTGACAGCAAATCGTTTACAGATAAATGTGAGCAAAAATCCATAAAATTTTGTGGCTTTTGCTTGGATATCAAATAAAATAATGCTTAACAGGGTAAGCGAGTGTGTAAGGCTTGTTTACAGACAGAAAGGCTCAACAATGTCCAGTTTTTCAAATACAAGGATCCTACATCCTGGAACTGAACCGAGTTAGATTAAAGCAAAAATATTCATAAACTAGAACTGAATTCAAGATTTTTCGAAAATAAGTTCTCTTTCACAAATAGCCATTTGTTAAGCAATGACTGAACGCAAGCTAAAAGGATGTTTTAACTTCCATTAAACTACGGCCCTGATCGCACTTGCAGACAACTTTTGAATTGTCCGCCACAATATTGGAGAGAATTTGACGACGAAATTTGTCCGAGACAATTTGTCAATTTCTGCACTAACATTTGCATTTGCAACATTTGCTAACCATTTACATTGGTTAGCGTTGCATTATTCAATTGTTAGAATTCATTAACCCGAAAAACTGGATAAAGCAAAACGCAAGAGTATCCCTGCATTTTGCGAATTAAAGGCAGTAAAACTTAAGGGTTAATATTTTCGCCACTGAGGTCGTGGTCGTTGGCTTGTGGAGCGCAGAAAACACTCATCTGTTTACTCCAGATCCCTCCAGGAAAAAAGGTGACCAGTACAGATCTGGCGAAACCTCCCTCGACTGAAATGCCCACTTAAGAACTCTCTAGTCAAGATTTCGAACAATGTTGAAATATGCGCCACAAAATTAAAATTAACTCGCGTTACTCTCATGCGCACCATTATGAGATGGTAAAGTTTGAAAATATGAATAAATTAGCATGAGCTTTAAAGTTCTAATTTAACTTGTAAGGCCTCGGTCTTGTCTTGGGTGAGATTATGCGAAATTGAAAAAGTTTTGGAATATTCTATCTCGTACCTTGCTTGCAGTGCACAAACATAAAACCAGGAGGGCACACGCAACGATAACCTTTGTCTGTAAATCCAGATTGGCAAGTACCTCCGTTCTCGCAACGTCGCGGGGAATTGTCACAAGCACTCTGTACAGAAAAAGAGAAAGAAAACAGAAAAGTTAAAGTAAGCCATTTAGAACTATACATTATTTGAACAAGAAATGGCAGGAACAGCAGAAGGAGGAGGAAGAAGAAGAAGAAGAAGAAGAAGAAGAAGAAGAAGAAGAAGAAGAAGAAGAAGAAGAAGAAGACAAGGAGGAGTAGGAGGAGTAGGAGGTGGAGACTTGAATTCTATACTTACATCCGCTCCATGGTAAAAGAAACCCTCTGTGTTCACAAAGTCGCCATCGTGCCCTCGATGAGTTGCATTGTTTAATTCACATCTGTACGTCCCCCCTGCAATGGCCTGACTGTTAAAATTAACACTGACGCAGTTGTTTTCTTGGTAACAAAGCATTTCGCAGGCATCCAAATCAGGGACACTGACATTTATTATGGTGTGGTTCACCAGACGTTTGTCGGCGAAGAAGAAAAACGATGGGAATGCCAGTTGACGACATTCACCTAGAAAGTAAGAATAATACAAAGTTGCCTTGAAACCAGTCTTACATTTGAAAAATTACTGATTAAATTAATTTTTGAACTAATTTGGAGTTTTACTCGCTCAATTGTATACTCATGATAGAGGGGACAAAAAAAAATACTCGAACGGAATTTACTGAATTTTTCACGTTCTCTCTTAACATCGCTTTTATCAATTTTTACTTCGCCTACAAAAGCCAGCTGCCGTTGTACTAATTATAGAACTAAGAGCACCCAGAGCCTAAATTAAGACGAAGTAAACTTTCGCTGTTTTTACGCTTTAATTTTATTTTTTCTTGTCGCGTTTTGAACTGATACACTCAGTATGCAAGACTAACAATTTGATAGATTTAATTTTTCTATTTATCTCTTTACTTATTTTGTTTTTGTTTTTTTTTTCTCTTGACTAAAAATGTTAGGGAACTTCTGTGAAAGCAATATTTAACCTGCTGGTAGTTTAAACAAGTCGGTGTTTAATTTACATTTTACTTTAAAAACACAACGATGAAAGTCCGCGTATTTAGCCGAAAAAAACGCACTGCTTTTTCTGAGGAACTTGATTGTTAGTTTTAAGTCTAAATTTCAAATTACTGTGAAAAAAATAAAATAAAATAAAATAAAATAAAATAAAATAATAGTAATAATAATAATAATAATAATAATAATAATAATAATAATGACATTTTGCGTTAAAAAGGCTTGGCTGACCTTAAGGGCTTGTCTCCTTGTTAACTGTCGCTAAGGGGAACTAAACAAGCAATTACTTGATAAAAACATTTACCTGCCTCTTAATAGAAGTCTAATATGATCCGTTTTAATTAAAAATTTTGGGAAAACAGTTAAGTAAATTAGCACACAAAAGTCGAACTCGTTCAGTACTCGTTCGAACTCGTTCAGAAAAGCACGAAAGTTGTAAAAACTAAAAGCGCTGTTAGCGTTAATACTTGTATCTACTAGAACGCCTACCATTTGTTATGGGAACAACGGTTAATCCGATGGGATATTAAAACTGAAAAAGAAATTGGTATTTTTTTACCTACTGAAAAAGAAATTCGAAATGAGAAGTAGAATAACTACTTTGGGAGATGTTCCGGGGTTTTTCTTCGTTTGTAAGTATGACCGAAATATTAGCGTAGTACTTGCCAAAAACCAAGGAATGATTTGTCCAAGGGTAAGAACTCTGCAGTCTGACCATGGGAGAGAAAATTGACATAAATCGGTCCCAAGTGCCTCCAAACTTTAGCATGAAAATTGACCAAAACAGACGTTATCGCTTAATGCGCTTTACTTTTCTAAACTTTCTCCATTCCTTCAAGAGGATAGCAAATAGACTGGAAATGTTGAAATAGTCGATAGCAATTCGACGGCCCCTATTGTTTTCTAATATGGACAACTTTTCGTTTTACGCTTTTCTTTATGGGAAAACTCAGTGCAGTTCCCTTTGTCGGTAAATCCTCTTTTGAGACTACAAGACGCAACGTACAGAATACGTCGCATGCATTATGTAAACAAAAAAGAAGCTTAAATATTTTTAACGACTTGCAAGACAGCTAATGATCTAGCGGTAAAGTAAAGGATGATGACTTAAAGCTCCTCTGAGGGATTTCAAGTACACAATGGGTGGTATTGAAATAGGATTCTTCTTTCTTGGTTCAACTTGCATAATTAGCTTGCCGAAAATGTTTTACCACAGTATATATGTCTTTCAATAGAGTAGAAAGAAGTAACTTTGGGAATAGTTTCAACGGGAACGTTAATTTACATAAAAACAGCAGTTTTCGGACATCATAAGTGGTAATTAAGGAAAACAGTAAATCTTTAAGCAGCAAAAAACTGCGTCTTATTAAAATCCTTTTAGGAACTTATTTTCAGTTTCTTTTTTCGCCATATTAATTTTCTCTTACGTAATTATGGCTTGGCACCGGTTTCTGCTGGCATTGTGACAACAGTATATTAACGCTGAAAGCTTCTGTTGTCAAAGATAAGTAGATTAATACAATTGTCAAATTATCCTCGAATTTTCCTTGTTCTTTGTGCTTGTTTCGAAATAAGTCGATGGGATTATCAATTTCATAAAACTCAAAAACTGAAAACAACTGATAAAACATTTTTTGTAACGGCAACGTTGAGCCAGGTAACTTTTGACAACTTCAATATCTGATTTGCATTTAAAGGCTTCACTGAAGATAACAGTGGGTATATTTAAGGCTACAAATACCGTTATATGTTCCACTTATACAACAAAGTGAGTTTTAAAGCTCGAGAAGGTCAAAACAATGGACTGAGCCGATAATTTAACGGAACTTTTGGTTTTTTGGGTGACCACAACTGCAGCTTAACTCGTTTTTTGTTGCTGATGTGACTAAACAAAACATACCTTGGGAATAAAATCTAAACGCCTGTGAAAAGACTTATTTAGAACTTATTTAGAATAAAATTATCACGGTTTTGGGGTTGCTATTTTCTATCAGTTTCATGTAAGCAGATAACTTAGGAAACTATGAAATGGTATTGATACCATAACATTATCAACTAAAAACTTAAAAAACAGTAAAAAAAAAAAAAACAGTCGTCTGTTTTGCAAATATTGAAAGTTCCCCTAAGGCTAACTAGATGTCAGGATAAGACAGCCTCAAAAACAATAATATTGTGTGAATTGTGGAATAAGTTTATCCTCTCATGATAACAGCCACTATTTATCTAAATACAGGGTCTGGAAGGGTATTCTCGGGATCCGGGATTTGGCCAAAATACGGTGCGGGATTTGGGAAAACGCAAAAACTCTTGACGAGATTCGGGATTTGACTGCTACCAGGGAAGCGGGATTAGCTAAAATTAGGGCACGGGATGCGAGATTTTTTGCTTGTCCGTTGGGATTTCGGGAAATCGTCACGACCCAAGGAAACGTTCTAGCAGCAAAAGCGAATCATCCAGGTGAGCGCAAAATATCAATCGAAAGGGCCAATCTGCATCTTAAATTTATTAGCTTTGGCAGAAATTAGTCGTTTTTAATGTATTTTTGGGAAAGAAAAACGAGATTCGGGATAGCGATTAAAAAAGTGCGGGATGCGGGATTCTCGTGAAAAAGGAGCGGGAATGCGGGACCAGGACCCCCCCTTCCAGACCCTGTAAATACTGTATTTACAGTCACGACTTGACTGCAGTTTATTAGAACTTTATAGCTGTCATTTTCAGCCAATGGAAATACGTTTTGAGTAAGTTCCTGTCTCAGATCGCAAGCTCAGCTGTAAAAAAATTTTAAGAGCTTATTTCACCAAGCTCGTTACAGTTTTCTAAGAGCGATGGAAGTCTCATTTTTTTCCAGTATATGAGATACACATCAAAAACAAAAAAAAGTATCTTGACTAAAATAAATGTTTTAAGACGCTTAACACTTTCAAGGTTTTCCTAATATAAAAAGGCGCAGGTCATTATGCATTTAATCACCAAATTCGGGGTGCAAATTCTCCTTTCTCGTGTAAGTATGTTTCTTATGGTACTAGTTAAGAGAACTTGTCGGAGCATCAAGACGGTTTTCGTCACTTTGCAAGATCGTGTGGACCAGTTATGTGGTGTTTTCTCTTGGTAAAACCGTTGTCCAGTAATAAGGAAGGGGTAAAAAAAAGGAAAGAGACGATTGAAAGCAAAAAAAAGCAATGTGTTTTCTAAATAAAGAAAGTTAAGCTTACCATCTGCGCAGGCTGAGGCATATTTCAACAGCGTTGAGAAAATACAAAATCGGAGAAAAGAACCCATGTTCTTCTTCGATCACAGTTGCATGAATGCAAATTGTTAGGTTGTCTGGAGAAACGTATTACCTGAACCACCAGTCACGACTTGACTGCAGTTCATTAGAACTTTATAGCTGTCATTTTTAGCCAATGGAAATACGGTTTGAGTAAGTTCCCGTCTCAGATTGCAAGCTCAGCTGTTAAATGTTTTTAAGAGCTTATTTCACTAAACTCGTTATAGTTTTTTAAAAGCGATGGCTCTAATTTTGATAAAACAGAAAGTCTCATTTTTTTCAGTTTGTGAGATGCACAACAAAAACAAAAAAAAGAGTAGTTCGACTAAAATAAATGTTTGAAGACTCTTAACACTTTCACAGGAATTGTGTAAACACGGGTAAAATAGGTAATTTTTTATGCGTAAGGTTTCATTTTGTGAATTTGAAATTTATTTTCTCGGACTCCCATAAGAAATTGTCTTTGGGGTTATTACGGATAACAAATTATATCCATAGCTCTCAAAAAAATGTAAAAAAGAATGTGGTATGCTTTAAATTATTCTGTTACAAGGTTTTTGTCCACTGGAAATTAAAATTACTCATTAGTTCCTAATGGATTCCGTCTTAATATGTCACACGACTTTCAGGGCAGCTTATGCTCTAACGGTTACGTAAAGAATAATCATACTATTCGTTAATTCGAATTAAAAAAATGTTTTAAAAACTTTTCAAGCTCGTCCGAGGGATGTCAAGTTTAAAGACGTTTTTGTTTCATATGCGATGAGTGGTATCGCAAGAGGATTCTTCTTTTTTGTTCAATTTGCGTAATTAGGCTGCCGAACATGTCATTTTTTTTCTTTTAGTTTTAACAACCATTTTTTTAAACATTATACTGAAAAATAGTTAAGCGAAAGGTTAAAACTTGAAGTCGAAAAAAATGGCGTCTTAGTGAAAACCTTTTAGGATCCTTCTATTTCAGTCTGCCATTTCGCCATATTTATTTTCTTTTACGTAATGGCTTGCAGCTGCGCATGCCATTGTGACACTGAAATGGTAAATTAAGACGAAAGCTCCTGTGATGTCAAAGTTAAGTAGATTTAAACAACTGTCGAATTATGTTTTCCTTTCTATTGATGATTTTTTCGTGGTAAAGTCGGTGGGATTATCAATTTCATAAAGCTCAAGAACTGAAAAAATAGCTGGAAGAAATAATTTTAAATAAGGAAAGAAAAACGTTTGCAGGGAAGCGATGTCCAGCTAGGCAACTTTAAACAGCTTCAATATTCAATATATTCAGTATTCACTGGAGATGACAGTCGGCATATTTAAAGTAAAAATTAAACAACCTACAGTAATGATAAGACGTGCTAGTTTTACATAGACAACAAAGTGAGCATTGAAACCTATGAAAGGTCAAATTAAAGGGTTGAGTCGATGATTAAACAAAACGTTGGGATTTTGGGGTAAAGAAAAGCTGCCTCTTTAAGTTATTCTTTGTTGCTAAGGTGACCAAACAAATAATACCTCTAAACATTGTACACCTGTTAACAGACTCCCTCAAAGTTAAATTGTCAGTCTTTGGTGATAATTATTTTTATGTTTCAAGCAAGCTACTAACTTTTGTAAGAAATGAAGCTAAGGAGTTAACCATGAAATTACGAACAAAAATTTGAATCAGCAGAAAAAAAAATCATCATCAATATTTACTTCACAGTAATTAGTTATTTTGTTTATATTGAAGGATCCCTAGGCCTAAGGCTACCTAACTTTCAGGACATAGCATCCCGAAACAATTACAATGCTGCAATGAATTATATAGTAATTTTATTCCCTCATGATAACAGCTAATAATCATCTAAATACTGTTCTTACGGTAGAGAGTGAAAATACGAGCAATAAAAACGCTCATTGATATGATGGATTAACATTAACAGGCTGCTATTCAAAACTAAAATAAACTCACTCAGTTGTAAGGTCGGTATTGCTAATTCCCATATGAATACAAGAATTGGCATTGGTATTATCTACGATGTTGTTAATTCATATATGACAAACCCTAGCTTAAAGTGACTAGCTTTTCTGTTTAACGAAGAAATTTATCATATAGGATTTTTTTTCATGACAACGACTTCAAAATTCCAAAACTCTTACTTTTTAATATCTTGAATGAAACCTGTTAAAATTTCATTTCTTTTTATGTTGGTCTTTAGGCCACCAAATTTTCGAGTGAATTGTCGCGGAAAACGTAAATACTGTGACTTGGTACAACCATTGTCCCATAATAAGGTAGGAGAGAAAATAAAATAAAATAAAGAGGAGAAAAGACAAAAGAAAGCAAACAAAACGAAAAGTGTTTAAATCGAGCTAAGCTTACCATTTTCACAGGCTGAGGCATATGTCAACAGCGTTGAGAAAATAAAGAATCGAAGAAAAGAACCCATGTTCTCCTTCGATCACAGTTGCATTGAAAGAACGCAAATTGTTCGGTTGTCTGGAGAATTTTATTACCTGAACCACCAGTCACGACTTGGCTGCAGTTTATTAGAACTTTATAGCTGTTAGCTCAGCCAATGGAATTACGTTTTGAGTAAGTTCCCGTTTCAAATTGCAAGCTGCTGTTAAGAATTTTTAAGAGCTTATTTCACCACGCTCGTTATTGTTTTTTAAAAGTGATGGCTCTAATTTGTAATAACAGAAAGTCTGTTTTCCCAACATGTAAGATACGCAACAAACGAACAAAGAAAAAAAGGACCAGGACTAAAATAACATTTGTTTTAAGGCTCTATTAACACTTCCAAGGTTTCCTTGATACGAAAAGTTGCAGGTGATGATTATAAACTATTTGTTCGCCCAAATCAGGGTGCAAATTCTCCTTACTAGTGTACATATACTTCTTATGGTACTAGTTAAGAGAACTTGTGTGAGCATCAAGACGGTTTTCTAGGTGATCATTTCGTTAATTCTCATTGCCTGTATGGTTGTTTATGTATCTGTCTTGTAAAGAGAAACATTTTGTTGATCAGTTCTAAGGTGTTAAGCTAATTCAACATCTGCACCTGTTTTCGTGTTGAAAGAACGAAGACAGTAATTGTTCAAATGAGAGGTAGTCTTTCTTGGAATTCCCTCGGTATACGGACGAAATTAAAAATGGCCTCTGTATCCACAGACCGTTTCGATATCAAAAGGGAAGGTATTCGAGAAATGTTTTGAGCTATTTTTGGTTGATTGACTGATTGTAAAACTATAAATGAAAAACAGCTTATTTTTTGCAAGAATAATGTGGGGCGGAGCGTTGCGTGGCGTCCCCAAGAACGGCTGCGTAGGTGACTAGTAAATCGAGATGCTCGTAACACAACACGCGTGATAGCAAAGGCCATGTTTCGCAAACTCGACGATTGGGCGGCCTGTGGCTGAATAAATGATAATGCGAGTTTTCTATTAGACATCGTTGGCAATACACGAGTAGATGCTTTATCTTGCATCTTTAACTTCTCTCGCACCCTTATAAAACTTATAACCATAATCTCCCTATCGAATTGTAGATACGAAGCCGTCAGAGGATTTCACAAGGGACTGGTTCTTAATGTCCCAAGGTAACATTTCGATTCCCATTCTGATTGGTTAACAGGCCCTTACGTCACCTGAGAATAACTTCCTGAAGATCTACTCACGAACTCTACCGTTTTTCAGTGACCAAACAATAGCCAAAAAAATTACGATAAAAGTACCCCGCGAAATTGTCAAGGAAAATCGCTTTTGCCACGAAGAGTGTACCCTGACGGCTTTAATGGTTGAGTTGTCTTTGCTTCAAAGCTAGCTTACCCTGTGCAATGACTTCTGTAAAATTACCCTGATAAGTTTGCTGTGGCAAACCGGTTTTACCACGGTGCGTGTAACACCAAACAGGGATTTGATTAATTGATTGAATGATTGATTTATAATTCATTTTTGTTTTCAGGGCTACCCCAGCCTGTGCATTGACTTTTGTGGTTTACGAAAATGTTTTCCACTTTCGTATGCCGCTCAGCTAATATTAAAGGATATAACCAGCAGTTATGGAGCTATTCCAAGTTCACAGGCGACATTTTAATTTGAATAATTGCTGCTCTACTCTGTGTTTGTGGATTCACGCAGAAATTGACTCGTAGTTCCTGGTTTTCCGCCAGTTTTTAAATACAATTACTATATGGTATTCTCACTTGAGCAAACAAATGCTGGAACCTGGCTGTTGGTTTTGCGATAAATCTACTGTGATACTGTGTTGGAAACGACACCGCGAAAGAAGCGAATCTCTGAATTTATTAATAAACAAAGTCACACCTCTACCGTGGTAAAATGGGAGTGGGTTGATGGATCCCCCTCACCCCCCCCCCCCCCCTCCCCTTGCGTTTTCACTTTGTTACAATATTTTGAAAAGATTCCACCTTTGGTAGAAAGGCTGTGATGCGCTCAACATGATGAGATATACTTGGGTTGCGGCCCTGGTGGGGGCCTGTGACGTCATCCAAGATTGCCGCCATCTTCGATATTGCTTAAAATTTGTCAACCTCGTTCCCAGGGCTTTTCCCTTGGCGATTTCCGCCCGTGCCAAATCGCCAAGGGAAAAGCCCTGGGAACGAGGTTGAAAATTTGTAATTTTCAAAAAACGGAGAAAATTGAAAAGTTTTGATGCTGGTCATGTAGAATAAGACGTAATTAAACATTTTGCTGC
Organism: Siderastrea radians; assembly: GCA_964017195.1. NCBI lineage: Eukaryota > Metazoa > Cnidaria > Anthozoa > Scleractinia > Rhizangiidae > Siderastrea > Siderastrea radians. The sequence goes on from OZ024898.1 coordinate 25,720,835, forward strand.
TTTTGGTCAGCATTTTGTGCTTTTTTCACCTAAAAGGGTAAAAAGGGTATTTTTTCTACGAAAATGGCTGGACTACCTGCTACTTATGGCGTCATATCTCGTAATCTTAATAACTGATTCTCACCAAACTTGTGTCGAAATGTGTCCAAGGGATATGCAAACGGCTCCTAAAAACGACAGGTGTAGACGATCATTTGTCTGGGAAAAATTTAACAAAAACCTTACGGGGGCTGGCATCCAAACCCCCAACCCCTCCCCTTGTACGCTCGAGGGTTAACATTTGCGCAAGTAGTGACGCCATCAACAACAACAACAACAACAACAACAAACAATCAAATCCTTAAAAAGTAGAACTCAAAAAAGTAAAACTCGATGTCTCTAGCGAAACTAGAAAAGTTAAGGTAAAATCTGACTTTAAGTAAACTCCAAACGAATGACCCACCGGAAGAAAAGCGAACTAGCGAAAGTAACGAGGGGGAGCCGACATTTCCCGCGGCTTCGTCTCTTGTTCTCCATACGTCACTCTTCCCCTAATCTTCTTACGTTATAGAATGCATAGGAGAACAAAGAGGCGGCTTACAGTCTTGACGTTATATGGAAGTATTCCAAATCGAATCCTGCATCCCGAAAAACACTAATTTGGGACTCTTACAAATTTGGGGAGGGAAAAGAGGAGGAGCCGGAAAAGAAGGAGGGGGCATGCCGGGATGTTTGAACTCAGCAATTCCCGTTATCTCGTTCCTGCCTTTCTATTGATAGCCGTCCCTTCTCTTTGTGATGCTTCTGTTGCAAAACATGCTGACATTGTGCCAATTTATCCTATTTTTCCCGTTTCTCTCCCGACGAATTCCGTTGATTCCGGGTTGGTGCCCCGCATTTACCCTGTGTCCCCCTTCTCCCACCCCCCGTCCTCCCCCCAATGCTCGGGTTTAACACTACTCAGAGTTTCCTTTACTCCACAACAATTAAACGTTAAACATGTTTATATCAATTTTAAACGGTATTTTACCTCTTCATTAACAGTTTAAATTATGTAAGGGTAAGTAATTGCTACCTTATAGTAACACAGATAAATATTTGATAAATAATGCACCTATCAACGTCCCAACTTAGGGGATGTGTAGCATTTGTTCCATGTTTTCATTCATACTCTTGGGCATTATTCAGGAGCGCCTGTCAAATTTCCAACCAGTATGGATCCAGCATGTACTTAAAAGGAAAATAAATCACTCAAAATGGGGATTTGATCTGATTTTGGCTCCGTTTAATAGTGACCAATTCAAAAGTCTATTGCCCCACATCCACATAGGTCTTTAACGTTGCTATATATTGACCAGCTTGCAATGGCTTAACGCTCAGTTTATAGAGCATTGCGTTTCCATCGAGGAGATCTGACCTACCATTTTGTTACAATAAACAACAAAAAAGACCTGTTAACTACAACGAGACAAAACGGGATTCAAAACACATTCTCAATTGACTGTCAACTCTTGCACGCTCCGGCACCCATATAAGCTCTGTAATACTTTTAATCTGGTTTTTACTGGATGGACGAAAGTGCAAATTTTCGATTTCAGCAAAAAACAACAACAACAACAAAAAACACATTTACTTTCATAATTTTATCTTGAACACGAAAAACATAAAAAGAGATCTCTTTTTGACACCCTCTCATAGTATTGAAATTTGATATTCCAAATGTCACTATGTGTAGCGCGTAAGTAATTTTGATTTTTTTTTAGTATTATCAGCGAGGTTTTTTTAACTTTTAACAGAAAAAAGTAATCGGCCGTTTCGACCGCTCTTCACGTGCGACTTTCAAATTTCGCACGTAATTAGTCAAACACACCTCCCATACACGGGCAATTTTTGTCCTGAGTGCCTATTGTGTAAGTCTACCAATAATGAAAAGTGATCAGAAATTTGCATTCGCGCGAACAGTTCGCCACACGGATGGCTCGATATGGTGGAGAGATTGAATTTTTGCGATTTTGATAAGGGAAAGGTCGCGAATGTTGGACTTTTTTGATGTGTATTTGTTGTTACGATACAAAACTATTGGTGCCTTGAAGAATTTGGAGAGAGGTGCCAAAATTCGAGATTTACAGCAAATCAATAATTTTGAATCGGTCACGTGACGGCTCAGTGTGTTACCTTTCGCTTCCCTTATCAAGTGTTAGGTGCAAATAATCAAGGACGCTTATTCTCGCTCAAAACGTTTCAAAACATCCCAAAAGACCATTAAATAGCAAGTAATACAACACAGAAACAAGGTGAACCATTTATTATTGTGAAGTATTTCTCATTTATGGCAATAAAGCGTATTTGTTGCATTTTTCATACAAACTCATATCTTGCCGAGGTCATAATATATGCAAAAAGGAACAGGTTAATATAAGCGCTCCTCTCATACTCTCATAGTGAGCTTGTGCTACCTGTGCATTGATCGAAAACCGAACAGGGTGTAAAAATTGTGTCAAAAGACTAAAAGCACGAAAATAAATTAAAAATGTAAATTGTAAGGTGATTGATCGGAGGTAAAGGATTAAAGGGAAAAATAGTAAAATCTTCATGAACAAAATTTCGCGGGAAATAATTTTTTTGTTGCATTTGTACAAACAACAATCAATCCTGTTGCTTGCATACAATACAATACAACGACCGTTGTCCTCCATCCGTGTTTTCCAAATGATTGACAGGTTTAAACAATGACAAACTGCGATTTAACTATAGTGATCGAAAACATTAAATCGCGATTCTCCGCGCAAAATCGTGATTACTCGTCAAACGTGTTTTGGAAGCTAAATCGCGATTTAACTGTATAATGTGACCACAGCCATTATATTGTTAGCTAATGTTGGGTGATGTTAATTCCATTTGGCCATCACATGCAGTCTTGTTTAGCGGTCGCAAAACAAAAAAATCTCCGTAAAATCGTCTGTTCACGGTCCGTACGAACTATACGGTCCGTCAAAATGACCATCTCCCTCTGATTACAAGAGTGAAATAATCTAAGACCCACTAATGAGATGCAATTTACAGACTGTGAACTCTTCTATACGGACCGTATCTGAAGTTCACGGTCCGTCGAACTGTACGGACCGTCAAACCGATATCTCCCTCTAATAACAAGATTGAAATATTCTAAGTCCCACTAATTAAATGCAATTTACGGACCGTGAATTCTTCTATACCGACCGTATCTTTTTATAGTTTACACGTGTAATTTGAAACCGAATTTAAATTCGCTGCAAAACGCATAGAATGTATTTAACTTATAAAGATTTTTTTGCTCACATCACATACGCTCTTTGCATACAGTATATTAAAAGCGAAATGAAATCGCCAGAAAATTGTACCGAAAATCACCAATAGTTTTACAAAGGCGATATAATTGACGTGACATCAAACATTGCCTGTGCACATGTGAACGGTCGTTAGGCTTCTAAAACGAGGTTTCGGTACATCGATTTTTCGATCACTGAGCTTATACCGAAAATGACCAGTAATTTTACAAAGGTAACTTGACCTCGAACATTGCCTGTAAACATGTAAACTAAAAATGGTTGGCAAGGTTGAAAGATACTGATGGCAACGTAATCAATACCTGTATTAATCAGGTTTAACAAAAATGAACTGAAATGCATGATATGCTGTAACATACAAGTCTAATTCCATCAATTTGTGCTAACTGGAATTGCTCTCTAGAATAAATATGTTGTAGTTGGGTATTACTTATGCAAGTTAAAAAACTTCCCAATCATCGGGTGTGAAGCGGTTAGTCCCCGCCAGGATTGTGTACTGGTCTTGTACTCCACTTGGAACAGAGTAGGAATTGCCAAAGTGTGTGTATGAATTCTGGTTACTGTTGGCATTATTAGCAATGTAGACGTCATGCCCGCCACCACATGTTGGACCAAAGTCCGAGTACCTGCGGATTGCGGTCATTGGGCTTGTCACCAGGCTTTTAAATTCTCCAAGGCTTTCTTTGTTGTAAAGGGAGAATATAAAAGCACTGGAAGTGGAAGTACACACTAACACATCACTGGACTCTTAAAAAAAACAATAAATAACTACAACAAAATAATAAAACTGATAAAAATAAAAATAAAAACAAACATGTCGATACCAATACAAACATTGCCGTTGAATTTCTTTTCAAAGGAAATAAAAGCAGGTGGAAATAAGGGTGTCATTTGAAATCAATATCAAAGATTTCACGAAATCTTTATTGCTCCTTTTTTTAACTTTTAATTTAATTGAAACACTTTAATTAGTGGTTTTATATTTCAAAATCTTATCATAAACAACTCAGGCTTAGAACTGACTGTCAGCATTGGCAGGTGTCCGTATTATAGAGGTGGGCGTAAGGAGACGTTCATTTTCATTTTCATTTTAAATGATTCGCAACCCTTGGTCTGGTTGGGTTAAGGAAAGATGCATGCACTATGTCAAACTGGTTTCCACAACAATGGCAAGGTAAACGAGTTTGTCAGCGAAAAGATGACTGTGCAAATACACGTAAACTCGTGGGCGTGGAAGGTGTTTTGGATGGGTTAGGAAGTTGTTTCGGGCATGTCGGGTGGTGGGAGGGAAACTCAACTGGGGTGTTATCTCTGGAGGACGTTGTGTGGGGCCTTTGAATATCACAAGTGGCATTCAATACAAAACTGAGTAATTATATTTACCCCAAGGTATGTCCGTGCACCCGCCGAACACGTAATCATCAACTTTGATTATTGTGACCGTATTTCTCTTTCCATCACACTCGCCGTGGAAAATACTGACATCCCACCCGTGACTGGAGGCGCGGCGGCACAGCAGCCACTTTGAATCATTTCCAACAGCAGGCGCCAGGAACTGAGCAAGGTGACTTTGGTAAATAGCCTTGTCTGCGATTATAGTGGAAGCCATCGAGAAAACTGCAATTAAAACAAGATTCACCTAAATATTTCTGCCAAGTAAAGAGTTTTTTGGAGACAAATTTGCACTAAAATAGCTTAATAACCGGGCCACGGAAGGTTGATGTTTGTTTGGTTGTTGTTGTTGTTGTTTTTTTTTTGTTTCATGAAAAAGAGTTTTGTACTGTACTTTTTTTCCTGGCGTTCTACTCTGTCTATGTTCGTAACAATGTGAAGTTTATTTAAAACAATCTCGCTAAATGTTCAGGGGATTTGTGCTTCAGTTTGAATTTCTGCTTTCAATTTGTCGGGGTTCAATTCTCAACTTTACTGATTCATTTCGCGGCATGTGCCAGGCCCAGTTGACATTTCGTTGCGCCATAGAAGATAAACGACACAGACGAACGCGCAGGAATCCACGGAGACCCTTGTTATCTGATAACCGGCCGATCCGGCTCAAAATAGACACAGTATCTGACACAAAGCCTTAGTGTTGCACAGCCGTGGACCCGTACAAATTCTGCGATCTCATTGCTTTCTGACGGCTGGAGAAATTTTCTGCAAGATCGAACCCACTTTTGCGAGCGAAAGCTAGCAGTTTTAATGAAAGACCTAACTGTCCAATGAAGGCGAATGTTCGTGTGTTTACAATAACCAAACCTTGCTTTTTTTCTTCCTTTAGGGTAGAAAGGGAATCATTAAATTCCCAAACTGCCATTTTAAGGCAATGTCGCTGTTGTTTGGCTCCTGTCTGCTAAAATGCCGGTCCAGACGTCTGTAACTCATCTGCAGCACGGAAACTTAACTTCTCTTCCATTTCCGAAATTGTTTGGCAAACTTGATTTCGGGCATGAACACAATTAACAATTCGGAATTTAGAGCTCAGTACCTTTGTTTTCGGATCTCAATTCGATTTTTTGGAGTTTGTAGACCATGTGGTAGTCTTTCCTTGGACTGGAAGAGATTTCACCTTTAGAAACTTTCAGGAAAGAGGTGTAGGAGTGTCAACCAGTGCCAAGGCCAAGTTTTGGGTCAATTTCACAAGGAAACGCTTTCCTTTTTTGTGTGTGTGCAACTCTGGTCTTTTTTAAGTTACTGCTTCAGTTTAGGCACGTTTTGTTAGACGTGTACCAGGTGCATCAATTGGTTATCAAAAACATCTGCTGTCACTCAAAATGACGACGTCACAAACTGAGCAAGGAGATTCGTTCCTTACGGGCAGTTTTGGGCAGCACAGGAGTCAATGGGTTAATTGATTTTTAATTTTCTCGTTGTTTCACTGCAAACAGATAATCAGCGAATAACCCTGATTTTTACCTCATAAGAAAATTGTACACCACGCTAGTGCTAGGGTGTTCAAAGGTTTTTGCAGCGAATAAAAGCTTCTGATTTCCAGCAACGATGATAAAATTGGATGCAGTTTTTAACAACTATTGTAGCTTGCGTAGCAAGCGTTTCTTTGGGTCTTTTCGCGCGTTGAAAACATTTTATTCCCTTCCATCCCTCCTGCTAGTTATTTGCCTTCGCCCCAATTTTTGTGCGGCCAAAAAACAAAATCGAACGCATGGAAAAACCAAAGAAACGCTTCGTACTCAAGTCTCTGTTTCCTTGGTTATTTATGCAGGAGTAAATTAAGCCATCCCAGGAAACTGCAGGGGGAGGGTTGGGGTAAGTCAGAAATCTCATTCAAATATTGACAAATTCCCCTGACCCTTGGATGTCATCCGCCTACCGAAGCTGTCAATGCTCCCCACACCTGGGATTTCCCATTTTGGCACCAAGAGGTCTTGGTTCTCTCATCACTATTGCATAACTGGGTTTCAGAGTGAGCAGTAGTTGCACTTAAACGATGGATAGTCTAGATTTTCACTGTAAATTCATACACTTTTAAATTTGAACTTAAAAATAATGAAAGCACACACCTCTCATTGACTTCTCCAATCCTTAAACAACTGCTGACTTCACAACAACAAGCTTCTTAAGAGCGGTTTGCTGTTAGAACCGACAAAGGGTATGCAAGATAGAAAAATCCGATTTTCTCAAAATCTGCCAGAATAAAGGCTTTGGTGAACTAGTTCTAAAAATATAAGTTTCAGGCCGCTTAGATTTTTATTTATTTTTTTAGTGAATATTTTCGTATTTTACCCTGCGCGGCAGTCAAAATCAACGCCAAAATCGTGACTTTTCCGAAAGCTCCTGTTCAAATATTGAAAGCGTCCTAAAAAGATTAATCCGGGGAGTTAAAAGATCTTATTTCCTCTGTTTATTAGCAGTGTCAAAGTTTCATGAAAAGCGAACGTGAATTTTTTACGGCATTTTAAAATTTATACCCAACAACGGTCGTTAGCGACAACTCAATTTAGGCTAAATTCAAGGCTCAAAAAAGCACTCTGGTACATGGCTTTACACAACGAGACTATACTCCAGGAAAGAACAATCACTTCAACTAAACATCGGCCGAAAAACATTTTGGGACAAATGAAACGGCGAATTTTGAGAGCGCTAATTGAAAACAGGCTATTTGAGTGATATGAGCGACCCTTTGACCTTTCACGTCAACGGAAATCAACACACAGCAGCTCTTAAAATGCGACTTTCCTTCGCCAGAGTACGAGTTTGCTTATTTTTCTAGAATGTTTTCAAATAGAGGAAACTAGGATTTTGAATTTGGAGGCCTTTGTTCCTAATATTGACCGATGTTGGTTAATTTAGAGAAGTATGTTATGAAATTGCAGAAATTGACCTACTCTGTTTATCACCGAATTATACATTCAAAATCTGTTTACAACGTGTATGCGGAATCAATAACGAAGTAAAAAACCGATTCATGAAATGTTTAGGAAATACCTCTTACCTAAGTGAGCTTTTCCTGGCTGGAAACTGCAACTTTCATTGCAAAACACATAGCGAGATCGCCGAGCCGTGTTGCACGTGAGTTATCAAATGCTTCTACAGTGCGGCCGAGGGCCCCTATGTTAACGATTAACCAGATTTTAGGCCCGCAGAGCGTGCAGCCGCAAAACAACACTATGGTGACGAACGCTTGCGCTTGATGGGAAAAAAAGTAGGGGAAAAAAGGAAAAAGAGAGCTTTTATTACAGATATGCTTATTATTATAAAAATTTAAAGATAGAAAGTAATTGTAACTCGAGTTTCACGCACTAAGCGATCATCAGACTGAGTGTACATGTGAGAAAGTTTCAGTTATAAGGTTAAAATTTCAAATTTAAGAACGGTTGGAACGGCGCCTGTTCTGACTGGTTGTTGCGAAGAACTTGTTCTCATGACGACACTTAGTGACCAGCTCAGATTTCTTGTTGAGGAGGGAAATGTCACGAGCGGACAAGATGCAGAGTTTCTCAGACAGACACAGGTTGCAGCGGGAAGGCTTTCCCCTGTATGCATTTGCCCTCTTGATGATGTGCCAATTGATTTGATAGTCGGAAACATATTTTGCTGCATTCAGCACAGTAACCATGTTAAGACCCTGCCCACCTGCATTGCCAGAGCGAAAAATAAAAACAAAAACAGAAGCAGAAATTGCCCGTGTCGTCGACATCACAAGAGAACTCTGCTGTATAACTCAAGGGATCAAGAATCCCACGATCGACACTGCTATCCTACGACGTGAGTACGCTGGGTGCTATCAACTGCTATGTAGCATCATGTACTCTAAAGAAGGCCAATACCTGGACGGGTGTCTGCAGAGTGGATTTCGGTTACCCAGAAAGAGAAAAAGGGGCTTGTGACATAGAGGTAGACTGACTATCGAAACCCTAGCCTGCGTAGCAAGCGTTTCCGTAGGCCTAGGGCTTTTCGTACGTTCGAAGCATTTTTCGCTTTTTGGCCGCGCGAAAATTGGGGCGAGCGCAAAAGAAGTGGGAGAAGGGGCAGGAGAAGGGAGGAAAGAAAACGCTTGCCCGCAAAACCCACGATTTTGAAAAACCCGTACGCCAAAGAACGTCAATCAAATCAGGTAAGTTAATTTGAGCGTGACCGCATCAACACAACTAACTGTTTCTCTCCAGCTGGAAAATTTTGATGTTCAGGTTTGACTCTAGAAGATGGCTGTTCGGTGGTTTCAAATCTCAGGGACTTTCGTAAAGCTTTCTCTTTCTACATGGACTGTTGCCTGATGGAGGTTTGAGCAGCCGTTTAGACAAGTTAATACGCTGATTTGGCGGAGCTTGGGAAACTGGAGACTCGATATACTTATTGCATTCCGAATAACTTCGAATAATGCCCTTAAGTTCCTAATTTTTCGAGCACAAAGATTGCAGACACGTTTCGATTCTAACCACTCTGAAGATATCAGCAAGAATTGCTCCTTAAGAATCCTTTCTTTCCGACGCTTTGAAAAGGTTCCCGAAGAAATAAAACCGATTTTCCTAGCAGAGATAAATTTCCAAATTTATTAACTTTGAAATTACAACGACAAATCCTGAAGCGACCCCTTTGTAGTTTCCAACTTACGAGGTTTTCTACATCACATCTCCGAGTGCTTCATTTCTGCAGCTCGTGCGTTTAACTTATGTTTTGTTTTTGAGGAAAGTAAATTTGTAACATCCGGTGATCTGTTGTTTGTTGCTTTATTGACAAGCTGTCACGCTATGAATTCACCCAACCTTGAGTGCTGAAGGGGCGTTTTTCAAACTATTGGCGTTTGCGGGCAAGCGTTTCCTTTTTTTTTGCCTCTCTTCCCCTCCCCCTCCCCGCTCCTTCTTTTTTGCCCTCGCCTTAATTTGGCGCGGCCAAACGCGAAATGCATCAAAAAGGCGAAAAGTCTATGGAACTGCTTGCTACGCAGGCTCTCGGAACTCACGAACTTAGACGCATGAATGATTGTCACGATTTACAAAAAGCTTGCGATTGTCACTTGTCACTTGCAACTTCCTCAAGTAAATTCGACGGTGTAAACATGCTAATGAATTTTGAGTTTTCTTGTGACACGGCAACAGTTTGGAGAGCGAGCGTTTGACGTCGCCAAAGGAAAATACTGGCCTAATTTTTTTACTGAAACACTTGCCATGAAAAAGAGACTACTAATCAAAGTTGAGACCACTTTCCCAAAAAAGTATTTGGAGCAAGTGAGGCAACGGATAGCGGCAGTTTTTTTTTTTTGGGCAACAAACTGGGTACAGGCAAGAACCTGACAGATATTCGAGTTGCAAAGAAAGCAGATAGATCGAGGTTGTTCTCCAGGTACTAGTTCCTCACTGCACGAGGGACGAGTTCTTCTCTTCGAGAATAATTTATAAGCTGCGTCACTCTGATAGGCGAATTGGCTTTTTACTTCGTGGTAAGCGTTTAAGTTATAGTGCTGCGCTAGAAAAGCAAAAGTTCTATACCCGATAGATTATATTAGATCAAGCTTGTACAGTTATAGCACGCCATCGCTTACAACACTGACCTGAACTTGTGCGACTTGCATAAGAAAGGCAGCGTGAAAACGCTAAGCATACCCATGCTTAGGAGTGTTTTTTTTCTAGTATTTTGGCTTGGGCAGATGTATTTCTCGCATGGCGCAAGGTGCAATTATATCTTTCTTCCTTAGCGGACATTTACCTTCTAATTAAAGACTCTTAGCAAAGAAATAAAATGCGGCCAAGTCCATGGTTGAATTATGTAACCAAGGGTAGGGGGAAGGAGGTAAGGACAGTAGAAAAGTAGAAAAGTACCGGATGAAGCACTTAAATTTTAAGGTATAAAATTATTATTATTATTATTAAGTTTTTTTTTTAACAATCTTATCGCTTATGACAAGTTGAACCTGTGCGACATGCATAGGAAAGGCAGCAAGAAAAGGCTGAGAACAGCCGTGCCAAAGACTGTTTGTGAGTATTATGCCGTGTGCACATATGTATCCCATGCAAGGCACAAATCACAGCACCTTCTGCCGTAGCGGAACCAGTCGAGGGAAGTGGCTGCTGTTTTATCGAGAACTAGAGAAAGACACTCAGTCTGATTTGTGGGATTTCATGTGTTTTATTTATCAAAAGGTAAAATGTTTCACTAAGAATGGGAGTTTGAAGAGCCTTCTGGAGTAACGAATTGAACCAATTTTGTGTGTTTACTACGTTTCAATCGCTTGTTCAACAAGACGCTAACCTTTTCTACTACAATGCTAAATTTTAGCCTGCTCAGCTCCCTTTGGTCGAAATCGATCACGTGACGCGATACTGTCTCTCCTCGGTGGCACCCATCAAGGCATATTGGTAATTTTCACTCAAAAATTAGCGTTGGACGATAAAAACAATAGAGGGATTCTGTCTCAGGCCCTATGTGTGATAGGTTCCCTGGGAAATTTGACGTGCAAACTTCATATAAGCCCTCGAACTACGTTCTTCGGCTAATATTTGTTGTGAACATCAAATTTCCTCGGGCAACCCATCAGCAACAGAAGAACTCTATTGTTTAAATAGGCCACCAACATTGGGAGAACTTGCTTAGAAGTACGTGTCACCGGTTTGGATGTAAAAATATATATACAATAATAAGTATATATGTAATAAAAGGTCTCTTTTTCCTTTTTCCCTTTCTTTTTGCTATCAAGCACAAGCGTTCGTCACCATAGTGTTGTTTTGCGGCTGCACGCTCTGCGGGCCTAAAATCTGGTTAATCGTTAACATAGGGGCCCTCGGCCGCACTGTAGAAACATTTGACAACTCACGTGCAACACGGCTCGGCGATCTCGCTATGTGTTTTGCAATGAAAGTTGCAGTTTCCAGCCAGGGAAAGCTCACTTAGGTAAGAGTTATTTCCTAAACATTTCATGAATCGGTTTTTTACTTCGTTATTGGTTCCGCATTCACGTTTTAAACAGACTTTGAATGTATAATTCGGTGATAAACAGAGTAGGTCAATTTCATAACATACTTCTCTAAATTGCCCAACATCGCTCAATATTGGGAACAAAGGCCTCCAAATTCAAAATCCTAGTTTCCTCTATTTGAAAACATTCTAGAAAAATAAGCAAACTCGTATTCTGGCGAAGGAAAGTCGCATTTTAAGAGCTGCTGTGTGTTGATTTCCGTTGACATGAAAGGTCAAAGGGTTGCTCATATCACTCAAGTAGCCTGTTTTCAAAGCGCTCTCAAAATTCGCCGTTTCATTTGTCCCAAAATGTTTTTCGGCCGATGTTTAGTTGAAGTGATTGTTCTTTCCCGGAGTATAGTCTCGTTGTGTAAAGCCATGTACCAGAGTGCTTTTTTGAGCCTTGAATTTAGCCTAAATTAGGTTGTCGCTAACGACCGTTTTTGGGTATAAATTTTAAAATTCCGTAAAAAATTCACGTTCGCTTTTCATGAAACTTTGACACTGCTAATAAACAGAGGAAATAAGATATTTTAACTCCCCGGGTTAGTCTTTTTAGGACGCTTTCAATATTTGAACAGGAGCTTTCGGAAAAGTCACGATTTTGGCGTTGATTTTGACTAAAATATTCACTAAAAAATAAATAAAAATCTCAACGACCCGAAACTTATATTTTTAGAACTAGTTCATTAAAGCCTTTATTCCGGCAGGTTTTGAGAAAATCGGATTTTTCTATCTTGCATACCCTTAGTCGGTTCTTACAGCAAACCGCTCTTAAATTCCCACCCAATTCCTCGGGGTGGGTGGGATAGGGGTTTACATTGACTCCTGCATTATCCTTGCATATCCAACGCACACTCATACAACAATTGTTAACTGAGTGAATGAAGTTGACAAAGTGTTGCTTCTAACCCATCTCACAGCGTTTCCCAGAAAATCCTGGTGGACAGCTACAATCAAAGCCATTGACTCGATCAACGCATGTCCCATTGTTCAAACACGGGTTGCTGTCACACTCGTTGATATCTGCAAGAAACACAACTACAATCAGTTACTGACGTCTAAGATCTGACATCGTCTGTGGTATGTGAACGATAGATACATGTTTCTAGCCTGTCTCACAACGGTTCTCCTGCACGATTTTTGGTGGACAGTTGTTGAGCACAAACTAGACAAAGAGCAGTCTCTCTTTTCGCTCAGAGATATTCTAGGGCAATGAACTAGAGGGCGCACGCCTATAGCGAAGGAACGAGCGAACGAGCGCGAAAACTGCCTGTGGCGTTGAAACGTGACGCGCCTGTCGAGCCGCTAGTGTCGACTCACCACACTAGCGGCTCGACACGCGCGTCACGTTTCAACACAGAAGGCGATTTCGCGCTCGCTCGCTTGTTTGTTTTCCTCGCCTATCTCTGAGCAGAAAGAGAGACTGCTCGTAGTCTAACCAAAAACAGCTCGGAGACTACATTAGGAAATTATAAGAGCTTTCATTTCGCAAGAATGAGAACAGAGCTATAGATAAATATTAGCCTAGACACAGGATGTTATCCCTAGCAAGGAAAACGACTTTCTTTTCACAAAAGAGGAAAAGAAAGAAACAAAAATTTCACTCGTGCAATCGTAATCATTTCCGCTGACTAACCGCTGACCGACAGGCCGTCCGACTGATCGACCAACCGACCAACAACCAACCAATTTATTACCTACCAACCGACTGTCTGACTAACCGTCCAGCCAAACGAGCGACCAACTTACCAACCAGCGGTTTCGAGCATAATACCATGGGTGACAAATTATTCCTTAATTTTGGCGCGAAATTTCAGCATTAACTCATAATTTCACGTGTGAAATTACAAAATTGCTCAGTGCCAAGATGGCGTCGAGGTTTAGGATGAAGACGTTTTGTTCAGAACTACAGCAATTCTGGAAATATTCATTGAGGACACAATCGATAACCTGTAAATTTTAACCTTTACTTCTCAGAAACCAGGGAATATGCGAAAATGAAAAAGTTTTGGAATGTTCTATCTCGTACCTTGCTTGCAGTGTGCAAACATAAAACCAGGAGGGCACACGCAACGATAACCTTTGTCTGTAAATCCAGATTGGCAACTGCCTCCGTTCTCGCAACACCGCGGGGAATTTTTACAAGCACTCTTAAGAAAGAAAACGAAAATTTAAAGTAAGCCATTCAGAACTATACATCAGACGAGGAGGAGAAGGAGAAGGAGGAGAAGAAGGAGGAGGAGGAGGAGGAGGAAGAGGAGAAGGAAGAGGAGGAGGAGGAGGAGGAGGAGGAGAAGAAGGAGGAGGAGGAGAAGGAGGAGGAGGAGGAGGAGGAGGAGGAGGAGGAGGAGGAGGAGGAGAAGGAGGAGGAGGAGGTCAAGAAGGGAAGGAGGAGGAGGAGGAGAAAGGGGAGGGAGAGATCGAGACTTTTTAATTTTATACTGACATCTGCTCCATGGTAAAAGTAACCCACTTTGTCCACAAAGTCTTCGCCATGCCTTAGATGAATTGCATTGTTCAATTCACATCTGTACGTCCCCCCTGCAGTGACCTGACTGTTAAAATTAACACTGACACAGTTGTTTTCTTGGTAACAAAGCAGTTCACAGGTATCGAAATCAGGGACACCGACAGTTTTTATGGTCAACGAGGAAGAAAGAAGATGGGAATGCCAGTCGACGACATCCACCTAAAAAGTAAGAAATAATCGAAAATTTTATAAAACCAGTCTTACAGTAAGGAAGAAAATTTACTTTACGAAAAATTATCCCTCAGCGTTTTCAGCATTTAAAAAGCGACAACATTAATTTTCAAAGTAAATCGGAGTTTTCGGCATGCTCAATGGTATACTCATGACAAATCTCGAGAGGAGTTCACTGAATTTTTTGCGTTTTCTTTTCACATCACTTTTGTCAATTTTTACTTCACCTACAAAAGCGGCTCCTCTTAAGTTAGTTATTTTCAGCTCGCTTCCTACACTGTCGACTGTTCCTGAAAACGTCAGAAAAAATACCACGACCGGCTCTCAGAAACCGTCGTCCAAACTGTTTTAATAAAAAGACGATCTCACTTTTTATCTTTGTCAAGAAATTTTTTTTTCAGACAGAATTGAAAATATTGATATTTTTTTATACATAGAAAATTACCCCCTCAATATTTGTCGTGTCGTGGTGATCTTTACAAAGTAACTCGTCGAAGTTCTCAATTTCTGCACTATTTAAACATTGTTTTATACAAAGCAACAGTAGTGCCGCTGTCGTTGTACTAATTAGAGAACTAAAAGCTCCCACAGTCTGAATTAAAAAGTGGGACAACGTTCGATGTTTTTAAATTCCCATTTTCTTTTTTCTTGTCCCGTTTTAAAATGATACACCGGGTAAGCAAGACTAATAATAAAAAAAATGTATTTATTTGTTTATTTACTGAGTTTTCGTTCTCTCTCTTGGTTAAAAATGGTGATAAGAAACTTTTGTGGAAGCGATAACCTGCTGGTATTTAAACATGTCGTCGTTTAACTTGCATTTTACTTTAAAAACGCAGTGTTGAAGGCTGTCGCCTTTAGCCGAAAACCGCACTACTTCAGTTTCTGAAGAGCGTGACTGTTAGTTTTGAGCCTAAATTTCAAATGACTGAAAAAAAAGAAAGAAAGAAAAAAGGAAAAACATGACATTTTGCGTTGAAAGAACTTGGATGACCTTAACAACTTGTCACATTCACTGTTGCTACGTGGAACTAAACAAACAATTACTTGATAGAGACATTTACCTGCCTCTTAATATAAGTCTTAAGACATGAATTGTTTTAATTAAAATTTGGGGGGGGGGGGGGAAATTGGGTAAATTAGCATGCAGAAGTCGAACTCGCTCCTAACTTTGAATGAAAAATAAAGTTTTAGCCGGTAAACTTAAAGCTGGCAACAGGAGTTCAGAAAAGTGCACGGAAGTTGTAAAAACTAAAAGCGGTGTTAGCGTTATTATTTGCATCCGCTATCATCCGTCTACTGTTTGTTATGGAAACAACGGTTAATCCGATGGGAGGTTAAAAGATCATGCTTACTGAATAACAACTTTAAAAGATGGTCCGGTTTTTCTGCATTTATAAATATGACCCAAATATTAGCGTAGTACTTGCCAAAAACCAAGGATTATTTTGTCACTGGATAAGAACTCTGCAGTCTGACCATGGGAGAGAAAATTAGCCTTAATCGATCCCACATGCCTCCAAACTTCAGCATGATAATAGACCAAAAGAGACTTTCTTCGCTTAATGCGATTTTCTTTTCTTTACTTTCCCCATTCTTCAAGAGGACAGCAAATGACTGGAAATGTTTGAAAATTCGAAAGCAATTCGAAGGCCCCTATAGGTTTCGATTCTAATGGACAACTTTTCCTTTTACGCTTTTCTTTAGGGAAAACTGTGCAGTCCCTTTCGTTGGGAAATCCCTCTTTTGAGGCTACAAGACGTAGTAACGTACAAAATATGCTAGCATGTATTTTGCCAAAAAAAAAAGATTTAATGTTTTACATGACTTGCAGGACAGCTAATGATTTAGCGGTAACGTAAATAATGAGAATGCTATTCGTTAATTCGCATGAAAGAAATGTTTTAAAATTTTTTAAGCTCCTCTGATAGATGTCAAGTTTAAAGATTTTTTTATACCCGATGAGTGGCATCGCAAGAAGAGTCTTCTTTCGTCGTTCAATTCGCGTTATTAGGTTCCGGAACATGTTTTTAACACAGCTTAAATACTTTTCCAGAGAAGATATAAGTACTTTAGTCTAGTGGGGATGTTTTTACGGCAACGTTATTCTCCTGTGTAGTGAGTACACATAAAAGCAACAGTGTTTAGACACTTCTGCTATAAATATGGTAAAAGAAATTGGTGAAACTTAAAGTCGCATAAAACTTAGTCTTGGTCTTCGTCTTAAATTTCAGTCTGCTATTTCACCATATTTATTTTCTTTTACATAATGGCTTGCAGCTGCCCCTGCTAGTGAATTTAGACGAAACTCCTACGATGTCAAAGTGACGTAGATTTAAACAACTGTCGAATTATGTCTTCGTCTTTATTTATTTCTTTTTTGTAGTAAAGTCGGTGGGATTATCAACTTCATATAATTGAAAATAACTGTAAGAAATAATTAAAAAAAGAAAAAAAGAAACATTTGGACGTCCAGCCAGGCAACTTTTAACAACTTCAATGATATTTAATTTGCATTTACGGGCCTTACTGCAGATAACAGTCGGCATGTTTAAAGTTGAAAACAACCTAATGATAAGACGTGCTAGTTTCACTTAGACAACAAAGTGAGTTTTGAAACTTCTGGAAGGTCAAATCAATAGATTGAGCCGATGATTAAACGAAACTTTGTGATTTTTGGGTGAAGAAAAACTGCCTCCAAACTTAATCTTTGTTGCTAAGACGACAAAACAAAAAAACTACCTAAGTTTAAAATTTACACACCTGTTAATAGACTTTCTCAGAGATAAATTATCAGTTTTGGGGTTGATATTTTTATGTTTCAAGCAAGTGGCTAACTTTTGTAAGCAATGAAGTGAGGGCGTTGATAGCATGAAACTATCAACAAAAATTTGAAAACAGCAAAGAAACATCCTAGATATTTGCCTCACCATAATTAGTTATTTTGCTTTTGTTGAAGGCTCCTTAAGGCTAACTAGCTGTAGGACAAAACATCCTGAAACATACGAATATTGTAATGAATTGCCTAGTAATTTTAACCTCTTATGATAACAGCTAATAATCATCTAAATACTGCACTTCAAGAGTGAAAATTAATCAATAATAAGCTATATATTGATGGCGATGTTGGGTTAACATTACCAGGTTAAATTCAAAATTAATACAAATTTACTCAGTTGCAAGGTGGTATTGTTAATTCACGTGAAAGAACTTGTATCGGTAATATACACGGTATTGTTAACGAAGAAATCATTCCTCCTTATTTACCTTGTAAGGATTTTTTTTTTCATGACAACGACTTACATTGTATGTTACGTTTACAGAATTTTTTTTGAAAAGTTTGAAATTTGGAAACTCTTATTTTTTGCATATTTTGAATGAAACCTGTTGAACTTTCATTTTCTTATATGGGCCTTTAGGTCACCAAATTATCGAGTAATGACGCGGAAAACGCAAATACTGTTACTTGGTAAAACCATAATGCCCCGTAATAAGGTAGGAGTAAAAACAAGAGAGGAAAAGACAAAAGAAAAGCAAGCGAAAAACAAGATGTTATTAGAAAAGAAAGTTAAAGTGCTACTACGATGAAAATTTTTTGTTTTGTTTTCAACTCTTTTAAACTTCAAACTGTTCAATAGATGCCATATTATATGAATCGTGATAAATTAGATCGATATATGCTTACACGGCCCAGGAATATATGTCCGAAAACCGCGTTAAACACGTCCGCCATTACTCAGTTCGCAAAAGAGAAGCCCGCGAATTTCATGGAAGCGGTCTTATCTCTAACCACGTGAATTTTGCTCGTGACGTAGAAGTCTCAACCATCGCCACAACAAAGGCCTGAGAAGAGTGTAATGAAGAGTCGAAAATAGAGAGCCAAACATTGCATTATATGGATGTGTTTTCCGTCGAATTTGTCGTCCAGTTCTTTTGAGAGCGATTAGGAACAAAGTTTTTTTGGGAGAAGTCGGCGAACTCGCAGAAGTCGCGCCATACGATGACAGTTTAGAGCCTCTCGCTACCAAAAAGGAAGCCGTCTCACGATGCAAGAATTGATCAAGAAGCCGAACAAATATCCCAGTTATCGCAAATCACAAACACTGAAATCCTTCCGATAATACAACAAATTTAACTGTTTCACATGTCTGTCGTGTTGGGGTCCGTCAGCTGTTTCTTACTATTGCTTTTATTTCTTGCCGATACGGGTTAATTTGTTGTTGTTATGTTCACAGAGTTGTTGCAGTATCCTGAATTGTAGTTAGAAAGATTTTACACCTAAAAATAACAAATCCTAGAATAATAAGCTCTCTCTTCTATAAGAAAAGCCCACATAACGCTACATGAAAGTTTTTTAATTCATATAGAGAGCCCTGAGCCCAACATACATTCAGAATTTTAAAGATGAGACAAAAGGTCGAGGAAAATAAATTCACGTATTAAAATGAAGTGATGTTGCGAATCGCCCGTGTAATTGTGCGAACATGGTAATCTTACTACCTAGTAAACAAGGAAATGCGAATTTATAGAGATAAACTCTGACTTACCATCAGAAGTCTACGTATAAACTGGAATACGCCGTCACATCAAAAGCGTTACTAAGAGAAGTGGCTACCCCGAAAGCGGTGATAGGCTCAAGAAATTATAGACTTTGGGAGCTCGCTACGCCGTACGTCAAGAGAAATTAATTGAAGTATAAACGAGATATTAGGAGCTGGCTACGCGGTACGCGGAGAGAGATAAATTGAAATGTACGAGGGATGTTAAGAGCTGGCTACGCAGTAAAAAGAACAAGCAATACACAGTAAGGTTTGTTATGGTCGATTAAGCTCCGTTGTTGATGTTTTCGCGTTATCTGTGGCCGAGTAATTCAAAGAAATTTTGCGTAATATTTTCGTTTATAGAACGAGGAATACACGGTGATGTTCTATTTTAGTCCACTAGTTTATAGGAACTTCAAATAATATTCTTTTAGCGGACGTTTAAAGTGCATATGACAGATTTTTCTTTATTTGCCTGATAGAATCTAAATGACATCCTGATATGAATATCAAAAATTATTTTTCGATTTCGATTTTCCTTCCCCGCGCTTTTGCCGTTTAAAAACGTGAAATTTTACTTCCGGTCATGTCAAAAACCGCGCAAAGGGAGAGCTGGGCATAGTCACGTTGTGACGTCATACCAGGAACGGAGTCGATGCCAAAACAAGCTACGTGGACCGCATTGCGGAGATCTAATACATTTTGTTTTTCTTTATTCCGCAACTACCAAATTAAGCACGAAATTATGTGAAACTGCTAACGTTACAAGTAATCTGGGCAGTGATTTGGAGGTTTTAGAGTCCATAAAATGCGAATCGCCAACCTCTGAAGTTGAAAGCGAAACAGAACTCGAGATCGAGAAAGAAGCTATTCAGAACCAGAAGATCCTTACATAGACAAGGCACTTGCCGATGAATATTGACTTAGAGAATACTATCAAGAGAAAAAGGAGGTAGAACGAATAATTCACACGCTAGAAAATCTCTTTGATGGCACCGAAGCGCTGGAGACATAGCAAGAAATGCAACGATTTCTCATCTCTAGGTGTAAATATTAAAGCGAAACAGAACTCGGGAACAAGAACGAAGACTATTCAGAACCAGAGGGTCCTTACACAGACAAGCCACTTGCCCATTAAAATTGACTTAGATAATACTATCAAGAGATAGAGGAGGCAGAACGAAGAAAACAGAATCTAGAAAACCTATGTGATGGTACCGAAGCGCTCGAGACGCAGGAAGAAATGCCACGATTGCTCATCTCCTGGTGTAAATATTATAATCGTGCTCGGCTAAATAAGCGCCTGTTATGCAGGTTATACTTTCATACTCTTACACGTGTAGATGTAGTAACTGTGCCTTAAACCATCTGTAAAACGCCGTAGATTGTCTTTGCTGCAAAGAAGTTCAGAAATGTGTCGAATCTCGCGAGGCGCTGTTGTCTCGCGCGAAGCCGCGAACTTGACACAACAACAGGATGTAAAACAATGCACCCGGGATTTAGTGTTGTCTGAACAGATGGTCGCTACGATCAGATGCAGCAAAATATAATGCAATAGACGAAAGAAATTGTTGTCAGATTAGTTCGGAAGGGAAGTGAGAATTTGTCTGCGTTCTTGTGGACTCTCTGAAACATTCGTGTTGCATTTAATACGTCTAGGCAAATTGACACTCGAAATTTCTGCACTGTTTACTTCCGAAATACTGACCAGTGTTGATTCATAACTGAGGTAAAGATTATAACATCCCTCATTTTTGCACAACTGGACTACGGATAATTATAAAATTATGATGAAAACATGGCTGACTAAGTTTTGAAAGGAATGAGCAAACTCTAATCTTCATTTAATAATCTTACTACAGCTTATTCTTATTGAAAGACCCAGTGAAAGACCTGAAATATCAATCAGATTTGCTATTGCACAATTTACATAGACATAAAACAACAACGTTTCAGAGAGTCCACAAGAACGCACAGAATTACGCACTTCTCTTCCGAACCAATCTACTGAACGATACTTTCTTCCATCTATCGTATTATATTTTCTGCATCTGATCGTAGCGACCATCAGTTTTAAAGTCAGACAACACTGAACAGTGCCGGGTAGGTTGTTACACATCCTGTTGTTGTGTTAAGTTTGCGGCTTCGCGCGAAACATGCAACGGCGCTTCGAGAGATTCGACACATTTCTGAATTTCTTTGAAGCAAAGACAATCTACGACGTTTTGCAGATGTTTTAAAGCACAGTTATACCACATCTACACCTGTAAGAGTATGAAAGTATAACCTGCATAACAGGCGTTTATTAAGCCGAGCGCGAACAAGGTTTATTTAGCCGAGCACAATTATAATGTTTACACCGGGAGATGAGAAATCGTGGCACTTCTTACTACGTCTCGAGCGCTATGGTACCATCAAATAGGTTTTTCTAGATTCTGATTTCTTCGCTCTGTCTCCTCTACCTCTTGATAGTATTCTCTAAGTCAATTTTCATCGGCAAGCGGATTGTCTGTGTAAGGACCTTTTGGTTCTGAATATCTTCTTTCTCGATCTCGAGTTCTGTTTCGCTTTCAACTTCAGAAGTTAGCGATTCGCATTCGATGGACTCTAAAAGCTCCAAATCACTGCCCAGATTACTAGTAACATCAGCAGTTTCACATAATTTCGTGCTTAATTTGGCAGTTGCGGAATAAAGAAAAAAAAAAGGAATTAGATCTCCGCAATGCGGCCCACGTAGCTTGTTTTGGCATTGACTCCGTTCCTGGTATGACGTCACAACGTGACTAGGCCCAGGTCTCCCTTTGCGCGGTTTTTGACATGACCGGAAGTAAAATTTCACGTTTTTAAACGGTAAAAGCGCGGGGAAGGAAAATCGAAATCGAAAAATAATTTTTCATATTCATATCAGGATGTCATTTAGATTCGATCAGGCAAATAAAAAAAAATCTGTCATATGCACTTTAAGTGGTGAACGTTTATAGTACGCGGAATACACGGTAATGTTTTCCTATTTTCTGCTTACCGCGTACCGCGTAGCCAAGTTAAAGTGCGACTGGGACCAGAGTTTTGGTATTCCATATTTTTACATTTTTGAACATAGTTTGTGGTTCTTAGTTACCATGCCAAATTTCAACTTATTACGACGACTAGAAGTCGCTTTTTTCGGACGGTTTTTGTCGAGATTTTGCGGCCGCCATTACTGGCCCTTGTTCCGGAAGCTGGCTTGCGAATGAGCGGAAGTGACGTCAGAGGCTCACCTCAAACCTAGTACCTTCACATGGTTACTTGCCACGGGAAAGTAAATTGTCCTCGAGGAAAGATTTCTTGCCAAGTGTTTATTGCTCGACTTTGAAATCTTCCTTGCTGCAGCAGTAATGACAGATAGCACTTGTGTTGTACAATGCTACAACAATAAATCCAACCACCGAGCTGGTATTTTGCGTCATTGAAGCCCTGCAAACGGACCTGCAATGGAAAAAAGGACAATGTTCGTACTCACACACAGTGCGAATTTCAGGCTTTACCTCGGTGTAAGAACCTGACAAGATTTTCTTTGTTTGTTAGCTTTTGTTTTGCTGTACGGTATTCACTCACTAGTTTAAAATGTCTTGTTTCCTTTGTTTTACGTCATCCGTGAGTTTCACAGGTTCTTACACCGAGGTAAAGCCGAATTTCAACCCGAGAGGCATTTTGATCATTTCACGGACGAGTTTTTCCAGAGGGCTGTTCATGTCGCAAGATCCCAGATGTCGATCATTCCATTGCCCATTCCAACTATATGGAAAAAAGAACCGGAAAAAACATTATCTGCGCAAACAAGACGAAAGGTAATTTACCTAATCTTATAACGCAGTTGAAGTGATAGTTTGTTTCTGTTTCAACGCATCCACCATTGTGCAAAACTGATTTTCTTTTAACGTATTTTGAAATTTATTATCGTCGTGGAAAACCCTTTCAGTTCTGCCGTCTGCTAGCGCGAAGATCCGCGGCGAATACAATCCTGACCGCCGTGATTAAGCTGATATAGTTTGTACTGCTTATCTTTTCCTTTTTTTTAATTCCGCGTGTGTTAATTTCAGAGCAGTAATCGCTTAGAAGCATGGACATTTATTTTATAACATACCATCCTGAATGTGGAGAAACTTTTCTCTCTTTATTCCCTGTCGGTGAACAGTCGATTGACATTATTGTTCGGGCAGTAGCAAACCTTAGGTTAGGTATTATTACAACCTATAAGAATTGAAAATGGAAGACATTCCACCCCTAAGATCCCTGAGCATCTGAGAATTTGTCAATGCTGTAGCTCAAATGAAGTTGAAAACGAAGTACACTTCCTATTATCTTGCAATAGATATGATCCAATTAGAAAATCTTTAATGGACGATATTATTAGTAAATATTCCGATTTCGATTCTTAAAATTGTATTTCTCTTAAATAGCATTGACGCTTTCACTTGTTAAAAATTAGGTTACTTCATTTACGAAGCTTTTGCATTAAGAAATGGATCAATAGACACAGAAATTGTAAATTAATCGATTTTGCAACATTTTTTCTTTCTCTTTTCTATGCGCAATGGCATTTGTAATTGGGAATGCAAATAAAATGTTGTTGTTGTTGTTCGAGATAAAGGCTTTAATAGATCGGATCGTCGGTGCGTGGAAATTGAAGTTGGGAAAAAATATGGGTCAAATATCACACGCCACTATTTGCCTAAGGGTTTAACAATGTTAGTAAGCAGTTAATAAATGAACTACTAAGAAAAATGATTAAATATCAAGTTATTATTTTTCGCAGCGAATAAGGCAAGCGAAAGTTTCGTTTCCTCGGCGGTCCGCATGTTGTTGTTGAGCAGTGGAAAATTTTCCTTGTGCGCTTTTAATTTTGACTACAAATATTTAGATTCCGGTCACACAAGGCCTCCAGTTCTTGAAAAAAAAAAGTTTTGATTTATTTCACTTCTTTTGGCTCAGAAAAAGAATTCTCTAAAAACTGTTTAAAATATTTAGCAGCGCCAAGCACTTGTGTTTCAATGTGTTGAGTGACCACTGTACTATGATAGACACGATAAGCTGCCTGGCAGCTGACTACAACAATTACGGTTTTTCAAGAAAGATTCCCGAACTACGCCAAGAATGGCCAAAATTTCATTGTTTTTTTTTTATAACATACAATGAACATAAACAACGGCAGACAAGGTATCGCTTCTTTTATTTTCTCCCACACCAACAGTAACATCGATCGACCCAAGGTTGAGAATTCGCGAGCATCAAAGTCTAAAGTTTTCATAGGTGTTTTGTCTAAATATCCACAGCTTAAAAGATCAATTCTTCGAATAGCCATGTCTATTTTGCTACAGGTTTACAGTGGATAAAAGTTACACAACCTACCTTGGAATGGACAACTTTATGATCGCTGTATAGCGGCTGAACAGCTGGCTGGAGAGCGCTATCCAAGCTTTGAACAACCGAGATGAAGCGATAAATTTTATCCACCGGACAGCGACTTATCCCGTTGAAAAAGAGTTATCCACTTTTTGAGCAACTGGGGCCTGAACTACAATCATTGTCTAAGCATATTTCGCTTATGTTTTGAACTCCCGCCAAATAACTCAAATAATATTGTCAACAAACCGTTTGTTTACAAGATTATTAGTTGAAACCTCACATCAGTTCTTACATCGTACGGTAAGAAAAATTCTTCATTTGCCGAATGAAACGAATCCTCAGAGGCTTCGGAAGTTAAAGACTGTTCCGAATCGTAGAAATACTCTTCGGAGGTTTCGCAGTCGACGGTAGACATCTTCAGTCAAAACAAAAGGAAAGGGGACTGAGGTGAGCCTCTGACGTCACAAGCTATCAATTGCGCAATCACCCAGGAACACGTTTTCAGTAATGGCGGACACATTTTACGCGACTTTGGAGCTAAAAAATGTTAGGATGGAAGGTTTGTTGTTCAGTTTTCTTGGGAACTATGAACAAAACGCGATATTCTGCGACAGAATTTGGCGGAAATAAACCTATGAATTTTCGTCTCAGTGGCACTTTAAATAAAAATAGTTTCTGCGTATCGCCGAGCCGGCTTGGCGGCGACACAGAAAATAGTTCATGCGAAGGGGCACATATTATGCAGTTAAGCCGAAATCTGTTGGGAATTATACATGTATACGCATAAGACAACCGAGCGAAGTATCTCTTAGTTATGTGAGGAAATGTGTATCTTACCGTACATGTGATGTTAGCAGAAACGGCAAATAAATATTCGCCCACCATTCGACGATCCCGCTCAGAATTATGATTGCTGTTTTTCTTCCTGATGGCTGGAACTGATCCTGGTTTTAAATATTTCCTTGTACCTTTCTCATCAAATGCTTGAGTAAAACATTCAGCCGTAAAATGCAGAGAGCAAACAGCTGGGTGTCCAACAGGATTGAATACCTTCCGGTGAACACAAACGACAAACGAAGCTTTTCCGCTTAAAATAAACGTACCCACTCGTCGGTGAACTGTGAATGGAAATTTCCAATTCATCGATGCTTTCTTTGCCGTAATCTTCAACAACAGAGCGCCGACCACGCATACTTCAGCTCAAAATTGAAGAAATGAATCTTGCGAACCCTCACGCCTCTCCAAATGCATAAGAAAGTAGCCACGTTTGTTTTGTTGTGTTGAGACTTCTACGTCACTTCCTCTCTGGGCCAACTCGGCCCAACTCGTCCCGGTCATTTTTGAATTGAGTAATGGCGGCAAGCCGAACTCGAAAATTACAGATAAAATAATCGGACTTCCCGTACGAATTTCTACTTAAAACTTTGTACGGTGAGTAATATGTACTTATATTTTCGAAATATGGAGAGATCAAAAAATTCATATTTTTGATCATAGTAGCACTTTAAGCTTACTATTTTCACAAGCTGAGGCATATTTCAACAGCGTTGAGAAAATACAAAACCGAAGGAAAGAACCCATGTTCTTCTTCGATCACAGTTGCATTGAAAGAACGCAAATTGTTTGCTTGCATTTTGTCTGGAGAAACTTGTTACCCAAACCACCAGTCACGACGAGACCTATACAGTTTATTAGAACTTTAAAGCTATCATTTTTAGCCAATGGAAATACGTTTTGAGTAAGTTGCAGTTTAAAATTGCCAGCTGCTTTTAAGTATTTTGATGAGCTTATTTCACCAAACTCGTTATTCTTTTTTGAAAGCGATGGCTCTAATTTTTAATGACAGCAAGTCTTTACTTTTTCCAGTATGTACGGAACCCAACAAAGCAACAAAAAGAAGTACGAGGACTAAAGTAATATTTGTTCTAAGACTCTATTAACACTTCCAAGGTTTTCTTGATACGAAAAGTTGCAGGTGGTTTTAAACCATTTGTTCGCCCAAATCAGGGTGCAAATTCTTCTTACAAGTGTACATATACTTCTTATGGTACTAGTTAAGAGAACTTGTGTGATAGCATCAAGACGGTTTTCTAGGTGGTCATTTCGTTAATTCCCATTGCCCGTATATATGTTTAAACATCTCCATTATAAAGAGAAATATCTCGTTGATCAGTTGCAAGGTGTTGAGCTAATTCAACATCTGCACCGTTTTTATGTTGGAAGAACGAACACAGTAATTGTTCGAATGAAAGGAAGTCTTTCTTGGAAATTCCTTGGTATACGGACGAAATTAAAAAGGCCTCTGTATCCACAGACCGTTTTGATATCAAAAGGGAAGGTATTCGAGAAATGATTTTGAGCTATTTTTGGTGGATTGATTTAATGTAAAACTATGAATTAATAAACTTAAGCTTGTTTTCTGCAAAGAATAATACATATCCGGTATTTACATCTCCATGTAACCTTACATTTTTGGTTTCTTACACAGACAAACGTCCAAACATTCGAAAAGCATTCAGCTATCGGCGATCTTCCCGTGCCCTCGACTTTCACGTGGACACGGTCGTTACAGGCCGCACGAGATCAGATTGCGTTCTGCTGCATTTTCATTGGTCAATTAAAACAACCAGTCACGTGCGTGCCAACGTGACAACAGACTGTCTACCGGCAGTGTCCAAGTAAAAAGTCGAGCGCACGGGAAGACCGCCGATAGCTGAATGTTTTTCGAATTTTCTCAGACCAGAATTGCTGTGCGATCACTGTGAAGGCTAAATGGGATGTGGAATTATGGAGCTTTTTGAATATGGTGTTTTTATGGCGATTCTCTGCATTGCTTTGTGATACGAGAGCGATCTGTGGGACTAGCTCGTCTGGAGTGGATAAACAGCACTGCGAACAACACCAAACCAAAAACTCGCCTAAAATGCCCACGAATTGCGCCCAATTTACACACAAGACACAAAGAAAACCGCGTGTCGAGTTAAGTAAAAGTCATTTCCACATTCATAACTTTATTTTTGCATTTTAATAATCAAAGTGAATTTCCCATGTATTTTTGTAAATCGATAGTCTCCTACGCAGCCGTTTAGGGTCGTGGGGAGGAGCTTTGCTTGACGACCCTAAGAACGGCTGCGGAGGAGACTAGTAAACGGAGAGCCTAACTTGTAACACATCACACCTTATAACAAAGGTCATGTTTTGCAAACTCAATCGTCCTCTCTCATCTTGGGCTTGGGCCGCCTGCTGTGGCTGAATAAATGATAATACCAGTTTTCTATCAGACATTGTTGGCAATACACATGTAGATGCTTTATTTGCATCTTTAATTTTTCTTGCACCTTAATTAAACTTCTAGCCATAATCTCCTTCAATATCGAATTGTGGATGCCAAGGCGTGAAAGGATTTCGCAAGGGACGGGTTCCTAATGTCCCTAGGTAACATTTTAATTCCCATTCTGGTTGGTTGACAGGCCCCTACGTCACCTGCGAATAACTTCCTGAAGATCTACCCACGAACACTGCCGTCCTTTAGTGACCAAACAAAAGCCAAAAAAAAAAAATAATAAATAAAAGTACCCCGGGAAATTATCATGGAAAATCGCTTCTGCCACGAAGAGGTACCCTGATAGCTTGAATGTTTGAGTTGTCTTTGCTTCAGAGCTAGCCTCGCCTGTGCAATGACTTCTGTGAAATTAACCCTGAGAAGTTTACCGTGGCAAATCTGTTTTACCACGGTGCATGCAACACCAACAGCAACACGACATTAACAACAACAACAACAACAAAACACATACACAAAAAACATCCAATCATTAAAGTGAAGAACTCACAAAATAAAAGCCGAAAGCGAAACTAAGAAAAGTTAGGGAAAAATCTGACGTTTAGTAAATTCAAAACGAATGGCCTACCGGAAAAAGCAAACTTTGGAAAGTAACAAGGGAGAGACGGCATTTCTTGCGGCTTCCTCCCCTATTTTCGATACGTCACGCTTCCCCTGATCTTCTCACGTTATAGAATGCATAGGAGAACAAAGAGTGACGTTATATGGAAGTATTCCAAATCGAATCCTGCATCCCGAAACACTAATTTGGGACTCTCACAAATCTGGGGAGGGATGTTTGAACTCAGTACTTCCCGTTTTCTCGTTCCGGCCTTTCTATTGATAGTCGGCCCTCCTCCTTGTGATGCTTCTGTTGAAAAATATGACCACTTTTTGGCAATTTGTCCTATTTTCCTTGTTTCTCTCCCGACGAATTCCGTTGATTCCGGGTTGCCACCCCGTATTACCCTGTGTTTCCTTACTCCGCCCTCCCCCCCCCCCCCTCCCGTCCTTGCCCCATTGCTCGATTTTGTAACTACTCAAAGTTTCCTTTACTCCACGACAATAAAACGGTACACACGGCTATATCCACTTTAAATGGAAATTTATTTGTGCATTGTTACAGGTAAATACCTCAACATCAGCACTTTAAATGCATGCAATTATAACTAAGAGTAAGTAATGGTTCCCTCATGGTAATAAGAGTAAATGTTTGATAAATAATGCACCTATCAGTCTTCCGCCCTAGGGGATGTGCAGTGTTTGATTGAATTTTCCATCCATTCTCTGGGGCATTTCAAGAATTCCCGTCAAATTTCCAACCAGTGTGGATTCAGTATGTACTTCAATGGAAAATAATAATTCAAAAAGGCGATTTGATCTGACGTTGGCTCAGCTGAGTGACCAATTCCATAGCCTATTGCTCCACATCCACAAAGGTGCTTAACATTGCTATTGACCAGCTCGTAATGACTCGACGCTCAGTTTATAGAGCATTGCGTTTACATCGAGGAGGTCTTCCCTACAATTCTGTTACAATAAACAATAAAAAAAAACCGCTAAACGAGAGTTCAAAGGCGTTCGCCATTGACTGTCAACTATTGCACGCTCTCACCTATATAGGCTCGATTTCCGCCGTTCTCTCTGGTTCGGGGACTTTCTCATTTTCCCGAACAGCGGCTGGAAATCGAGCCTATTGCAAACTATATATTACCGTATTAAAGCTCTGTAATACTTTAAATCTGCCCCTTGATTTCTATTTGATCGACGAAAGTGCAAATTTTCGCTTTCCGTTGGTCACTAACTCTCATTTCCTCGTCCATTTTCAGTGAATCTCTTCTTCAGTTGATCTCGTCAACTCTCACTCTCGCTTGGCCCGGGCATAAGTAGTATAATATGCCTTAATTATAATAACAAATGAAATAACACATCTATCAGACTATTTAAAACGTACTCTTAGTACTGTTGTAGGAGGACTTTTCTATGGAATAATCTATCTCAAAAATTAGGTGAGAGTTGTTGAATCTCTTGGGCAGCGCATAAGGAATATAGATTGTTTATTATATATGTTTGTTATATAAAGACGAGAGTGTTTTATCACAACCACGAGAAAAAAAAAACAGCACGATGAAGCAAAGTATCATGTAAAACGGGCCGTCCTGATCACCTTTGTAAACTAAAAGCGATTTTCGGTGAGACCTCAAAGCGATTTGATTGCAATTCTAACAGAAGCAGAGCGTATTCAATGTGCGCAAAAACGTTGCCTTTTGGGGTCATCAAAGGAACTTGACGAATTTATATTGAACGGAACAAGGAGGTTCAGAATTTTTGCAATGTTGACTCAACTTTTCATAGGCTCTCATGTGTGAAAACAATGTTGAACTTTGTTTGGCTACCTTTTTCACCATCGCGCAATTAAGTTGTATCAGTTCAAAAGCGTTGGATGATGTTAAACCATCTTGTTGGAAGCTTAACATCACATGCACTCTTTTCTAGCCGTCGCAAAACATTTCAAATTGGCAATCAATTATCCTTGAAAATCGCAGCTAAAATCGCCCGCAGCTCACATGCATATGGGTGTTTTGAAGCTACAAAAATCACATTTGAGAAAAGAAGAAAGAGAAAGAAACAGTGGGAGCAAGGTCACATGCGATGGGAGAATAATAAGCCTTTGGTGCACATCTCATGCACTTTGTTCTCATCATATATCTGAGTTGCATCAAAAATCACAGGTAGTTTACATGCGAGGGGGTGGGGAGTGCTCCCATATATGCTAAAGGGTATGTGTCGCTGTGGAGGGGATAGTTTTTGAGCAGTTTACTCTGGTCTGCTATAGGGTAAAGAAATCTAAGAGTTTCGTCTAGGTATCATTTATCATTTATCATTTATCAGGAAACTGATCCGCTGTTTGACGGATTTGGTCTGGAATAGGAATTGATCCTCGGCGAGTTTGGGTTAAGCTAGGTACTTTGGTGTCTAGTCTAGAAGAGGGTTTCAAAATGCAGCCGAGCATGGTCTGGTTTAGGGTAAAGGTCCTACCAGCAGATCTCACCCAACAATTTACAGGGGTGTACAAAAGAGGTTTGGACTCGAACATCGCCTGTGTAATCGTTATCTTTAATCCTCGGACGTACAAGCGAAGTCACACCCCACCGTGGTACAAGGGGGGTGGTGGGGGTTGATGGGACCCCTCCCCTGGAGGCCTTTGGTAGAAAGCCTTTCATGTGGTCTACAAGATGAGGTATATATTATGGGTGAGGGCGCTGCTGCGAGCCTGTGACGTCATCCAAGATGGCAACCATATTAGCCGCCATCTTGGGTTTTAAAAAGAAATAGAAATCGTGAAAAAGTGGCGGAAACTGGAAATTGTTAATGCTAGTCATGTAAAATATTACAAAATAAAACACTTTGCTGCTTTTTGTGAACGATTTGTGCCTTTTTCACCTAAAAAACGCGAAAAACACACAGTTTTACCCAGAAATGGCTTGACCACCTGCTACTTATGATGTCATATCTCGTAACCATAGCAAACGATTCTTATGAAACTTGCGTTTGACAAAATTAAACTGACACGCTTGGTATACATGTCGCAACTCTAATGCCATCACTTTGTGCTCACTGGAATAACTATCTTTGAATAAATAATTTGTATCCCACCTCAACAAAGAAGGATCATATTGATAACAATGAGCTTATCAGGTTCAGTTTTAGTTTGTCAATCTGTTCTAAGGGTGGAGCATGCGTAGATGAGTCAATCACTGCTGCGGCGTTGTAGTGGGCTAATAAGCAAGATAAAACACTTCCCAGTCATCTGGTGTGAAGTTGTAAGTCCCAGCCAGGATTGTGCGCTGGTTTTGTGCTCCACTTGGAACAAAGTAGGATTGGCCGAAGTTTGTGTATGACCCTTCGGTACTGTTGGCATTATTATCAATGTAAATGTCGAACCCGAGACCAAATGTGGGACCATAACCTGAGAACCTGACAATTGCGAGTGATGGGTCTATCACCAGGCTCTTGAATGGTCCAAGGCCTTCTTTGTTGCGAAGTGAAAAAATAAACGAATTGAAAGTGAAAGCAAAGAAACCATTGGACTCTGAAAGAACAATAAAAATAAAAACAATAATATAAATTACCGTAGAACAGACATTAAACATTTCAAAAACACGACACACCGTTTGAGTTTAGAAAACATGCTTCCGATACTTCAGTATCCATCGTCAGTTCAAGGTAATCAGCTGTTATTTCTGCAATTAATAATTAGCTATTCTTTGTTATCAACTTTATAAATTATATAGATACAAGTTTGTAAACATCCTTGAACTAAATATGGATACTGAAGTATCCGAAACATGTTTTCTAAACTATAACGTTGTGTCGTGTTTTTGAAATGTTTAGTAATATAAATTCCAGCATTGCTTTTGATCTTCTTTTACAATGGAAATAAAAGAAGGTGGAGATAAGGGACTGATTTGAAATCAATATTAAAGATTTCACGAGTTTTAAATCTTAATTGCTCCTTTTTAAATTTACTTTTATCGAAACACTTTTATTAGTGGTTTTATTATTTAAAAACTAATCACAAACAGCCCAAGTTTAGGGATGGAACTAAGTGTCAGCATTACGCAGGTCTCCGTATTATAGAGGTGTGTGTAAGGAGAGGTTCAGCTGCATTTACAAATTTTAAATAATCTCCAGCCCTTGGTCTGGTTGGGTTAAGGAAAGGATGCATGCACTATGCTGAACTAATTTCTACAACAGCGGCAAAGTAAACTCTTGTGCGTGGAAGGTGTTTTGCAGGCGTAGGAGGTTGTCATGGGTGAGGTAGGGGGAATTTGATGGGGGTGTTATTTGTGGAGCACTTACAGAGCCTTTACATCTCACCAACGTGATATTCATTGCAAAACTTTATATTTACCCCAAGGTATGTCCGTGTATCCGCCGAATACGTAAACACCAACTTTAACTATGGTGACTGTGTGATTTTTTCCGTCACAGCTTTTGTGGAAGTTATTGACATTCCAGCCGTGCAAAGAGGCGCGGTAACACAGCAGCCAGTTTGTATGGTTCCCAACACCAGGCGCCAGGAACTGAGCAAGGTGACTTTGGTAAACAGCATTCTTCGCAATTATAGTGGAATCCATCGAGAAAACTGCAATTAAAACAAGAATCTAGTACAGTGTGTGGTCCATAAATTTGAATGTCACCTCAAGTGTAATGCGGTGTACGTTGGCTGCAAAAGCAAGAACTTGCACCAAATGAATGCTTGGATGAATGCAAACGCTATTCAACTTTTATGTGCAAGTGCACCAGGAAAAATCATCATAGCAATTCAAAGGACCTTGACAAACTGTTTTTCGTACTTAAGCCCATGCATTGAGACCTGGGTGGTAGTGGCGGTGGTTGACGGCACAAGGTACCCACGCTGAAATTGCATCTTTATAACGTTTTAATATGCAAGCAAAAGCCACTGAACTTTGTGACTTTTCTTAAAATTTATCCGGAAACAAGTTAGTACGACATGCTATTGTTCATCGAATTTGATGTCGTCATGGCAACTATATTTTCACATCAAGTTCTTTTCACAATTTTGAATTTTCCTGCTGTTTAAATAAAATGTAACTAAATTGCGGCTATCTTCAAGGAGTTCAAATAAGAGTTTCCTTTTGTCATTTTTTTCAAGACAAATTAATGGATGTTGAACCTTCTAAGGTAATGAGCTTTGCGTAAAATGCAAGTATGCTTGTTTTGAATTTTACGAAGGCTCAAATAGCGATATTGGCGAATTCCTATTCTGTGAAGCAGTGTGTCACTGTTGAGTGTGAACAGTGACCATTCTAAGAGAACTTAGACTTCGAGCACTCTCTTCCTTCTCCTAATCTGTTTAGCGCGAGAAGAACTCGAGAAAAATCAAGCAAGCGGAGAGCGGCGAAGCCGTGAGTCGAGAGTAGCGCGGGTGCGCTAATCCAATACCAAATCTTTGTTCGTTTACCGTTGAACTGCGTAATTTATACATTTCCTTTTCTCGCTTAGGATCTGAGGAAAATAGGACAACTCCTCGCAGTCTAAAGAGAACTGTTGAACAGTACGTATGCTTTACCGTGGTAATGGTTCTTTTAAGGTCTTTCCAATATCAGAATGAAATTTGACAATTGAGAATAATAGAGCTCCGAAAGGAAAAACGGTAACATAAACGGGAGCCAATTCAAACAACAAGAGAGAGATACTGCACACAGGCTAGGTTACCCGGCATTGTGACCCATGTGGTCGAAACAGGATCATATACACAAGGATCGAAAAGCAAGGATAAGCAAGGAACGAAGCTTATGTGAATAAGTACAACCGGGCAATAAACGTATATTTGCAGATAACGGTCTCGCAAGTCGATATCTAAACTTTCTATATGTGCTTTTCAATAATAATCGTATCCTTCGCGGCGACCTAATTAAATCGCCCTTAAATTCCTTGCACGGCTTTATCCAGCTCTTCTAGATGATTTTAGTTATTTTAGTGATTTCTTTAATGTTGTAGGTTTTGAAGATTATCGAATGAAAAAAAAAGCATTTTAAACCGCTCTATCTAAAACGTCGATATCGCGTACCTAAGAATTTCACTAAAATTCTGTTAAACATAATTCAAAGAAAGTGTTAGCTCTGTTTTGTTATTGCTTTTTTTAGATTTAATTTTCTTGGCTGCTTTCGTTATGACCTGTTGTTACCCGTAAAGTTGATTGTTGTTGCTATTTATAAACTTGCGGCCGCACCCAGTCACACGATCAAACCATGAGATACCACACACATGCATGAACACTCAGAATGAACAACGCATCCTGTTTCAAAAAACGTTAGAAAGGCGCAACAGCGTGAGTGCAAAAATCAGACAGTGAAGGCAAGAGTTTCTTGCTTCTCCTTTTGGCGCTCGGACGTTCAAGAGGGGAGGGGGATCCCATAAGGATTTTCTTGAATTTTTCGAAGGTGAGTTTTCTTCAGCATTTGCCGTTTGCAGTAGCTGTACGCATATCCCTTAGAAAAAAAAATGACACAAGTTTAATGAGAATCGGTTACTATGGTTAAGTAGCACGTGGTCAAGCCAATTTTGAGTAAAAATGCGTGTTTTCATCCTATTTCAGGTGACAAAAGCTCAAAATGATGCCGGCCGAATGAATGTCAATTTTTGCCGTTTTAGTTTGGGTAATACCCAAGATAGCGGCCATCTTGCGTGACGTCACAGACCCCCAGCAGCGCTACAACCTATAATTTTGCCTCATCTTGTAGACCACATCACAGGCTTTCCACTTAAGGTAAAATCTTTTCGAAATATTGGAAGTTATTAAAAACCCATCCATCAACCCCTCCTTGTACCACGGTGGGGGTGTTACTTTGCTTGTACGTCCAAGGGTTAAAATTACTCGCGAGCTTTTCGTGGAACTTTTCAACTGTTTTCCTCAAGCTAAGTTTTAAGAAAAGATGTGTGTCCCTTATCCTCTAATCATAAAGGTTGTTAACAGTACGTCACCCGCCATTTCTAGAGGCCAGATGTTAAACGTTTTTTCAGCTTTTTGCACGTGATTGCTCAAATACAACAATTTATCAATTTACACCTAACTACTATATTTGTGGCAGATTTACAGCTAGTCATGGTGACTGACCCCATTGAGACTCTCTAGAAAGCAATTGCTTAAATTTCTACGCCTGTGGTATAACATCCATACACCATGTCTGTGGTAGAACATCCATATATCAGATGTGGAGTACAACATCCATACTTGAGGTCGGTGGTATAAAATTCACACCGCAGTTCAGTGGTATAAAGTCCATACTTTAACCCCTGCGTTTGTAGAGGTGTAAGGTACGGATTTTATACCACCATAAATATGTTAATATGGATATTACACTTCAGATCTGAGCATGGATATTATACCTCTGAAAAATAAATGTAATATAGCACATTTCAGAAATGAATGACTGTGATATCTCAAACAAATTTCAATTCTTAGCTGGCTGAATTGTTTTATTGGATTATCACACTGGGATGCAACTCTGATATCTCAAAGTACAACAGCGATTTATGATGATTAAACAAATTTTACTCAAACGAAATTCTATTCTTATGCGCTTTCATTGTTGCTTTCGCGATTATCGTCTAAAATCTGATAACTCGCTTTGAGCTCGTCAATGTCTTCTTTTCTTATGCTCCTTCTATTTGCGAACTGAACTCCTATCATAACAATTTAGTAGTTTTTTCGGCTATTCCAGTCCAGGGCCTACGGTTACGTCCACTTCCTACAAACGAATCTCGAAATGTTCCGTTGACCACTGTAGGAGTCATGCTTTCTACCTGGACTATCAGTGGTCGATTGCTCTACTCGTCCTTGTCGACTGCCACGTACTGGCCAACCGATAGTTTTTCGAGATCGACGGGTACCAAATAGTCGTCGTCATCACTTTCCTCTTGAATACCACCCTCAGTGATATTTTCTGCTGCCTCTTCTGCTACTTCTGGCTGCTGGTTGCGTCTTCTCGCCCTTGGATTACGATAAGGGCGAACGTAAATCTAATGGTTACAAAGCAAAAATCAAGATCATCAATGAAACAATATTTTAAGCACTGGTTTGGATTAGGCGTCGAAAATTGTTTAACTAACATCCGCTATTCAAGGTGTATTGCTGTTTATAGCCAATATAGCACAAACAGGTGTTTTTCATTTACACACAAGTAAACACTTGGGATGAATTCATATGCGTTATATAATCCTACCGTATTTTCATTTTCCTCTATTTAGGTTTCAAAGAATACAGATGGCCTTTATTATTACAGACATAATCTGGTAGCCAATTCCCCCTTTACCCCCCCCCCCCCAAAAAAAAAAAATAAAAAAAACCAAACAAACAAAAACAAAGGAAAAAAAACAAATTAGGGTGAAAAGTAGATGGATTGGTTTCCTTTATGTATTTTAGCGATGCGTTTTTGAGAGATATTTCGAGCTGTTGTCTGAATGATCGCCTGATTCAAAACACCAAGTTGGGCGGTTACTCAACGCAGTCACTATTATCTTAGATTCAATTTTATACAACACAATTAATAATACTGTCAGTGCTTCTTTTACACAAACTTTAGAAAAAAGATACTCCCTTCTTTACCAGTAAAAAAAAACCTACATATTTTGTTCGTGAACTGTGTTAAAAAAAAAAGAAAAGAAAAAAAACAGGAAATCAAATTGGCCATGGGAAAGTTCTCTTGTCTCACGCAAAGGAAAGCGCGTGGATAATTCAGTCCTTCCGTTATCGGATAACGTGACGACTTACACAGTTAACTTTTACTCCATAAAAATCAGGACTGAAGGCATAGAAGCTCTACTGAAGTAAAAACAAATCTCAGATACCTGTGTTTTTGTTCCATTGACTTAAGGATTTAAATTTCTCAGCCTTCTTAGAAGTACATGCGGCGGCGAAGTCACAGCTTTCTTCACTGTCCATTTCTTCAGAATCCTCCTTTTCGGATAAGCCGATTGGCCGATGCCGGAACTGTGTGGTTGGACTTTCAATGAGTCGACGCTTTTCACGTTCTTCTGTAGGCCTGGTTCTAGACCGTTTATATTCGCTCGTCGGCTCTTGCACATGTCTGATATAAACGAACAGAGCGTAACATCGTTACCAAAGTCGCAAAAAAAATCATATGCGTTATCATATTCCTATCGTATTTTCATTTTCCTCTATTTAGGTTTCAAAGAATACAGATGGCCTTATTACAGACAACATCTGGTAGCCAATCTTTTCCACAAACCTTAGAAAATAGATACTCCCTTCTTTACCGATAAAAGATGGCCTGGATATTTTGTCCGTGAAGTTTAAAAAAAAGCTGGATATCAAATTTGGCTAGAGAGAGTTGTCGAGTTTCACGCAAAGGAAAGCGTGTATGATTTCAATCCTTCCATTAACGAGTGTGACATTAAACTTAAAATATCAGTTATTAATAACGACTTACACAGTAAACCTTTACCTCATCAAAGACTGAAGACATACAAGTTCTTCTGAGGTAAAATAAATCTCAAATACCTGTGTTTTTGTTCCATTGACTAATCTTCGCCTAGTTCTTCACAACAAGGCTCATCTGACATAAAAGAACAACATGGCACGTCAAAATCTTCTCCGTTTTTTTCTTTTTCGTGCTCGTGCTGACTCGTACTTGAACTTAGTTCGTCAAATTCACTAGATAACAGCGAAAACTCCTCATCTTCAGATATTAGAGAAAGCTCTTCCCACGGATCGTTTGCTTCACCGCGGGTACTCGGCTCCTCATCACTTGTTAATAGAGAAAATTCGTCCATCACATAGATTGTTGCATATTGCTCAGTAGACGTGAAACTTCGGTTACAAGTGTGTTTTCCAAACTTGTCGTATCGCGTTGTCCGAGTCAATTGCACGGAGAATTTAACGGCGAGGAGCGTTTTGGAAGCAGAGCAACCGCAAACTATTTCGTGTGCACATTCCGAACCACAAAACAAAGGAGTCATTTTGTTGCTGGAATTTCCGTTGCGTGAATATTGGTTGTCGAGATATTTCCTTATCAACGACGTTTATCGATAACATTTTAGTCACGAAAAGTACTTTAGGATACTTTAGCTACAATGTTGTAGCTACCTTCGTTAAGCAGTCCCACATCTGAAAAATTTTAAAATGGTAAATGGCAAGTTTTTATTACCGGACAGATTTCAGAGGTTATGCAAGAAAACTAACGTGAAGCGATACCTGTGTTGAAGGTCTTGAAAGGGTTACGTCTTACGAGATACAAAAAGCCCCTTTTTTCTGTTATCAGGTTGCAAAAGGTACCTTTATTATAACTGTCATTCAATTTGCCATAGGTCCTTTACATAATTAACAGAAAGTCCGCGCGCTCTTGACGTTTTGCACTCTCATAAGATCAGCCAAAGAAATGGCTTGGAGTTTTAATAGTTCACCAAGGGCGAGGCGAAATATTCCTCATGCAGTATTAAAGAAAATGTAGCCATAGATTTTGGACGTTTGGAAGATTTCAAACCTGATAGAAAACATGGTGGTAAAGCAGTAAAGATTTCGAATTTCGTTGAGGACAAATTTGTTGTACTCCTTGGCGACTGCAAAACAGCAGCAGATTTCAAGTTAAAGCTTTAAACATTTGCAAGAAAAGGGCAACTAAAATCAAGCCAAACACCATCACAAACAGGAGCGAGTCAGCTTACATCTCATTGCTCGACTGACAGTCCTGCTACTACTGCTGCTTCGCATAAGAGACAAAGAACGAGAAAGCGAAGGCTATATGACCCGCACGTGGAAATCATTCAGCAACTGCCAAAGGAAGATGTCCTTTCACCTGTTCAGCGGAGGTTCGAGGAGTGCAAAGTTGGTAAGTCCAATAACTTTTAGTTCTATGAAATGCGAAAAAGCAGAGAAAAGGACTTTTTAAATATGTTGTATCGAATCCATGTTTGGCCCGTCACGTCGTTAAAGTTTGCATAATTATTTTATTTGAATTACCAATTGCGCGCCAATTATCTTCTGTTTGGATGTTGAAAGTGTACTGAATAGAACACACTGGGTTAGCTCAGTTTCTGAAATATGCATCAACTCTTTATTTTTCGCTGGGCCGTTTTCCTAAGACAGAATATCCTTGACTTATTAGCAAAGTTCCATTTCTAAGTTGCTGAGACACGATATTTTTTTGGTGCTCGTTTTCCGTGCACTGTGACTAGCGAATGCGTAAATAGTCAAATCTTTCCGTAGATTATTCTTGTACAAATGACAAAATTGATAAGACTCCCCAAAGAAATTTCCTTCCCTTTGTTTATGTTTGGAGTAAGAGTTTTTAGATTAACATGTATTCCGGCCGGGTTACAGATAAAAATTAACTTTTGCAGGTTAAAGTTTTCTCCCGCATGCATGGTCTCCTTCAAT
Organism: Siderastrea radians; assembly: GCA_964017195.1. Classification (NCBI taxonomy): domain Eukaryota; kingdom Metazoa; phylum Cnidaria; class Anthozoa; order Scleractinia; family Rhizangiidae; genus Siderastrea; species Siderastrea radians. Next base: position 25,760,424 of record OZ024898.1, read on the forward strand.
AGCACTAACAGAAGATTACCCATCAACAGCCGTATGATAAAATAAAGTTCGCATGACTAAATTTGTAAACGAATAATTTTGAATTTCCGTTTCCAGTAACCGTAGTTTCCCCTTAGAAAAATACGTAATTATTTTAAAAGTGATATCATTCCTCTCCGTGTGTGATCGCCCAGCCAGAAACAGCAGAGGATTGACGTGCTCAAAATCTTTGGTGACTCATGAGTGGGTTGAGCCAGAAGAGCTTTTGAGTTAGTTGTCACGAGATAGCGTGCCACAGCCGACTTCACCTAACTGCAGAGGCAAGGATCGATAAATAAACATTTCAGACATGTTGACGATTAAAAGACAGTGAAGCCGAAAATAAAAATTTGGGGGCGAAATCGACAGCGTGCCTAGCGTATGATTTGTACAAGTTTACCGACAATCATGGAGAGGAAAACACTGTTATATATACTTGTCGGTTAGGTGGTGGTTTTAACGCCTGATAGCAGCAGACGCCTAAACAGGTAGTTGATAGCATACAAAAATGGTATATAATTGCTTATGATGAGTGACTGGCTATCACTATAAGCACCATTGTTTCAAGTTTGCGTGGCTTCGCGGATAAAGAAGATCAATTACATGACATGTCGCAATATTCCTGTCGAATAATTCCTTTATGTGCAAGAACTTCTCTGTAAGAAAGAAAAAACAAGTCATTCTTTCGAGTGAGTTTTTGAAGATTGAAAAAAGGCTTTATGTGTGTGGGTTGGAAAAAAAATAGTGGTGCTGTAAATCAATAGTGGGCTGGCAAGTAGGCTATAAGATTTTTAAGCTTGTTGTCACGAGATGGCGTGAAACGGAAAACAGTAATCCGTGTGTTGACCTATAATCTGCATGGCAAAGATCGATGGCATTTTAGACATTTTAGTCCAGTCAAAAAAATTCCTTGTGATTGTGTGCAAGAAAGAAAAACAAAGGTGGTCTTTCTATTGGTAGCTATTGGTGGCACATACCCTGCCCTTTCAAAGTAGCGTTTGCTGAGATGGTCTCTCTAGGGTAAAAATCTATAGACTACAAGCAGTCTCTCTCTCACCGGTCTGAGATAGTGAAGCGAAAAGAGCATGTAAGCGAGCGCAGAAAATCGCCTGTTGTGTGGAAACATCAGTAGCTCGGGCGTGATGAGCTTCTAATTTATAAGTGAGCACTGTTCACGTGTTTCACCGTCCGTCCCTGGGTACTTCCAATTAAAAGTGGTGGGGGTGATTTACATTTTTATCGCTCGAACCTCTGATATGGGAGCCCCGGCAGGCGATTTTCGCACTTGTTTGTGAGTTGTGTTTGAAAGTGACTGCTCGACGTCTATAAAAGCTCTGAGCAGAGAAGGTTTTTTTTTTCTATTTCTAAGTTCAGTTGAGTCAGTGAAGTTTGCACAGTTCTGTGCATTTTAACATAGTTTCCATTCCTTACATGAACCGTCAATGTAATATATATCAATTTTTTCTTTCATTTTTACCAAATAATTTACCATTTACCTTTCTTATATTTACCTTTTCATAGGCGCAGCAATTAAGGCCGGATTATTAAGTTTGGGACGGCACTGTATCTACACCGAAACAGAAAGGGAGGCAAGATGGAAGCCGGCGATGCCGACTCAACCTCTCTGATTAAAGAGAAAGTTGCCGAAAAATTAACTTTTGTCATTTCTATTGTCATACCAGGATTTTTTTTTTGTTCAAGCTACAGCGTCCTCGCCGATAACCTTTCTCGTCTGCATCATGATGATTATAATCAGTTTTCAGCGGAAACTTTTTACATAATTATAATAATTCCACGTTCATTTCTTTTGAAATGAGTTGTCGGTGAGAAGGGTTGCTTTGCAGTTTCTGTTCGAAACGAAATTAAATCATGCCGACGTTAAGGATGAGTGACATAGATTTGCTATGGAAGAGGCTATTAGCTCAGACATGCCACCTTTGTTTGTAATCAACCATTAAAAAACTATATTATTTGTTATTTTCGCATGGACCTTTATTAGCGTAATTAAAAATATATAGACTGTTTTTACAATCTGGTTTGTTTAAAGTAAGCAGTAGACACCGTGAAAAGGGACGTTTCTCATGTGTTTTAAAAGGATTGTAAACGGATAATAATATACGGATTTAAGGACAAAATGTTTACCTTCGAACTGAACTTGTATGGATGTTATACCACCGACCTGATGTATGGATGTTATACTTCAGATCTGATGTATGGGTGTTATACGCCACATCTTATGTATGGATGTTATACACCACATCTGATGTATGGATGTTATACACCACATCTGATGTATGGATGTTATACCACGGACCTGGTGTATGGATGTTATACTCCACATCTGATGTATGGATGTTATACCACGGACCTGATGTAAGGATGTTATACCACGGACCTGATGTATGGATGTTATACCACAGATCTGATGTATGGATGTTATACACCACATCTGATGTATGGATGTTATACACCTCATCTGATGTATGGATGTTATACCACTGACCTGGTGTATGGATGTTATACTCCACATCTGATGTATGGATGTTATACCACGGACCTGATGTATGGATGTTATACCACAGATCTGATGTATGGATGTTATACACCATATCTGATGTATGGATGATATACACCACTTCTGATGTATGGATGTTATACCACTGACCTGATGTATGGATGTTATACTTCAGATCTGATGTATGGATGTTATACCACTGACCTGGTGTATGGATGTTATACCACAGATCTGATGTACGGATGTTATACACCACATCTGATGTATGGATGATATACACCACTTCTGATGTATGGATGTTATACACCTCATCTGATGTATGGATGTTATACCACTGACCTGGTGTATGGATGTTATACTCCACATCTGATGTATGGATGTTATACCACGGACCTGATGTATGGATGTTATACCACAGATCTGATGTATGGATGTTATACACCACATCTGATGTATGGATGATATACACCACTTCTGATGTATGGATGTTATACACCTCATCTGATGTATGGATGTTATACCACTGACCTGGTGTATGGATGTTATACTCCACATCTGATGTATGGATGTTATACCACGGACCTGATGTATGGATGTTATACCACAGATCTGATGTATGGATGTTATACACCACATCTGATGTATGGATGATATACACCACTTCTGATGTATGGATGTTATACCACTGACCTGGATGTTATACTTCAGATCTGATGTATGGATGTTATACCACTGACCTGGTGTATGGATGTTATACTTCAGATCTGATGTATGGATGTTATACTCCACATCTTAAGTATGGATGTTATACCACTAACTTGGTGTATGGATGTTATATTTCAGATCTAGACGTATACATGCATTAGTAATCGACATTTTGCCCTCGATGCTTATACCATTTTAGCACAAACCCGAATTTCACTCGTTTTATATTTACGGTTTTGGCAGGGCAATTCTTGGTATATGAACTTGGCGTGAATTAAGATAAGAGAATATAAGCTTAAAAGGGTCCTATAAGGTGTAAAGGAAAGACGGCCAAATACGATAGGGAAAATGTGCATGAAAATGCGCAATTTTGCAAGACGAGTAAAACAGCGTTGATTAACTGGACTGAAAGTATGTGAAATAAGGAGGAAAATAGTTAGTGAATTTGCTGTTGTATGTGAAAAACTCAATAAAATGAGAGCAAACGACCAAGTGTATGTGAATAAACCTAAATTTTGGTTATTTTTAAAAAACAGTATATGAAATCGTAACGATACGAGTCCAAAAATGGTTAACTTTGGAAGTCCAGAAATCCTTGATCAAGTCCATTTTTAAATGATCAAGTGTTGACTAACAGTAAGGTCAAGTCATTATTCAGGAAGCTGGTTCAGTATAGAGTTACCTTGAGTTGTTGGTTGTACTTTAGCTGACTGTGTTGATTGTCGAGTGGATTGTTCTGTAGAACAACAAAAACAACAACAACAATCCATTTATTAACGTCAGTGCGTGGGATGGGGTTGCCCCGCATGTCCGAGCCAGAGGCTCATGTATAAAACGCATGACGGTAAAAAAAAAAAACATGAAATACAAAACTTACAATAATTAAAACAATACTTTTAGGAATGTAAAATTTAAAAATTAAAATATATGTAATAATAATAATAATAACAATAAATAAATAAATAAAAATAAAAAAATAAATGAATAAAGCCTTAAGGTAAGAAATAGTTACACTTGCAGCTGGCCTTTAAAGTCAAATTTCCTCAGCTTCGTGCAAAAGTCTCTCAACTTAGACGATGTTTTAAAGTATGACGGTAGCTGATTCCACAAATGCGACATTTTATAGTGAATGAAAGAGACAACCGCCAACATTAGGGAAATTCTAAACATGCTACATTTTTGGCGGAACAACGCCGCGGTTAGAAAGCTAGCTAAATGGTAACTCGGTTGGTCGATAATAAAATACTTACTCACAGTGAACTAATTATATAACAATGCCAAATGTAAATAAGTGAACTTTTCGCTTTTACTGGTTTTCAGTTGTTGTTTTTGGCTGTGTTGTTGATTACCCTATTAAGAAAGGTTTCACAGTTAGCTAGAGGGCTACCTTGTGTTGTTGGTTGAGTTATGGGTAGCTGTGATGATTGTCCTGTAAACGAAAGGGAGAATGAACTTATGAAAATGTTTTAATTGTCTCATTTCGTACTTGTCTTAAAGTTTGAGCAGCGAATTAAGACTTGGTGAGTACGGTTGTCTTTAGTCGTTTTTTGGCAACTTAGATGGTTATAGAATAGTTTCAAATATCTGACAGCTCAGATTAAGTATGTGCTACAAAGTTAGAAAGTTACTTTGCGTTGTTTGCTGTGTTGTAATTAGCTGGGATGATTGTCCTGTTGACGAAAGGGAGAATAAACGTATGAAAATGTCTAAATTGTCTCATTTCTTACTTGACTTAAAGTTTAAGCAGCGACATACTACTTGGTAAGTAGGCTTGTTTTAGATGGTTTTTATTTTCATTGGTAACTTAGATGGTTAATAGAAAACTTTAAAATATCTGACAGCTCAGATTAAGGATGTCAGCTACACAGTTAGAATGTTACTTTGCGTTGTTTGCTGTGTTGTAATTAGCTGTGTTGATTTGTCCTGTAGAAAAATGGGAGAATATTATTAAACTTTACGAAATGATCCCAAGGCAGTTGGCAAAGGAGTTCCTTCTTGATACCTATACAGTGGGTTAGCTATCTAACTAGTAAATAACCTTGAGTTGTTGGCTGTGTTTTGTGAGGCGTGTGGATTGTCCTATAGAGGAAAGGGAGACTGAACTGATGGAAATCCTCCAAAGTTTGGTTTGTCAGCTACATTGTTAGAAAGTTACGTACCTTGCGATGTTTGGTGTGTTATAGGTTGCTGTGTTGATTGCCCTGCAGAAAAATGGCAGCAAGAATTGCTGAAAATGTTCGAAAATGCTACTATTAATATTGGAAATAGCATGGGAATTAGTAAGTAAGTTGGTTTGTAAGTCGAAAAGTTATTTCATTCTTTTGTTTGCATTTTTGTATGCTTTTTAAATTAGATAGTGTAGATTTTTCAAGTATTTCCTAAGGGAGAGTCTGCTTTAATTTATTTAGTGAGTCAGCTTGCTAGTTAGTAAATTACCTTTAGTTGTTGGCTGTGTCGGGAGAGTTTGGGTTGATTGTCCTGGAGAGATAAGAGAAATATACAATTATCTTTGTAATACTGGTCAGTAATTAATTAAGAATTAGTCCCGTGTTTTTTTAATTAGCCAAGTGAATAATCGAATCAGTTAAAACTCCTTAGGTCACGTCATTCAGAAGCTGGTTCAGTAGAGAGTTACCCTGGGTTGTTAATTGTGTTGTACTGACTGCATTGATTGTCCAGTGGATTGTCTTGTAAAATACATGGACAACTGCCAACATTTGGGAAATTCAAAACTTGCTACATCAGTTTTGGCGGAACAACACCGCGGTTAGAAAGCTTGCTAAATGGTAAGTTAGCTGGTTGATCGATAATAAAATACTTACTCATAGTGAACTAATTGTATAACTATGTCAAATGTAAATAAGTGACCTTTTCGCTTGTAGGTTTTAAGTTTTGTTGTTTTTGGCTGGGTTGTTGATTACCCTATTGAAAAGGTTTTACGGTTAGCTAGAGAGCTACCTTGTGTTGTTGGTTGAGTTATGGGTAGCTGTAATGATTGTCCTCTAGACGAAAGGGAGAATAAACTGATGAAAATGTCGTCTCATTTCTTACTTGACTTAAAGTTTAAGCAGCGACGTACTACTTGGTAAGTAGGCTTGTTTTAGGTGGTTTTTATTTTGGTAACTTAGATGGTTAATAGAATAGTTAATATCTGACAGCTCAGATTCATATCAAACTTTTGGTTAGGATTTTGGCTGGACAACAAATCTAGCTTTCGTTCCTTTTATGGCCTTATCTATTGTTTGAAGGAAAGGGTCTCTATTGTTCGTAGGACAAAGGTTAGGAATCATCGACGCGTGGCCAGTTCACCGAGCGCGAAATTCAAATTTCTTCGGAAGCGATAAGTAGTACAAACTCGGCCTCTGTGGGGGAGGGTGTGGTAATGATTGTTGTAGCTTGGAGACATCTAAAGGGAGTGGGGTGGACAAGTTTGTGACAAGAAGAGCGAGGTCTGGACAGTAAGCATTTTGGCGCATTATCATGCTGCAGACGATAACGCGAAAAACAATGTGCCTATCAAGTTTAAATTATACTTCTACCCACAAAGAAAGCCACTAAATCACAAACAATGAGTTTTTAGCCTTGCTCTTTGCATTTAAATGCTTAAAGCGTCTTTAAAATGAGAGTGTTATTAAACGTAAACCAACAACTTAATGAATGCAAATATTTCAATTCCGCTAAACAGTCCACACGGTTTTGTTCATGAATTATCAACCATCAATTTACGATCATTTACGACAATTTCAAAATTAAAGGCGCGTGCCGCTAAGTGGTTTTAAATCACCACCCCCCATCGCGACCACAACTTTCAAGTTATCATTCTACCTGCAACCTAAACTAGTAAATTAAAAAGGCATTTTTTAGCTTGCTCCAGAAGAAGAATGAATAGTATCCCACAATCCTTTGCATTTGTAACTATATTATTAAAATCTGAAGTGACGTCATCAGTCTCTTGAGGGATCGATGGAATGAGTTTCACTCAAATGGCGGCAGCTTTGTTTGTAACGTGTTGCAATGCAAAATGCTCTGTTTCGTAACAACGCGTCTGGTCTAGTACTACTGCGTATCAATGGAAAAATTTAGTGTTTACCTGAAAGGTTTTGCCTGTGCTGCACTTTATTGCAAGGAAATTCGCTAGAGTGTCCTCGAACGTTTCCCCAAATGAAGGGTCTGATTGTTCTTGAAGTATATCGATGATCGCTCAGTTGAAGAACAGTTCGTCGGTTTGTGCAGTTCTACTTGATTCAAATAAATCTCAGTTGCGGCATCGCCGTGAGTATACACTGTATATTCTTAATTGTCATGTACTGATCATCGATTCGAATTTGTTGCTAAAGACGAGATCCAGCGAGTTGTATCATGTGTTTAACACGAGGATCTGTTGATGATTGTAAGCAATGTATTCAAAAATCACTTCCTCAAATTCTTCCTCGAGTAGTTTGAAATGCACAGGACATTGGACAATTAACTGGAACAATAATTTGCGCTTTCGAAGTATTGTGTCAAACTACTTCAACCATTCAAGAAGAGACATAAATAGTGATATCTGTCACCCAGTCGATCATACTCAAGGAGTGAGCAACTGCTAATAACTGGTAATCTTCCCGGCTCCTTTTGAGTTTATCTAACAAAACAAAAGCGATTAATTCACTCCTTGCTCACACAGAAAGCACAATGAAGAAAAAGCGCAATTAAGCTCCTTTAACCCTGCGTATTACTCTATTACATTTGTCGCGGAATTGCCATGTGAGTTAAAACATGACTCGAAATTGCAGGATTTGGACCATTTTCGAACCTTCAGAAATTTGAAACTGTCGGGTCACTAAGGGTCACTATGGTACAAAGTTGTCCAAATACCTTTTAATTATTCAGATTTTAACTGTTTCTGTAAATAACTCAAGCATAAAGAGACTTATAATTAACTTCGTGCAACTCAATGAAGCGGTGGTAACGGATGGCGTGAAACATTGTTATTCAAATTATCTAAAAAACCTATTTCTAATGTGCTAAATTCAAAATAAACAACACCTAATTCAGAATGAAATATGTAAGTTTGTGTTTTGAAGTGTGCTATCCTTAGCGAAACGCTTTATCTGTGAAAAAATCCAAAGCGAAAACAGGCGCGCAAAATCCGCCATGTGTCACAAGACATTCGCCATCTTCATTCGTTCTTCTTCTGAGCTTGCTCTTTACAATTACATACTTAAAAGTCGCGCATCATTAACCTATTGTCTATTGGGATTTGTCTTATAAACCGTCAACTTACAAATGAATGCAATCATTTCAATTCGGGTAAACTACACGTATCCACGCGACTAGACAATCACAACCTTCGATGCTCAGTGCAGAGATGTTCTCAAAGTTTAAATTGGAGAAACCCGCAAATGTCCTTTACAGACGAGGTTCCAAGAGATATGAACGAGAATATCCGACGGATATTATTTCCGTTCCACTTCTGGAACAATATGACCGTGCCATCTGCCAACTTAGAGACGAGAAGTCAACGAGCAGTTGAAAACCCAAACGACGGCGCAGTATCATGAAATCACCAAAGCGCGAGCAGAGGCATTCCAGTTGAGAAAAGAACTGAGACTGCTTCGTGATGAAGTCGCACAAAGCCGCCTGCAGGTGGACCGCACGAAAAATTGTGTGAATTTCAATACATCAAAAAAAAGTTTCTGGGAATGTGATAAAGCATCTCTCGACTAGAAATAGTTTTTAACTACAAGTTTGATTTTTTTACGGCAAAGAGGACATTTCTTCTTCTCTTCCTTCAGTCTTATTGCACATCCAATGCAACATACTTGATGACCCATTTGTCCATGAACAATGCTTGCATTACTGGGTTGCGTTAGCCAAATAATGCAAAGCTCTTGTGGGAAAGCTCCATGTTCTAATTGAGATTAATTAAAAAGGAATGAAAATCAATCAAAAAATTCTAAGGCTTGTTTAACCTCACCTTCTTTTTGTTGTTCTCCCTCCCTCTCCTTCTCCGCCTCCTCATCATCCTCATCATCCTCCTCATCTTCTTCCTCCCCATCCTCTGTATTTAGTTGTGTATCGGCTGAGTGATAGTAAATTTCTCCTGTGCTCCCTTCTGGCTCCTCAGGCTCCCCACTGACGCCTGAGCCACATTGGGTTGGAATATAAATAATTCAAAAAAATGTAGTTATATTTAACGAGTGGTTATTATGTACAAGGAGCGGGGGGGGAGGGATTAATGAATGGAAGAAGTCAGTATCAAAAACTCCCCCACCCCATGAGCTTGTCTAGACTTTCTTAGCCCCCCACTCCCGTAATGTCAAAAGGAAAAATTTCCCCCCCTCCCCTTCCCATGCAACTGATATATAATTTAAAAAAACCACAATTTTTAAGAATGCATGTTTGCAAATTGCTTATTTGACTTTTTGAAAATTTGCTGGGAATATATTCACGGTGGGGCCAAACCACCCCCAAATGGGTCATTTAGACTAATTTTGCTTCTTTTTCATATTTTTTTTTCCAAACTTGGGTTGTGACGTCATAATGGCTGACATCACAAAACGAGTTACCTGAAAATTTCAAATTTGAAATAAAAAGTTATGTCATCTGAAAGAACTTGGCAAGGGGAGTAAAATACTGAAAACCGTACCTCGCTAAGACAAACGTATCTTGAGTTATGGCAATTTAAAGACATTTAAAGTGTCCCCCTGGTACCATACTTTTCTTCTTAAAAAAAGCCTGTTGATCTTTTTTGTACAGTTTCTTTCTTTGCAAGCTAATAATCTGGTAAAATGGAATTCTTGTTGTTCCAAAAAATCGTATCATTTTAGATTTTAAGTTTTTGGCTTGAAAACGATAATATTAGCAAGTGCATAATTGATCACGTGACACTTAATTACGTCACAAAACTGGTTTGGGGGCTCTAGCTCTGGCAGGAAAAATTTTTTCCGAGTTTTTCTTTTTCATTTAGCTTCCGTCATTTAAGATATCTTATCTGCAACTTAAATGGTGTCGTTAACGCAACAAAACAACAATTAAATTCAAACGTATTACACAAGGGAGGGACCCTATTTTGAGACTGTGAAATTTTCAAAATCTAAAATGCCCTATCTCATCCATTATTTGCCACATCGACAAACTGTTTTCAGCATTCAACTCCTCTTGACGTGTTCTTTCTAAAACACTAGAAAAATTTACAAATTCTAAAATTTTATTTTAGAGAATAATATGACGTCACCAATTATGACGTCATAATTTGACATTTGGCATCACCATTCGTGTCAAATTGTTTGGCACAAAGACCCATATCAAATTACCAAGTTTGGTAAAGAAATGATGAAAAGTAACAAAATTATTAAAAATTAACCAAAAACCGGACATTTTCATGACACATTTGGGGGGTGGTTTGGCCCCACCGTGATTGATAGGATATTGTTAAGGAAGCTAATTATAGCGGCAATGTGTTTATACCCCAAGCAGAGTCTTGTATACAGAGAGGTTTTTCTTTGCTTGTTTTAGAATATACATAAGATAGTTGTCAACCAAACCTTTTTTGATTTCCCTGCACAAACAGGGACCAGACCTTTTTAGCCACCCCCCTCCCCCCATACCATTTAACAACCCCCATCCCCAAAAATAATGACCACTCCTGTATGAAATACTTAAATTTCTTGTTTTGAAATTGTAAAATCTTCTATTTCTACTATCACTGCTGAATCTCGTTTTCGCTTTTTAGTTCCTGTGAATTCAGAAATAAATCTAATAAATTATAAAATCTTATCAATTAACTTGTCAATTATTCAACTCAACACCAGCATCTTCAACACCAGCATCTTCATCGACATCAGTCTTTGCAACATCAGCTAAATCTTCAACAGCCAGAACAACCTCCATTCAGATGTCACCTTCACCGTATTCCACCACGTTTTCACCTAGGACCATAGTCAGGGACGCTGACCGTCAAAGTCCACAATTTCTTTTATTCCTCTCAAAATTTGTGCCTAAATTTGTTTTTTCTTTGCATTTTATTTTTCCCGCCTTGGGTAGTTGTTTGGTTTTGTTGCCCTTTATAGTGTTTATATTTTACTGTTGGCTCAGGATCAGGGGGAAGCAAGGAAGCAATTTGAGAGGGGAGCCGGAAACCATACCACTAAGAGAACGTCTCGGACCACTTCCCCCAGTTCCTGAGCAGTGACTTTGTCATATATTTTTTCAATTTTCTTCAGTTGTATTCGAATGTCTTTTATTTGCTTTTCGATTGACAAATCCGTTGTAAATTTTGCTGTTTCAAAAATTTTATAGTTTCCTTCTACATTCTGACACTTATTCAGTCCTTTCAATGTTGCTATCTTTTTGTCTTGCCAGATGTAATAAAATTTGTAATGGGCTCTGTTAGCGTTTTCATTGTTTGCTCCACGGTCTACGGTCTACAGTGATAAACAAGACGATATTTATAACTTTTATTTGTTTAAGGTGTTGACCGTGAAATTCATGTTGACCGTGGTAAAATTTCATTTCCTACAGTCAGCGTCTATTTGAGGAGCACAAATGATTTTATTCATATTTTTCTTTCATGTAAATGTGTTAAGGTCTCAGTAGATGAAACAGAAGGTTTTTTTGCCAATACTTAGCATTGCACATCTCTTGCGCGAGATTGATACATTAGAGTCATTTGCAGAGCTCCAATCCATTGCGTTACAATATTGTCACCTTAATGATATTTCATTCTTTAAGAACGAACAATTGAAAAAAAAAAAACATCCCGGTAATCACATTCATAATTCACCCCCTTGCCATTTTGCTCAATAATACTCTTGAAGCTCTATTTCTACCATAAAAAATATATTTGGTAGGAACTCGGTTGATAGTAGCCCGGCAATGTTGCGTGACAAACCCAAGCCCGAAAATAGGAACAGTTTACGAACACCTTTTCCCTTTAATCTGGAACCAACTGGAATTCCCTTCTGCCATCACAATAGCAAACAATTCATTCTCGTTTCATTGACTTGTTCACCTAATACATTGATACAAAATTGTTTTTACAATCTGAAATCAAAGCGATACACCACCAAGACAAGCAATTGCAAGAGGATTCAGACACTCGCGGTATTTCCGGTCAATTCGGACATTGTTATAGTCAATAAACATTTACCCCCCTTCCCCCTTATCGATGTTGTTATGGATTTAGTTATGATTTTCAAAGCAACAAGCAACAACATTGAAAGGGGGAGGGGGGTTCAGAAATGTATTAAAGTTTTCCATTTGTTTTCAAGAGTACGTTTCCAGTGGGTAATCCAATTTTTGAGGAGAAGGTCTCAACAATTTTGCAATTGCTTGTCTAGGCGCGTTACCTCTATATAGCGCTCGTCCTGAATGAACTTTATGAACCAAAGTTGGTGTGCATTATCAGCGTAGTGAATCATTTAAAAACACCAGTATTTCACTTAACTGTCGTTGCGTGTTTAACAATGGCAAAAGAAAATCGGGTATTTTTCGCTTTTTCTTATTGGCGTAATTGGCTGTAATTTCCAGTGAAAAGGGGATTTGTTCAAGAACGATCGCCAACAGAGCAATAGCGAAACGCCTTATGCCAACTACAAGGGTTAGCGGTATGTAATTTCGAGAATTACTCTATTGATAATGCCAGTTAATGTGAAAAGGCTTATTTCTGCTCGTAGTTAACGCTTTAGGCGGAACTAGATAAAGTGCTTGTTTGCACAAATGCACAGAATTCACGTAATAGATTTTTCGCTCACAGTTAAAAAGGACTGCATCGTTTTAACTGGTGACTTTATTGGTATAAATGCACATTGTGTCTACCTTTAAGAAACGTTACTTGGTGTCGTTATTTTCGCTAACTAGCTGCAAACGCACATTAGGTTTGTTCCCTACGCAGCAGTTGCGTAGTTACTCCAACCTTGCCGTTATAAGGAAGAAAAACGACTGATACATTAGCGGGGTGGAAACGAGGCGGTCATCTTTGTACCAGCTACACCGAATTCACGGCTACAGAGGAAATATCAAAAAGAGATAAGACGGCAAGGTTTCAAGATCAAAGTAGTGGAAAAGGCTAGTATTGCAATTAAGAAATTGCTCCAGAAATCTGACCTGTGTAAACCGCGACAGTGTGAAAGAGAAGATTGCCTGATGATGTAGAACGGACGGAAAAGGACCGTGTGATACACAGAGCGTAACGTACATATGAAATCAAATGTACCGCGTGTAACATCATCTCCGTGGGAGAAACATCAAGAAGCGCGTATACCAGAGGGAAGGAACACGAGAAGTCACTTAGCAATAAGGATCAGCGATCAGCCTTGCGGAAACATTGTAGGGAGAAACATAACAATGAAGTGCAGAGATTTCAAATGAATGTTACCGGTCTTTACTCTGACGACGCTTTGCTGAGGCAGATAACAGAGGGTGTGAGGATAGACAAAGTACCCGGAGACTCCTTCCGGAGACTTTTTCCAAATTCCGAGCGCGGTAATCCCGCATGGCCGCGCACTACCATCAAAGTAGGACGTCTCGAGACGATTAACGTGGAGTCAAAGAAGATGTGGGCTATTCCAATGGTTTTTACATGAACATTTTTACATTTTAGTAGTTCTTACATGACCAATTTGACAATTTTAAGTAGTGGCTGACGAGGCTCGAAGAGCGAAATATATTCCGCAATTTCAACAGTGTTTATACCGTTTCAAAGTTTTTTTTTAATGGGGCGTCGAATGTGGATCAAAGTCGTGTTGTCTTGTTATTCTTCTCGTAGTGTCTCTCCTCGATAGAGCATACAAATGTGTTCGCCAAACGGGGTCCCAAAGGTGAGCCCTTAGGTCACTTTAAGTAGATAAAAGTTATTCTTCTCAGTGCTATGTGCCTTCTTGAGACTGTTTACTGTAAACGGCGTTTAAATATTAGGGTTGGCCACACTGAAATTGGTTTCAGATCATGGTTTAGGGTAGCCTAACAGCGGAGCCCTCAGGAATAAGCTGGTGTTCGTTTGTCAAAAAACCCGAAAACTCTTGGGCCCCAAAATTTTGTGTGGCTATTTTCGGGCGCGATATTCTCTTGAAAAGTGTTTTGGCAGGTATGTCCTGCTACACCTGAACACCATACTCCAATGGGCAAACTGGTTCAGCTCTCTTTCAGTTAGTTTTACTATTGATGAGATGCAATTTACCAATGGTTTACGGATCGACTACTTTTTTAGCATTTGTTCCAATGGTATGGATCGTGATGCTGCTTTTACAAATGGTATCCGCTCGTGTGTATTAGACATGGATGAAAGTCTACAGCTAAAAGTCGTGTGAAGACCATGCTATCCCGGACGTGTGTGCCCCACTGCCCCAGTGTATGTTGTTCTCTAATGAGTTCAGGCAAAAGACCGAATATTCCACAAAGATGAATTGTTGAAATATTAGATGTTCGGTTGAAACTGAAATTATTAGCAACATCTATATTCTCTCGTACCTTCACTCGTGTGAGTAAGCAACACAACTGTGAGAAGAATGGCGCACACGTACAACGGCAGGTGGCGCTCGTCAGACATCTTGCTTCAACTGAAGGAACCCCTTTGTTGTAATGGATTTTATGTGCTGAACCTTTACGTGATAAACAGCTTTTTCTGCTTGAGATTGCAGCACGCAAACTGGACAAAACTTCCTAAAATAGAATATTGAATGATGGGGTTACGTCAATGCCTTGGGTCTGTATTTTACAGCTTTATGTATCATTCCTTTCCTTTATAGTTCTTGGGTTAATGCCTAAGACACACAGAAAGGATGGGGTGATCCCCCCGCCCACCTCCTCTTGCCATTGACATATCCAAACACCGAGAAGTGGGTTGAAAAAATGAGGCGCAGCGGGGTTTTTTTAACCAGCTTCGAGATGTTTGGATACCTGATGAAACACTCTTTCGAGTTTTGATATGGCTTCTCAAACCATTGATAATTCTTGGAGAAATTTAAAGCAAAAATTCGCAAAATGTTATGCTTTTTTAAGGTCCGGTATCCAAACCACCGTCAGGGTAGTGATTTCCTTTGATTTCTTTTTATAAATTATTAATGAGTTTTAGAAGTGTCGTTTCCAGTTGCTGTTCTTCTAACTTTCACACTGTTTGGTTACATTTCAATGTTTGGTTACATTCGGCTTATTGATAAAAACAACCCACTCAAGCTATCTCATTAGTACATGTGATGTATTGCATTCCTTTCAACTAAGTAAAAGGTTTATTCGGTGAAGAATTTATAAGAAAACAATAGATCTAGAGAGTACCAAATTTTCTACTTCAGTAAATTATATTCCTGATGTTCAGTTTGTGATAATAAGGAGCAATCGTGTTAGTTGTGAAAACCAACGACATAAAGAGGGAACTACTGTGCTACATTTCGCTGATAGGGATCCACAGTGGCATAAAGATGCTGAAACCATCATATTGATCATTCAGCATTAGAAAATATTCAAATTATACCAATATCTGTAGTACATGAACTGATAGTCAGGAGGAGGAAAAGCGCCGAGTTGTACGTTGATGTATGACGAGATTAAAGAGATAAATGTACATAAAGTACCACAGGATAATAATAAAAACGAAGGGAGCCCAACAACACCACGCAACCTCCACCCCAGTCTCTTTTTCCTCGCTCCTGAAGGGCTAAAAGGTTGCGTGCAAGTCTTGTTTTTAATTGTTTCGTGCCATTAAACTTGATGGTTTATCACAGGCAGACCACCCTGTGTGTTCGTGGTTAATAATTGTTGACATAAGACGATGTTGAAATCAATGGCGCGTATAGAAGAAATATAGAGAAATATTACGTCGGCTTCGATTAACTACAAAATATAAAATTTACTCTAAATGATTCAATAAAAGTTAAGATAAAATGTTGACTGAGTCTTGTGTCATATTCTTTTGCTGTCCCGAGCCGTTTAAGGCGTTATTTTGCAAGGTCATTTATCGACCGGTAGAAAGAGAGAGAGAAGGGAGAACAAGGCATGCAGCAATACAGCCGGCGGCCGCGACCTTGTACAATTCAAACTAGAACTGACGCCAAACCATCAAAGTTCTCACCTCGAAAACACCGGCATCCATCGACTAGATATTTCTTCGTCCCTGTGCCGAATTAGAGCTTCCGAGAGAAGCGATCCTGAAGTCTCAAAAGTAGCTTTCTCACTCCATGATCGGTGCAAGATTCCAGACCAAAGGAATTTGAAAAACGCGAGTCCATTCGAATCTACCAATCAGTGCGTCTCGTCCTTTGGGCTTTTGAACTGCCAACGATTAACAAGCGCATCAAAGCTATGTTCTTAAGACCAGGTTTAGTTTCTGCGACCGATCGGTGCCTTCAAGAACTTCTTTTAAATAATGGAACAAATATTCGGCAACTCTGCCACGCAACGCCCTTGGACCATCATCAACTGACGCTTTTACTGCCAGTCTAGGCTTTAGGTTTAGAGTCGAAGAAAGTTAAAGTCAGCAGTCAAAATATATTTCACAATAAAACTTCATTAACTGTATGCACACTGTCGTGTATTGAAAAGCCTTGCTTACATAAAAAAATAATAAAGTTAGTAATGATAAATAACTTTGTATACAGCGTAAGAGCTGTACCGAAACGTAGCTGAAACGCCGTTTGTCCTTACTGGAAGTAGAAACAAGTATTGAACATTCGAGATTTGAAGACCCATTAGGTTCTGTCCTGATCGAGGAAAAAAGTCAATAACAACTTAATCACTGATCAACGAGTGAAACAAAACTTTTGTGCTCAAAAGGGCGCACTCAAAGGGGCGCTACATAGACATTTTTTTTTAAATTGTACATAAGACACAGCAACATACAAACTAATGACATTTAAAGCCTCTTTGCTTTTATTTAAACGCGCAATTTTTGTTCAGCTACTCATCCAATCCGTAGATTCTCTGAGGTAAGCACACTAATTGACCTGACTAATGCACTTGTTTAGTTGTTTGCTTGTGGCCACAGCGTGCGGTGGCACGATCTTTGACTCAGCGAGAGTCACTCTTTGTTCTCAATTTGCTTTCTTTGAAAAAGCTACATGAAACTTCTTTGGCACATAATGGAAAGTAAGGAGCTAAACTTTTGCTGATTACTAGAATATGTAAAAAGCACAAACGAGAAGAACATGGGTTACCAGATGAGGACCTGACCAAGTCTAAACGAGAAAATATGGCGGCCGAACGCAAATGACGAAGGCACTTAAAGTGAATTACGCGAAATGCTGGTAGACGTTCAAATAACTGTCCATAACATCCTCTTGGGAAAAAAATATTGCGATGATGCAGCGGTATTGACTGAGCTGAAGCCTGAAGTACAACGACCGAATAGCGACATAGCTTCGATAAAGCATTCACTACAGCAAACAACTAACCATTGTCAGAAAGAACTGGACGCTGCCAAACAAGTAATCCGGCGAAGAAATTTATAAGCTCTATACTATTCAAGATCACTTGTCACTTGGAGCAATATACTGGCAAGAATAGTTTAGAGATCCACGGAATCCTCGAAAGTGCATACACCGAAGAAGTAGTGCTTAAAGTTGCGAACGCCCTCAATCAGTTACTGTTTCACCACAGGGCATTGAAATCTCCAGAAATTAAACAACACAGGTATTAAACAAGCCAATTATTGTTAAGTTTATTAGCCACAAGATAAAGTCAAATTTATATCGTGCAGTGGCCAAGTTTAATGATATCAAAGTGTCAAACATATTTCCAGGGCTTGGTTTTTCCGCCAGCGGAGAAACGGAAAGGATCGTTTAGAATGAAACCTACTACACCGTATCGCAGGAAACTAATGAGTAAGGCTAACAACAACAACAACAACAACAAAAACAAAAAAACCTATGGACGGCGAACTCCTTCAATCCCTTTTGATTTATATGTAAATGTTAATGTAATGTTTTCCGCCTTTTTCCCAAAAAATAAAAAAAAAATTATAAAAAAAACTTGCATGATGCTTCCCTGATCGCGGAAAAAACAAAACAAAACAATAACAAAATAACTATTGATGAACGAGTGAAACAAAAGGGCCACTCAAAGGGGCTCCACAAAGACATTCAAAGAATTGTACATAAGAAACAGCAAGTTAAAAAGACACGTAACCGAATGACATTTTGTTACACTTCGCGTAAGAACTACAGAAAAATCGGCAAAGCGGCAGGAGGTCATCCGGTGTCTGTTTCTAATTAAGTAATTAAAATCCGGCTTTCTGATAGGATGAAAATATAATTGCCCAAAAATGATAGTAAAACAGATAGCTCTATTGTTCTTTATGTCATGCAAATTTTAACAAAATCGTATGTGGGGAACCAAACTGGTTACGGCAGTGTTGATAGTGGTGTTAACAAGTTAAATGATCATCGAAATTTGACAATTCAACTTGTAAATTACAAAACTGGTACACTCTCAATCAGATGCTAAATGCAAGAATTTCTAATTTTAATATGAATTTTAAAGGTGGCAGACTGACATAACTTTGCCTGACACAACGAACATATATAAAATAATCTGTTTAAAACATTTTGTTGACGATGTCCCGAAGTTGAACACTTCAAGAATTTAGATTCGAGCTGTACTCTAAAGAATAAAATATTTATTAAGATTGATAGTGCTTCAAAGTCAAGCGCTAACGTCTGGCTTTTCTTTCGACTCCATCATAGACATTTTAACTTCAAAAATGAATCTTTGTTTCATTGCGACATTTTGGTTTGCAGTCAATTACCTCAGATAAAATCCTGCGCCTTAAGTTTCAAAACTCTTCAACGGTGGCTGATCATGATGCAAAGTGTCTGAGAATTTTACGCTCACTATATCGATGAACCAAATCAGTAAAAACGACATAAATGAAATCCGACCATGAAATCGTCATTCTATGGACTTTTTCCCTTTAACATGTTTACAGACCCATTGATTAATTGAAATATCATTGGACACCTCACCTTCCCGTGTGCTCTGTGGTTATTTCGTGTTAATCAGCGGAAGGTGTATTAATTGCGTGACATCTTAAAAATAAGATTGTGAAAGTTTTACGGCTTTCTTTTGAATTTTTGTAGATGGTACAAAGAAAACACGGACGTTTTCGCTCATTTTACGATGACTACCAATGACTAAATATAATTTCCTAAAGATTGCCGAGAAATATTCGATGATCTTCCGGTTGTTACGTAACGACCACTTTTCACGGTGAAAGTGCAATTGATATTTTTACTTACAACTAAAGAGCAATATCACTGAACGCTCATTGTTTGAGAAGGAAAGTATTTTACTTTTCTTATTTAAGGCATTTTTGGCTAGAAAAGGCAAGTAATGATTTCGCACTCCTGAATAGCTAGGTTGGCCAAACTGTGCCGTTTCTGTGTTCAGCTGGCCTGACATTTTCACAGTTTAAACAGCACTCGCATTGCTGACTTGCCTCGCCTACGTAAGTCAGTTTGTCTTTTTACCGGCTGAGTTCAAGATTCGCTCAAAAAGGAACTAGAATCGGGTGAACGCTTGGATAGAAAACTCCAGAACTAAATCTCAGTTTTTCACGCCAAAAAAGAAGAGATTTTAATTGAAAATTACTTCGATATTAGTTTAAAAGCTTGCTAGGACCGGACAGAAATATATATTTTTCTTCTCCAAGATGTAACAAATAGTTTGATAGAAGTACACAAAGGTAACTTTATGGCTATACAGAAAAACACTAACCGAAAGATGAAAATGAAACTAGAAATTATATTCGAAATCTTTCTTTTTCATTTTTAAAAACCAACAAATTGTATTTACATACAAGGATAAAACATTAAATACCTGCTTGGTCTGCCGCTTATCTTAATGTTACTGCTTCCTAAAAAAAAAAGCGCAATTAAACTTAGAATTGAATAGTGACAAGAAATCTGAAGCATTTCGAACTAAACGAGTGCATAAGCCATGCAAATTAGCGTGCTTACCTCAGAGAATCCACGGGATTTAATGAGTAAATGAACGAAAATTGGGCTTTTAAACAAAAGCAAAGAGGATTTAAATGTCATACAGTGACATATCTTTTTAAGTTGCCGAGTCTTATGGACAGTAAAAAGAATTCTTTGAAAGTATATGTGGCGCCCCTTTGAGCGCGCCCTTTGACGAAAGATTTGTTTCACTCGTTTGTCACTTATTATTTTGTTATTGATTTGTTTTTGTTTTTTTCCACGATCAGGGCAGCATTATGCAATATTGGAAACTTAAATGTCACACTGTGACATGCCTTTTTAAGTTGCCGTGTCTTATGTACAATAAAAAGGATTCTTTGAATTAATGTCTATGTGGCTTCTCTTTGAGTGCGTCCTTTTGAAAACAAAAGTTTTGTTTCACTCCTTTATCACTAATTATTTTGTTATTGAATTTTTTTTCCCACGATCAGGGCAGGATCATCAAATCTTGGAAACTTGTTTCTTATTGTTTTCAGGTCTTCAAATCTCGAATGTTCAAAGCCTTTCGATTCTTTGTTCTTAAATCTTAATGTTCAGTGTTTGCAATTCTTAACGTGACTCACGATCAAGAACAGTTAGAAGAAAGCAAACATAAAACAAAAAAAGAACACACACACTAAAAATAAAAACAACAACAACAACGACAACAACAAATTATAGATTTCTGGGCCGTGAAGAGAGCGAGAAGGCTATGACTGGAAACCCCTTTGTACTGGGATACTGTCTTCAAACAATTTGTCAGCCCACTGCGACTGTAAGTAGACTTGGGGGCTTACACGACCAAGTGTTTCGCGCTCGCAAGTTTTTCTCACGCTTGGCACTGGTCACAATATATATTTGCTACGTGTTCTCATTGGTTTGTTTGAATGTCTGCGTCTTATGAGAGTATTTTCCTTAGGTTTGGTTTTACGACTCCTGCTTGTTTTGAAAATTGTTCTATTACATAATACCTGAGCTAGCTGGTGAGTTTACCTGGAAAAATCAAGAAATCCAAGATTTCCGTTCAAGAACATGACTACTCACCTCAGAGAAAATAGTTTTGGACGTAATATCTGCTCTCTAAGTTTCGTTGTCATAGCCTGAATATTCTAGGAGTTAAAGAGGAGGGTGGACCCCGCCCCCCTCCAGCCTCGGTCCCAGGAGACTAAAAAAAAGCCTAAACAATGTTTTTTTTTTTCATTTAGAGAGCACTCAAAAGGGTACTAAATAAGCATTTAAAGCAAAGTAATTAGTGCTTAACAAGCCTATCAAAGTTTTGTTCTTGAGAGCGGGTTTAGTTTCCACGATCGATCGGTGACTTTATCAGACGACTTCAGATAACTAACATGAAACAAATATTTGGTAACTCTGCCACACAACTGTTTTCACTTCTAATGAAAGGAACAAAGCAGGTGTTTGTTTACTTTTCAATAATAATTTTAATTTACAATCCCAGAGAGTTTCTACAGACCTCGTGGGGAGGTTCATTATCTGCGACATCAAAGCGAATGAAGCAAAAAAAACTATTGCATGATGGTTCCCTGATAGCTGAAAAAACAAAGGAAAAAGCAACACAAAACAATAACAAAATAACTATTTCAAGATCAACGAGTGTAACAACACTTTTGTTCTCAAGGGGGTGCCACAAAGACATTCAAAGAATTGTACATAAGAAACAGTAAGTTAATAAGACATGTAACCGAATGATATTTTGTTACACTTTGCGTAAGAACTATAGAAAAATTAGCCTCCCACGCAGTCGTTTTTACGAGAGTTGTATTACCCTCAATACGACTCCCCTAAAAACGACTGCGTGGGAGGCTATAGAAAAATCGGCAACGCGGCAGGAAGTCATCCGGTGTCTGTTTTCAATTAAGTAATTAAAATCCGGCTTTCTGATTGGATGAAAAATAAAATTGCCCAAAAATGACAGTAAAATAGATAGACCTGTTGTTCTTTATGCCATGCAAATTTTAACAAAATCGGATGTAGGGAACCAAATTGGTTACGGCAGTGTTAATAGTGGTGTCAACAAGTTAAATCATCATCAAAAATTGACAATTTCACCTGTATATTACAATCTGGTAAACCCTCAATCAGATGCTAATACAAAAATTTCTAATTTTAATATGAATTTAAAAGGTGGCAGAAGATAACTTTGCCTGAAACAACGAACATATATAAAACAATCTGTTTAAAACCTTTGTTGAGGATGTCCCGAAGTTGAACACTTCAAGAATTTAGATTCAAGCTGTACTCTAAAGGATAAAATATTTATTAAGATCGATAGTGCTTAAAAGTCAAGCGCTAACGTCTGGCTTTTCTTTCGACTCTATCACAGACATTTTTTTCATTGAGACATTTTGGTTGCAGTCAATTACCTCAGATAAAATAGGCTCCAGTCCTGCGGCGTAAGTTTCAAACTCTTCAACGGTGACTGATGCAAAGTGTCTGAGAATTTTACGCACACTATGTCGATGAACCAAATCAGTGAAACGACATAAATGAAATCCGACCATGAAATCGTCATTCTATGGACTTAACATGTTTAAAGACCCATTGATTAATTGAAACATCATTGGACACCTCACCTTCCCTTGTGCTCTATAGTTATTTCGTCTTAAAGCTGGAAGGTGTATTAATTGCGTGACATCTTAAAAATAAGATGGTGAAAGTTTTACGGCTTTCTTTTGAATTTTTATAGATGGTACAAGAACATACGGACGTTTTCGATCATTTTAAGATGACTACCAATGACTAAGTATAATTTCCTGAAGATTGCCGAGAAATATTCGATGATCTTTCGATTGTTACGTAACGACCACTTTTCACTGTGAAAGTGCAATTGATATTTTTACTTACAAGTAAAGAGCAATATCACTCAACGCTCATTGTTGAGAGGGAAAGTATTTTTTCTTTTTTTTAATTTAAAACATTTTTGGCTAGAAAAGACAAGTCATGATTACACACTCCTGAATAGCTAGGTTGGCCAAACTGTGCCATTTCTGCGTTCAGCTGGCCTGACATTTTCACCTTCAAACAGCACTCACATTGCTGACTTCACCAGCTGAGTTCAGATTCGCTCAAAAATGAACCAAAATCGGATGAACGCTTGCGGGATAGAAAACTCCAGAACTAAATCTTAGTTTCTCATGCCAAAAAGAAGAGATTTTACTTGAAAATTGCTTCGATATGATTTTATAAGCTTGCTAGAACCGGACATAAATACATTTTTCTTCTCCAAAATGTAAAAAAAAAAATTGTTTGATAGAAATAAACAATAGTAACTTTATGGCTATAAAGAAAAACACCTACCGAAAGATGTAAATGAAACTAGAAATTATATCCGAAGTCTTTGTTCTTCATTTTTAAAAACCAAGAAATTGTATTTACATACAAGGATAAAAAATTAAATACCTGCTTAGTCTGCCGCTTATCTTAATGTTACTGCTTCCTAAAAAAAGAGAGCAATTAAACTTAGAATTGAATAGTGACAAAAACATTTGAAGCATTTAGATCTAAACAAGTGCATAAGGCAGGTCAATTAGTGCGCTTACCTCAGAGAATCCACTGAATTGAATGAGTAACTGAACAAAAATTGGGCTTTTAAACAAAAGCAAAGATGAATGAAATGCCACACTGTGACGTATCTTTTTAAGTTGCCGTGTCTCATGTACAGTAAAAAGAATTATTTGAATGTCTATGTGGTGCTCCTCAGTGCGCTCTTTGACGAAAGTTTTTTTTTCACTCGTTGATTAGTAACTATTATGTTATTGATTTGTTTTTTCCCACGATCAGGGCAGCATTATGCAATCTTGCTAGCTTAAGTTCCATACGGTGACATCTCTTTTTTTAATTTACCGTGTCTCCTAAGAGCAGTTGACAATCTGTTCGTAAAAAGAAAAACAACCAAAATAAGAAAAACACATACAAGAAAAACAAAACAACAACAACGAAGTGTCCCGGCTGTGAATAGAGCGAGAAGGCTTTCGACTGGATACCCTTTGTAATAGGATGTTTTCTTCAAACAATTTGTCAGCCCACTGCGACAGTAAGTAGACTTAAGCACGTATACTGCAGTGACAACCATGCAATTGTTTCAAGCTCACAGGTTTTTCTCACGCTTGGCACTGGTCACAGTATATTTGCTACGTGTTCTCATTGGTTTGTTTTATTGTCTATGTCATATGAAAGTAATCGCTTTGATTTTGGTTGTACGACTCCTGCTTTTTTGATAATGGTTCTATTACGTAATACCTGAGCTAGCTAGTAAAAAAACTGTAAACAAAAGAAACTGTAAATAAAAGAAGCTGAAACCTGTTGGGTTCACCTGGGCACCCACCTAGTATGCTGTGTTTTAGATGACTTTAACCCCAATTAGTTCAGTAACACTGCATACCTTCTTTGCGCTAATGTTTGGCAAGTTTCGAAAAAAATGTAGGGATGAAAGAAAAAAAAAGCTTGATTTGAAAACCGCCAAAATCATACATTCAGTAACAAGACTGATTTATTTAAAGAGAGAGAAGTAAAAGCATTGAAATCCTTAACAATGTTTGTTTTTCGTTTCGAGACAAGACCAATACTGCCCATTCCCATATTAAGGGTTATTTGCAAATCAACCGTATTAGGTGATGGACCTCTGACCGTATTTAGAACTTTTGGCGAAACTACGACAAAGCACACATTGAAAAAAGTCTTCTTTTGCGCCGCTTTCCTTAGGGAGTTACAGAATGCAAGAGATTTATTGTACATAGTACAATAAAGCGAGAACAACTTATCAGTTGGAAAGGAATACACGCAGCTTGTGACCATAATTCCTGTAGAGATTGTAGAATGATACACTTTGGGCCTCACAGTTTCACATTTATCGTTGTGCTCGGCTTACTAACAAAAGGGCGTCACGTTTCCTCGCGGCAGGCCGTTAATGCGCTCCCACGCATTTTTTCTTTTCTCGAATGTCCTACAGGTGAGGAATGAGAGACTGCTCATAATTTGCGTGACAGGATATCAAAGAACCTCCTGTTTGTCCTTCCATTCTTGGAGAGCTTGGTTTTCCCACTGTATACAGAATTAAAAAGTTTACTGATCAGGATGGACGGATTCCCGCGTGAATCATTGAGAGGCATTTGAGACCTCTTCCTCGGATACGCCTTGATTTAGGCTTTACATTCGCCACTTTTTTTATAGCCTCCGAGAATAGTAGCTTTTTTCCCTACTCATGACGAGGATAAATTTCAAATCAAACACTTCTTTGCCATCGAACAAACAATTTTATCGGCTAGACAAAGGGTGAAAGACTGTGTACAACGTTTCTTTTTATGGAAACATTGTGATGAGCTAGTACCACAACTGTTGGTCTCGTTAATTAAAACAGAGCCTGTGAGCAACGATTATCTTGGGATGTAGGGGAGTCAGTTTGTTCACAGTCTGAGTACATTCTATTTGTTTGTTGATAATAAAGTAAACAGCTGTTATAGACCTTATAACTAAATTAACCGATGCGATGGATCAAAATAAACTTACGGCTGGAATATTCGAGTGACAACTCTGTAAATTCGAGTGAAAATAAAGTGTATCCATGTATGCATGTGTAGTTGTCCGATTACAGCTATCCAATTACAAAAAGTTCTTGTTATAGAAACGATTAATACAATAACCTAACTTTAACATTTAATGCTTTCAAGGTCCTCAGAAGAGATTATTTTTGATAAAGGGGTTAGTTACTGATTTTAAGAAACTGTGGTGATTTGTTGGTGGAAAAGTGAAAAAACCGAAATTGTGGTTTATCAACCAAGTCGATTTGGTAAATTAGCCACCGGAAAGAAATGACAAAACTGATGTTTGAGTGTTGAATAGCTCATTTGCTCTAATGAATAGCTAACACTCAAAATATCAACTTTTGAATTAGTTTGTGGTGGCTAATTTACCATGTCAAACCAGTTGATGAATCCATGCAAATCATTTTGTTGCATTGTTGTCTTGCATTTTACAAATAGGACTAAATTTACTTATATAAATCAAACTGTGTATAAACTAGTCTGCAAACTTATTATTTTTTCCTTTTCATGTCTGCAAACAATTTATTCGGGCTTTTTTGATTTTGCAAACAATTTTTTTTCAGGATTTTTCGCCCCCCCCCCCCCCTCCAAAAAAGTAATGGTCCGTCCCTAAGCTGAAAGGTTTTTCCCCGCGAGCAACCCGGCGATAAAAATGGACGATAAAAATCACTCTGCAGCGAAGTTAAATTAACCAGAATTTACAACTGAGCGTCACTGAGGCCCAAATCAAAATTGTTCGGGAGAGCTTGTTTTCTTAGGACGACAATAAATTGTACAAACAGAAAATAACGTTGTGTTCACAATTTCTTTCGTAGTCACGTCGATCATTAAAATTTTGCAAACAGTAGGTTTTGTACAAAAGGCTTCCGACGAAATATCAAGACAAGACGTAAAATTAAAACACAGCAAAATGGAAGAGAATCATTTCATAAAAATTGTCACACTTTTATGGCAAGTCAGTGCAAAAATCATAAAGCAATCTATAAGCTTAAACTTAATAAAACAAGGACTGAACAAGCTACCTACCAGAAAGGCTGATATTTTTTGGTTATATCACGCGAAATTGACACTGGTTTACCTGCACTCGTTGTAGCTCTGTTTTCCAACGGCTCCAAATGTTCAGATATAAATCGCTTTCTCGGGTTATTTTTAGTGTTGTTTTTACCATTCCGTCTGCGACTTCTAAACTGAGAATAACTGAGTTTTGTGGTTTGCGTTAAAAAAGTAAGCTGGTGAATTCTCATGTTCCTCACTTCCGTAGCCTTGCTTCAGTGAGCTGCATAAAATATTAATTCTGTTTTCAGTTCGATCAAACAAGCACATGATGGCTCCGTTGTGCGAACGGATTACAAACTTCTTCAGCTTCATTTCAACTAAAGCATGTACAACGGTGAGATCGTAAAGCTTCGATTCCGTTTGAACGATGATTACAACAATTTTTCAGGAAAATCAAACACGTACAACAATTCAAAGCTAATAATTGGGAGATTTTTTCCCAAAACTTGTGCTCGTACGTTCACTTCAGAGCAGTTTCATTCATTCATTTAGCTCTGCAAAGAAACACTGTAACACTTCGCAAGGTTTTGGCGCCTTTTTCGTTCAGTCATGTGATCGGTGCATGTTCCCTTTTATCTCTTTTCTCTCTCTCTCTCTCTTTTTTTTTTGCTCTCTTTTTGGATTTTAAAGTAATTAGTGATTTTGTTTTTAATAAAACAGTTAGTCTACTCGGCTTGCTGGATATGAAATGATTATAACCAACTCGGCGCTATGCGCCTAGTTGGTAATCTATCATTTGATATCCAGCACGTCCTCGCAGAATAATTGTTAAAAATGCGCCGTTTCCACTCAAAATATCCGCAAACCAGAATAAATTCATAATGAGTAAACAAATATCCCCCGGAAAAGTTCCATATTTTCCAACGTTTCTCACCATAAAATGGCAACATTATGGGCTTCTTGTAGAATTAATAATATCAAATGTCGGTATCCGTCGACCTCTGAAACAAATATGCTAATCTTCTCATTGGACAATTCGCACAATAACGCGGACGTGACAAAAACTACCGTGGCGAGGAGGTGTGCGGGGTAAGCAAGCGCAAATAGCCACGCTTCACGCAAGATATGTCGTACTCCGACGCAGAACCAAATTTTACATTTTGCGCTATTGCATTTTGCATTTTGCATTTTGCATCAAAAGTTATAACATTTTGCGTTACCATATTACTTTTTGTAGCATAATGGCAGATCAAACAATTTCCTTGGATCTGATCAACATTTCATTACAATCTGTGGGACTAACGACATCTAAAATTCTTAAGAGCAAATCCGTACAAAAATCAAACATTGAGCGGCAAAGCTCAAAATTCAAATTCGCTCTTCTTTTGCATTGTGGTGGCCCTTTGTAAGTATACAAACGCTGTGTAGTTTTTTCCTTGAAATAACTCTTTATTTCTGAGAAAAACAAAAAACTCCGTTCATAGCTCAAAGCTCGATTTTGCGAGACCAGGAAGGGTAAAAATTCCTTTAAGTTCACTCGACTCGCGTATCAAAACTATTGAACCGGGGAAGGCTGTAATACTACCACTTTGTTGTATGACCCTCCGTCGTCCAAACCTTACGATTTTATAAACTTGAGGCTAATCATAGTGTTTAAGGGAATAAAAAAGATTAAGGCTTCTTTTTGTTACCTCAATCGATAGGTCAAAAAGAACGACGACGTTTGACCATGTGCCTTTACTTGGAATTTCATAAAACTTAAGTTTGAAAGACTAATGATGTTGTACTTTCGAATTATGTTACAATTTGTTTGGGCAAATGATTTTAGAATATTCAGGAAATTTTTTAAAATCGTGCTTAGAAAGCACGCCATCTGATGATTGTGTGACCAAGAGTGACCTGGGATAGAATTCCTTCGGTTGGTAATATCGGCAGATATCGGCAACGTTGAAGCATAAAACAAATTAAATATACTAACCTGTACAAGGATATGTTATTCTTAGTGGTCCAAAGTGTTTGCTTTGTGCGAACGTTTCATACGTACGTGTACCGTTCTTCTTCAATTTCACCGAACGGCGAACATTCTCCAACCGAAACGTCACAATGCTGCTTCTTTATATCTTTCCTCTCCTTGTGCTATGGACAAAAT
This sequence comes from Siderastrea radians, assembly GCA_964017195.1. Lineage (NCBI taxonomy): Eukaryota > Metazoa > Cnidaria > Anthozoa > Scleractinia > Rhizangiidae > Siderastrea > Siderastrea radians. Next base: position 25,789,293 of record OZ024898.1, read on the forward strand.
ATTCCCGTCAAATCTGCTAAATGATCCTTTACATTAGTCGTAAAAGCAATTTACTTCAAATTTCCATCGGGAGATCTTCCATCTTCCAGTTGTTTCAGTTGTTTACCTGTCGAGCGGTTACAGTGCACGTGATCGCGATAGGATTTTCTGACTTTCTTTCCGATTTTTTGATCTGCCGCCGTCCAGGATTTTGGTCGAATATACCAGCTGTCAACCAGTTTAACGCTTACGCATGCTGTGAATGTTGTCAAAAAGTGCGCGCCCTGTGTTACGCTTTCAAATTTGTTCTACGTGACAGATTTGCTCATATCTTTTTCCCAAAACTTCTCCCAGCTCAGAAAAACAGCGGAAAGACTAGGCAGCAATTGTTAAACCTTTGTTTGGTACTAACATTTATCCAGAATGCAAAGTGATGCTCAAAGTAACCCTTTGGAAGTTACGTTTTCATGAAGTTGACAGGTTTTGGTGAAGCTGACGTATGAGCGCGCGTGCAAAATGTTAAAGACAGGAAGTGACGGTGAGAGTGACGAATATTACGCATGCAAGACAGGACATCGGACCGTTTTGCGCAGAGGTCACTCATCCGCCCGCCGGAACAAAGAACGGCGAAGAAACCTCTGCTTGCAGGGAAGAGTATCCTCGAATGCGTAACGTTAACGTAATTCTGTAGATTAACTGCATTTTATATGTATATTTTACATTCCCCGCGTGTCGAACAACAATCCTGAATTCAACAGCAACGCGAGTTAGCGCTTTTTTGTCCGTCTTTTCGTGTGAACGAAACTTTCTTTCTTGTTCTTTTTAATCCATCGTCGGCAGTTTATGTTCCTACGACGGACGAGAAAGAAAAAAAACGTCGACTGAACTTGTTCCTTTATTCACATGACAGAAAGATGTAAGTAGCCATCGGTCCACTTGATCATTCTCTGGAGATGAAAGCGAGGCAGAGCTTATCGGCTTGTGCGCACAAGAACCAGCCTTTACGCAGTGCAATATCAGGCTATCTGTCCGTTTCACCGATCCGAGTTCGGCACTGGATGGCAGAGGAACTCGAGAGCATGCCAAGTTCCTTCTGAAATCCCCCATCGCTTTGCTGGAAAAGGAAAACTAACATAAAGGTGACAGAGGAGTGGGGAAGGAGGTATCGAAGCCGTTATTTTTCAGAAAACAGGTGTCCTTGCTCCTGTGGGCTAAGCTAATGGAAACAAATTGAGAGGGGAGGGGGCTAGTAAAATAATAATACATGGTTTTTGAACTGACTAATGCCTTCTTCTTGAAAACTAATAAAATAAGCAGAAATTTAGCAGTAAAAATGTAAAATTCGCTATATTTGAATAAATTGGCGACAAATGCCCCATCCCCGGGTGACATAACCAACATCTCAATTCACCACGCCAACCCAATTGTGAACGATGCTCGCAACATCTGCGATTTTTTTAGCTCTACATTTTTGCCACTCTTTAAAAAATACTGCAGCAGCAATTTTTTCAGTTCAGATTAAGTGCAAGCGACCATACATTGACATCTTAGAAGAACCTGTCAAGGGCTGTGAATGCCACAGAAATAAATGAGAATTGCTTGTCCCCACTGTAATAGGCTAGCCAATATTTCTCTCTGCTAGAACGGAATACCCTAAAACATGTCCAAGTCCATTTTATTTGAATTATGTCTAGTACAACAACGGACCTTTGGGTGGTAGGTTTCAGCTCTTTCTTTTGTTTTCTTGGCTAGAAGTACTAAGCTACTGAGCTTCTCCCATATAGCTTTCTTGATAGTCAAGGTATTTCTATGGAACGCTTAGACTGAGGAATAGGTGGGTGAGCAGTGGTACGTGCACACTCTAAGATAGCAAGTGCCAAGTTGAAATAATAAGTGCAAACTACGTGACAGGCCCATGGGTGAAAGGAAAATTTCTGTCACCTAAAAATACACATGCCTGGCCCTCGTGCTCTTTATAACCACGAAGCGCTCACTCTGTTAGAAAAGTGTACTTTTCTATAATGATGATATGATGTCAATCTAAACTGGACTATCTATCTCAGCAAGTATTTTAATGGTTGTTTCATGTATATCCCTTATGGAAATAGGGTGAGTTCCCCTCATTCCTGCAGTAATGACATCACAATGTATCTCTTCTGCTAAATTTATTTGAAGCCAGCCATATGCCCCTGAAGTAAGCAACTATCTTGTATATTACTAAAGATATAGCGTATACCTTTACTTCTCCTTGGTGTTAGTTCCAGCCTCTGTACAGACACAATTTTTCCCGCAATTTTTTTGAGGCGAGGATAAGTTTGCATCCAGGCTCCCCCGCGAGCAAACCATCGTCACGCTTCGGAAATCATGTAGCGCATCACGTTAGCGTAAAATCGCTGATTGAAGCTGCACCATTGAAAGGCCCCTTCAACAATCCCACTTTTGAAATTGGTTTTGGGAGGATTAAGCGTCAATTATCACAAAGCAATGATATTGATGGGACAAGGAGCACAAAGTTACATGAATTGAAACATTTCAAGTTTGGAGCCGTAATTATTCAAACAACGACCGAGCAACTGTCAAAGCTCAAGGAGATCTGCATTTAACGAACGGCAAAAATAAAGACTTTTGAGCCCTCAGAATACCATATCTCTGTACAGGTTAGTACACTGCGGTTGTTTTATGCGTCTACGTCGCTGATATCGATATTTCCAACTGAAGGAATTTTGTTCCAGTTTACGCATTGTTGGTCACGCATTCACCGGATTGCGTGATTTTATGCTTTCTATGCGCCGGTTTTCAAAAATTTCCTGAAAATTCCGAAATTGTTTGCCCAAACTAAACTTTAAGTACTTTAAAAGAACAATTTATTTAGTCCTTAAATACTTAATTTTATGACATTCTGAGTAAAGGAACATGGTCAAATTTGTTGTTCTTTTTGATCCATCGATTGATCGAACAAAGGAAAGCCTTTTGCTTTTGGCTTTCTTTCAATACTTAGATAAATCCAATGTTTATGAAATCTTGACATCTGGACGATGAAGAGTCATTAAACAAATTGGTAGTATGACATCCTTTCCCAGTTCAGCAGTTTTGATACGCGAGACACGTGAACATGAAGGAATTTCAACCGTTCCTGGTCTCATCAAATCGAGCATAGAACTGAAAACGAACTTATTTGCTTTTCTCAGAAATGAAGAGTTATTTCAAGGAAAAAACTACACAGCGTTTGTAAACTTACTAAGGGCTACCACCATGCAAAAGAAGAGCGAATTTGACTTTTTGAGCGTTGCCGCTCATTTGCGATTTTGTTTGATTCTTTTACAGATTTGCTCTTAATCATGTTTTGGCTCCATCTCTCAGATTTTCTCGCTGATTCTCATGTACTCTGAAAAAGTTTAAACTCTTCTCAACTCTTGTCCTCATGTGAACTAGGCCCATCATTTCTAGACATACTTAAGTCGGTGTACAGATGAGCCAAAGAGGAGATGTACTTAGTTAACAATAGTTTCAACTTGACGAAAATTCCCCCCCCCCCCCCCCAAAAAAAAAACCTCTTCCACATCGGCCCATTCTCTAGAGTGCGCTATTAAAGAGTTTAAATCTCTTCAAATTTTCGTTTGAATTAACTGGAGTTCATATCTTGACTTACGTTGCTCTCATCTACTCCAGGTGTGTAGCCAGAGGGGTGGGTCCTTCGATGCCCGTAACCGCCCACGTCCCCCTCCCCCTCTTGAGAATAAAAAATGAAGTTATTATGTCAAAGCAAACTCACGTTCAGAGATTGACCGCCATACAGAATACATGTATTAGGCTTTCAATGGCCATTTGTACTAAAGCAAAACTCTAGTGCCTACCACTGCACATTAAGGACCCCAACAATGCGAAAGCCTGCTGACGCCTTGTGTATCTATCACTCCTTTGCACTCTCAGAGAGCTGAAACTCGAATCAATTCTTGTGTTTGTCTGGCTTGTGCTTTTACAAGTCGTAAGCCTTTATGCTTGTATGTTTGTCTAGTTTAACAGTGAGCTATACCTTTTGATTTACAGGGTTTAATGTCTAAGGGCTTATTGGAGTTTCACATGGTGCCCTTTAGTTCATGGCATATGAAGAACTTAAGAAAAGCTACAGTCACTTCTTTAACGCACCAATCGATAAAAAAAAAACTGGTAAATAAATGTCATTATTTTATGCATTTCTTGTACGAATATAATTAAATTGTGAGCAGGCCATGTTTCTTTTACGCTAGTAGGACATGCCCTAAAAATTGGGAATGACACGATCTTACGATCTTCACGAGGAGCAAGGGATTAAGCCTGACATTGGGGTGTCTAGGGAGGCATGGGGAGGGGGGCTCCCTGTACCCTTCAATCCTAGCTTCCTCCTCTTTTCCCTTTTTCCATTGCAAAATATAAAGCAATGTTGTGTATGTGTAACTGTTTCCTGTTTCTCCCGCCTCCCACCATCTTGCGGAATCCCTCTTCCCGCCTTCCCTTTTCCTGCTTCCCGCTCACTTCCAACCCCTTTTCCCGACTTTCCTCCCCCTGCCCCCCCCCCAATTAAATTGATTAGTCTTGCCTGTGAGCAAGCTGTTTTAGGTGGGGCCTCCCCACCCTGCTTCACCCCAGGAGAGCTTCCTTGCAAGCTATTCTCGATTAACTGTCCCATACCTGAAGGAAGTCAGTGAGCGTGAGTTGAGAGTGTTATACGTTCTATCTGAACGAGGCCGTCATACTGGCAATTTCCAAAATACACTCCCTGGAAACGACATAAAACTTGTAAAATTGACCTAACAGTTGGTAATACTGGAAATTTTATTTTCTTCCCTTTTTTATTGCATCAAGAGCTCAACAGAGTATCTTATCATAGCGTCGTTATCAAAAATCTTTGCTGCCACTGCAAGGTATTCAAGACCTCAGATAACACAAATCTACTACACGTGCTTCCCTTTCGACCTGTGAACCATCACTAATGGTGCCGTGGTAACCATGAGGGAAATTACCAAATGCTCAGGTAACCTTGTGATAGGCGATGATGACGATAGCCTCTTACATACTGCACTTCATCGCGTGATACTGCGAAAAGCAAGAGGCTCGATAGCTAGTCTACTTTTCCTCTGCTCGCGACGAGATTTTTAGTTGCTAAACAGGTTGCGAAGAGTGGGTGTTACACGCACTGCAACTTTTCTCGCAACGGTGTTGCATTGTAAGTTGCAGGAATTATTGCCTCCTGTAACAACGCCTTTATTATTATAACATGCGACTTTTGTAACGTGCCTTCACCCTTGGTCACTCACTCTCACAGACACTTTCCAGTTCTTCTAAACTCCCTTCCTTAAGATGAACCTTTAGTTCACGCTGATGAATGCTTATTTTTATTCACATAGAATCAGTATACGATGGCTGAATATAACGGGGCGCTGGACATTATCCGTAAGACCCTCAGGTGAGAGAGTAACGTGCACTGTGTTTTCTAGAACAAAATGAAATTCTAGAATCTAATGCGCCTCTTGAAGTCGAAGATAATCTGCAATCTTTAAGTCGGTGTTCTATGATCTTCCAATTATCATAAATTCATCGAAACCAGAAGGTATTTCACGGATCGTCAAACTCTTATAAAAATAATGAAGTAAAATAAAGTCACTTCACATCACATCACGTCACATCACGTCACGTCACGTCACGTCACATCACATCACATTACGATAACATTTCTAACCTTGATCTCCTTATCGAATTGTAGATACGAAGGCGTGAGAGGATTTTACAAGGGACTGGTTCCTAATGTCCTCAGGCAACACGAAATTTTCTTTCATCTTCCTGATCTACTCATGCGCACTGCCGCTTGCTATCTAATCTCTCTAGTGACGGAATTATATGTCACTGTTTTTTCTCGCGGTAAAATAACCAATCAAGAGGGACTGTATGGCAAAATGTGCTAGCGTCTTTCTTACCTAACCGCAGGAAAGAAACATGGGTCTG
>OZ024898.1:25800250-25807750 GCA_964017195.1 Siderastrea radians
ACTTTCAGACCGGTCTCATGTAAACAAAATCGTACCATTCTGAGTTTGTACCGGTCTCATGAAATCAGGGCGTTACTGCCCCTGGGTCTCTGAGGATGTTGTTAAACATTCTTGAGAGCTGCTCAACTTTAGGCTAAGGGGGTGTTTTCATAATACCAGCATGATTTTCATTCTGGTACAAGTTCCTCCCGATTTCCTCTTGTTTCTCTGTATTTGTTTAATGATTACAGCACAACATCTCATAACTGTACAAGTCATACCTGTGTGAGCTTGCCCCAGTAGTGGTACTGGGTCACAATAATCACTGTGGTACGGAAACCCATACGTGGTATAACTGTTTGATTCATTCTGCATTAAGTTTTAACCCTTTAACCATCAAGAATAAATCTTACATCACCGTGAAAAATGGATTTTGTAACTTAAGTGGGTATAAGGTTTTCATCACCTACCCCAATGGAAGTCTTGATGGAACACTCATGTAAATGTTGTGATTTAATTTTTTCCTTGGTTCAACTTTTATTGGCCTTTGTGAGTATTAGGATTGCCAAATTTTCTTTTTCCGAAAAGGCTGTTTTAGCCACCCAGTCTTCTATGTGTTTACACGACAATATAAAACAGATCATGTTCAAATTCCACACTACAGAAATTTGTGCTTGTTCTCACACACTTAAAGGCAGATGGTTTAAATCTCTGGTATATTTGAATGATTTTAAACTGTTTAACTGTGCTTAATTATGTTTGACTGGATTCAGAAATTGGAATCAAACACTGCTGTATGCATATTGTTGGTTTAATTGTGTTCAACTACCGAACCCAAATTAAACCGATCACTGCATTTGACCCAGTTCATTTTACTGAACAGTAAGATAGTACGTAAGCTGGGATAATTATGTGATTGATATCTTCCATGTGCATACCTTCACTGTAAGAAAAGCTGCATCACCGATCACTGCTGAGATATACATGCCTAGTATAGATAAAAAAGGATCAGTGAAAACAACAACTTCAGGGCTAAAAATTGACAGTCTCCTGGTTGCCAGTAGCAATTTAAAACTGACCAGGGCCACTAAAAGTTGAGGTTTGTTTTTACTTAGAGTTCTACAGTATGTGGTACTTTTTCCACATGATTACTGGCGAAATCCCTGGATAAAAGACTTACTTCTCACCCGGGTTGGGAGGGGTCTATTCAAGTAAATATGGTTTTAAATTTTTTGATTTAGACTAGAGGATTTTGAAAGCCACTTTATCTAAATGGCCTGGTCCACTATACTAAGCGAGCAAGTGAAAAGACCCTGGGGACGAGGTTGGAATTCAAGGATACTGGCCCGAGTTGCAATTCAATGATTCAAGCACTGAAGTTTATTTTTTACCCTGCAAATTATGGAATAACTTAATCAGTAAAAGTTTTTGAACTCGATTATCTTAAGCATATTTTCCCAAAAGTGATCAACACATAACTTTTAATAAAAGTTTTACATGTACCTAATTCGAAATTTAAATTTGTTGTTTGTCATCAAATCATGCCAACTATAGCTTTGAACCTTACTTGATCTAAGAAACATTCGTGAGTCATTAGATGTATACAAATAATTTGCAAGCAGTGAAGAAAAGCCCAGCTAATAAACAAATGGAGATGGAGATAAAATAAAGTATGTTATGTGTTATGTTGTGTTGTTATGAGATGTTTACAACACGTACTAAGTAAGCTTAAATGATGCTACACAAAAGAATTTAAGCTTATCTGCCAGTATCAACATTAAGAGAATAGCCTGACCTTCTTGCTTTGAGTAATAGCTGTTTGAAACATTAATTTTAACAGCAACGCTGTAATTAAAGTTACTGAAAACATAAAGGATGCGATGCTACACTTTTACTGGGCCAACAAATAACAACGATTCACAGACGAGTCAGTACAAAAACTACATCACTTCATATAACGTTTATTTAAAGACTTACGAAACTTAATAAACTTTAGCTACCAACCTACGTGTCTATCTTTCGGCTTTTTGCTACCGGAACGAAAATGGCAAATTATTTAAGCACTGGACCAACGATAAATATGAAACATTAAACAAAAATGATCGATCGGTAAAGCCCTGTTAATATATTAAGCTGTTTACCGAAGACAATAAAAAGCTATAATTACACGTACCTGACATGACCAATGCAGCGAGAAACGAAGTGCTGTCCTCTTTCGGAAAAACCATTAACAATTCTTTAGCAGAAACGGACCGACAGAAAGCTAGCAAAACACCTTTTAACCCCATTTTTCAGCTTTTGTCGCTAGCTATGCCGCCGCGCCTAAAAAGTGCACCAGTCTTCCTGAGCAATCCGTGACATTGGTGCCCAGTACTCCGCGTGCCTGCAAATTCACATCCCTGAGCTCTATGAAAACGAATTTTTAAAAAAAAACTGTCAACGTAGTTAGAAAGAGCATAGTTTGAAACCAAATATGCTGATTCGTTTTTACATTTATATTAAAACCTCACAAAACAGGGGATTATCAAAAGTTTAAGGTTCATTTTTCATTGTGCTTTTTTCAAAAGGAAAAATAATAATGAACGTTTTTGAATAACTTGCAATTTTTTCTGCGATATTACTGTGAGAAATTACGAATTTATTGAGCTTAAGGCAGTTTTAAAGTGATTTGAATTTTCTGTGCGCTCTGGTCACGTGACCAATGACGTCACAACAGTGAGCATACCATGGTCGTTACTTTCATGCGAAGTACTATTAACCAGCCAAGCTTTGTTTCTCTCCGCCTTAAACTACCATAGTTACTGACTCCTTACCAGTCCCCTGGGAAATGCTCCTGTACAGAGCCACCTTAACTTTCAAATGCCAGATGTCAAGTGGCAATTTCCATATTGCCCATTCCAATGACTATCAGGGCACGTTATCTGCTTTTGAATTGATGGAGGCCTGTTCTTGCAGTGAGCTAAAACATATTTTTTGCCATAGTCACGTGAATAATGACGTCATCACCCTAACGTTAATATGAGGGATAACTTTCACGAAGTTGTAAATAACACATGGTACAGCATTCTCTTCGACCACAAATTAACTAAGTTATTTTGCATTGAAATTTTTCTGGTGCAAAGCATTCTGGGAAGGTTCTTATTATAATTATAATATTGTTTTTAATTATTATTCCAGTCACTCCAGCAAGTTCCTTTCCACCCGACTTTCAGTCTCCGTCACAGAGCATGTATGTCATCACCGACAGATGATTCCCTTGTACCTTCTGGTCAACCACTTGAACAGCTGAACACTTTTCTGCAAATTAGGGGCATAAGTCCGGTGAGGTATCCCATGAAAACTGACGGGAAGAGGCCAGCGAAAGAACAAGGCGTTGGCACAAACGGAAAGCGAAACAAGCAAACAAGCTGTGAATTAAAATTCTTCGAGACGTTGCGCTTGTCCACCCCATCTGCTACGACAACCATAACCTTTGCGAACTTATTACAAACTCAAAGCTATCAAAATTTGCTATTCAAATGCTTAGGGACATCTGCAAGCACTTTGATATTCCAACGGCTGACGTAACAATAACGAAGAAAGCCCCCATACATTGAAAGAACTGTCGCCTTTGGTAAGAAATGCACCTGCCAGGGTTGATCATTTCTTTACATGTGATGAAATTTCACAGAATAAACAACATATTTTCTCACAAAAATACACTGAAGGGACTAAACAATCTATTAATAATAGGTAGCGGGATTAAGCAAATACAAGAAAGGGAAATTAAGAAAAAATAAGCACAGTAAAAGGATTCAAAGAAATACTTTGAAAAGAAATACAAAGAAATACAAAGCTTTAATTCAGTAAAGGCAAAAAAAAAATCGGGCATTGAAATAGACAGAAATATGCTTAACCCCCTGGTCCGTCCCTTAAGCAGGGAAACTCGTTGAGAAGTGATACAGACAAGGAAGCGTTGGGTCGTAAGTGACGTGGCCACAGGACAACGATGCAAATATTAAAACAGGACAACCATCCTTACTTTGAGTTGACGGAGGTCAAGAATGAAGGGAGAGAGCGAATCCCCCATACATGAGCCTCTTCCGATGAAAATTAATTGAAATCTATTTTTGTTTCTGTGTCATACTGTGTGGTTATTTTAAGGACGGCACCTCGTTGGTCAGTTAGAATGACGTCATGTAATTTTAGATTGTTGACATGGGAACAACAGATAAAAAAGCCTTTGCAGCGTGTGTGCGAACTAATAATAAATTTCAAATAGTTATCATGGGGCACGGGGTTTAACTCTCTTACTGCATCCTCTCTTGCGGAGGGCCATTAAAATTCCACCACTTAATTTTTGTGAAGCGATCTGGATTCCAGCAGAAGAAAGACAACAATTAACTTTCTGTCAGCACCTACTTTAGAAAATGATTGCTGAATTTTTTCATCATGATACAATCGTCGAGGAGAGAAAAATTCTAGCAGACTCTAGTTGTATGAGCTGTAACTCGATTTCCTGTTTTCACCAAAGTCACTAGCCTACTCAAATAAATGTTTCGCGTTAATAGGTATGAACGTGGCTGTAGAAAGAATAATGCGGCTAAACCCAGCGTTTGTCAAGGTTACCGTTCGACTGTTAAATAATGAAGAACGTACTTGGCTGCAATTAGATCTTGTCGCACAGTAGTTTCTCACGTAGTCGCTTAAATGAGTTGGAGGCTACTTGTGCGGGATAAGTGTTGGAAAAGCAGCATGTACGTTCTGAAACAAGGAGTATACCCAGTTCAAAAATGCGCTCTGTGATCTACCCCCCCCCCCCCGGGGGGGTTGCTCCGTTATATGGCCTATACGGGGACTTGCCACTGGGCAGTGTATGGTTTTTGGCCTCTCTTTCCTGAACAGTGTAGTTTTATGCTAGGTAGTCCTAAACAGGATGTGAAATTGTCCTAACCAGGGTACGGTTGTATGGCAGTTGGAGTTTTCGCTGTTAAATGTGGCTTATAGTCCATATACAGTACTCAGCAATCCTACATAGGAGACCCTCGCCGGACTCTCAAAAATTTAAAATTGTGTTAAACAAGAGAGTGTGTATTTTTTCGTTTGTCCTAAACAGGGAACGAGATGTTGTATTAAACACGGTTGGTATTTTCGGACATTTTTTCGTCCTAAACAGGGTCAGGGCCGTCATACCGCTTGATGACATTCCAGTCCCGTACCAATAAATATATGATGGATAGTTTAATAAAAAAAAAATCAAAATATTTGAAAGTATTTCGAACCAAAATAAATAAACGAATAAATAAATTAATTGATAAATTAATTAATTAATATTTTACTTTCTGCATATGGTGCTTGCCTCATTGTTTTGGTAAGTTTGCCTCAACTACCCCCCGCTGCGTAAAAGTTTTTTTTCAGTCACGCAACTTCAAAACATATATATGTAATCAGGTTAACTATCGAAAGTTTACTGGCTAGCGCCTGCTTTTTAGGTTGATCTGTTTTAAATCGGCTTCATCTTTTTAAACTGTGCCTTTCTGTAATGGAACGTGCTTCGAAAAGGCAGAATAGAAACGTCGAATCAGATTTCCGACACAAGTTACTCGCTCGATCAGCTTTTGAACCGATCAGCAGTTGATGAAGCATGTCATAAACTGGGAAGACTTGTATCTTTCGTCGAAGGTAAATCATTTAATAGTCTAAATCTTCTCATTTAACCGTCAGTTTAATGTTGTCAATGAGGAGTTGTCCAAGGGTTCATTTCGTCGGACCGAGAAACTGTGCGTTACATCGTAACTAATTAATTATTCAAAAAACGCACAAAATTTGTCTAACTTTGAGGTTCTCGAGGGAGACTTAAATCAAAATACCCATTACAGTTTTAACATATGATTTAGTTCAATGTTTACGCAACTTCCAGCGCGAATCCTAGAACAATTCATCATTGGGCACATGGAAAAAAATCTGATCGCGATATAACGGAAAAATCGTAATTTTTATCACCTTGCAAACTTCGCGTCCTAAAATTCGTTTGTTTCCATTTTAAGTTGTCGACAAGAAGACAATCCCATGTCAGATGAAACGTGAAACACTTCCCAAATCAATGTCTTAGGGCAAATATTTCCTAGCTTTGTTTGCTTTTGGACGAGAGTAACATTTTGGTAACTACTAAATTCGCCCTTAATTTTGGCTGTTTTGAGACCAAGGACGTGAGAAATATATTTTTCCAATTTTCCCACAATGGAAGCGTTCTCTTTGAAAACAAACTACATCACGATTGTTAACTTAGTATTGCCTACCAACACTCCAAATATGAGCGAAAAGTAATTTTCAACTGTGGCCAACGTTTGCTCGAAATTTTCTGACATTCGCTCTTAAAAACGAATGTCTGGATTTTCTACAAATGAAGAAAAAGGAAAAATGGCAATGACGCGGTCACCGTGTTGCTATACCTTCGTCGATCTCGAAAAAAAACCCCACTTTTTTAAAGTTCAATCTATAGCCTACAAATAGGTATAAATCGATTTCCTGTTCTAAGAGAGTAGGTATGGTTAATGAAAAACCGGGTGTAGCCACCTTAAAGGGGCTATGCACCAATTTTTGCATTAATTTGAGAAACCAAAAGACATGTTTGTAATAATGGAAACCCAAAATGATGGTCTAGTTTTGTTTAAAACAACTCTTCTAGTACACTTAAACTGTAAATAAGTGCCTTTGGCTACGGATGGCCAGGATGATGGAAACGGGTTGCAACTTGAAAAAAATCGGGCAAGAGAAAACCATTATAACTGTATATATTTTATTCTCCTTTCAAGAATTCACTTTATTTCTTCTTGGAGTTCTCAGAAAACCATTTTGTAGACAAGAAAATGCTCTTAGTTTTGATTTTTTGCAGAATTTTGACCCCAAGACACAAAAATACCTGTGACATAGCCCCTTTAGGACCCTGTTCTTAGGCTTAGACAGATGAGGAAGCGTGAGCTTGAAAGATGAAGGGATCTTTAAGGCGCCTGGGTAAAGCTCGCGCGCGTCCCCGACATTTCACCTCGTCAGTCCCCACACGCAGATTACGCGATAACGACAGACTTAAACAATACTACAATCCGTCTGCTGATCTTTCTGACCGAAAAATTCCGTAGTGTTCAGTGGAAGTTACAATCCCGAATAGATAGCGCCTTGTTTTTGGCCCTTTCTTTTGTAGTACCCGGTCTTATCACCTGCTTATCTAGACTGGGACTGGGAGCAGTCATCCCTTCCCCCCTCCCCCCCCCCCCCGATCTGCCGCTTCTATTCGCAAACTAAAATGTATAATTTATGCCAGTAAATGGTCAAAACAGGAAAGGATTCCCGCGGCTTCGGCCCTAGTGTTCGATACGTCACGTTTCCCCTGATCTTCTAACGTTATAGAATGCATAGGAGAACAATGGGACTGCTCGCAGTCTTGTGGCAGTATTCCAAATCTGGCATCCTGGAAATGTTCTTGGGGATTTTCAAATGGGGGGAGAGGAGAAGAGGGTCGAGGCAGGGATTTCCATAATACAG